>CM032228.1:245017500-245335000 GCA_019009955.1 Riptortus pedestris
CATATTTCATTATTATCAAATAGTATGTTGGATGTACATTTTGGCTTGAACTGCAAGGATTTGCTCCTTCCCACTTTGGTGCCTTCATCAATTTCTTGTGCAATTTCATTAGCCCATTTCCTTTTACAGCATTCTGCTATAATCCTATCCTTAATGCTTTTGTAACTTGTGACCATGCACGTTCTATATTTTTTCTTTTGATCTAACAGTTCGAGAATCTCATTCGACGTCCTAGGTTTTTTGGGAATTAGTTTCTTTTTACATAAGATCCCGTCCGCATCAATCCTGCTTTTATTTTCTCCAAGCCACTTGGAACCTCTCTTTATTCCGCGAAAATGTCTTATGTTTTTCCTTGAAACGCATCTTCATTTCTATAATTTCTTCATATTTTAATGGTTCTAGGTTCCATTTTATAGAATTATTTAATACTTTATTATATTTTTTCAAGGTGATAACTATAGCTTGATTTTACGTATTTGGTTGCGATATCTTTGTTAAACTAGTTTGAAATCAGTATGCATTCGCTTTTCATTAGTTTGTCGGGTACAAGCGAGTCTTATTCTTTTTGGAACTGCATAAAACATATTTGTTATCGCAAAACCATGCTCCTTGAAGAATAACATTAGCATTTCATCGGGATTACTGTTATTTTCTAAGCCGTATTTATCAGCTGTTTTGTCACTGATGTGACCTTCACGTTTTACAGAATTAAAGTCTCCCACAATTACAACGTTGTCTCTTGGAGAGGTCATGTTCAATAACTTCTTCTATTTGATCATAAACTAGTCAGACTTCTTCATCTGAGTATTCTGATGAAGGTAAATGCACTTGTATTACAACTGAATTTACTGGTTTACGACTTACCTTGATCATCAGCAGCCGACCATTTACCTGGTATACGTTTAAGGTTTGGCAGACCATTTTGAAATCATCTGAACAGAGTCCCCTTTCGAAATTCTCCTTTCAATATGTCCATCGATCCTTCAAACTAGTAGAACAAATGAGTCCTATTGAATAATGTAATATATATATACAAAGAATATTATATATTTATATATATAGATCTATCTATCTACTTATATTGTCTGCTAACAGCTGGAGCTGGTCGCAATTTTTGTTTGATCATTACAATAACTCAATATTTAGTCGTTTTATGTAAAAAAATGATCACTAGTCTCTTTAATGGCATGAAATCGAACCAGGATGGTAGAGGGGTTTCAGAGGGGAAGAATTTTCTAAAATTAGAAATATTTCCGATACTGTTCGTCGGTATCAATAAAATGTACTTCAGTTAATCTTTTTTCCAAATCTGAATTTACTATAAATATTAATATTTAAATTTATTTCTCTATTTTTGCATTTTAAGAGATATTTGGATTTTTTGTTAAATTTGGGCCATAAAAACGAACGTTTCTTCCCTTGAAAAAGATAGGTTGGATCTTTGCCGTAACTGTTCGGCCCTGACGTATGGAGATTTTTTTATTTTTTAACTTCAACAGACCACTTTGCTTAGTTTCTGAAACAAAATTTTAACCCGCCACCATCTTTTTCTTATTATATCTGCTGCTGTATTATTAGCACAAGATATTTTCCTTGCTGTTCAACATTGGTACTCTGACAGGTATTCTTCGCTAATATTTGTTAGTGAAATGTGGACGATCGGTTTTCGCAAATATTTTGTAGTTAATATTAGTTAACTAACAACGTTCGCGACAGTGTGTAAACAAGCCGTTCTTACTTCCTTGTAAGATGTAAAGGAAATGGGTATTATATTCGTAAACATTTTCGGTTTTCCGATTTCCAACGGAATTATCAGTTTGGACTTTCCCTGAACATATTTGTACTACTTTCGGCTTGACGTTAGTATTTATCTAGCATATAACTTGAACAAGTTGACATTTTGGACGTGCCTAACCATGACACTTGCTCTGCAATAAGAAAACTAGTAATTCATGTTAGGAATAATTTATAACGTTACTGTCAATATACTAGTCTACAACAAATTTATGAGCAGGGAAGACAAATCTACGGGGTGTCCCTAGCTCCTGATCCTCCCCCCATAAAATCTGCAATTTTATTAATGCACTTACTTGGGGACTTGGTGTGTAATAATTGTGAACCCTGAAGAATCTTTTCAATACATATTCAACCTCATAATCTTCTCCAGTACTCCTCCATCGACCATAACTTAAGATTTCCTATGGATCGCCATGGTTTTTATAACGGATTCTAGTGGAAAATCCAATTCTAAAACGAGCTTAGAAACAATTGGTGAATTTTTCTACTTGGTGCACCCTTTAGCCGTAAAATGCACACATATTTATTTCAGAAACGGCACGTTTTATTGAAAGATGCTGCGACATAAAAATTGTAGCCAACAAAATTATCTTTGTAACAAGTCTATGGGAAAAGAAATGTATTCTGTAATAATAATAATAATAAAAAAATAATGTTGGCTACAACTTTTATGTCGCAGTATTTATCCTGAAATAAAGATTTGTGTATTTTACGGCAAAAGGATTCTACAAAGGGAAAAATCTACTAATATAAACTCGTTTGAATTTGATTTTCTACAAAAATCAGCCATACAAAGTATAGCATTCCATTGGAAATCCCAAATTTATGGTCGCTGGAGAAGTTCTGGAGAAGTTTACGAGGCTGAATATGGACCGAAAGGATTTTTCATGGGTCACAATTATGGCACACCAAGTCTTAGCGTTTTATTAATACACTTGGCGATTTTAAGGGGGGTGGACGGGAACTTGGGACCACCTGTATGTAGGGGTGATATCAGTAGTTTGTCATATCAGCATGAAGGAAATCTGCTTAGATTACGAAGCCCCTGCGTGACAGACTTCTAGAAATATGGGTGGGGCATAAAAAGTCCGTCACGCAGGGGCGGGGTAAACTAAGCAGATTTCCCTCGCGAAGTTTAGTAATAGATAAATCTACATACTGGTAACACAACACCAGCGTGAATAAATACAAACGGAAATAAGAAATGTTTCATCCAATTTCAATAACCTGCCGACAGGAAGCGTTAGGTTAGAAATGTAAACAAACGGGTCTGCCCGCCTCACACCGGAAAGAAAAACTATTACTGAAATATATCAGAAAATAACATATTAATTTTATTGAGAACTATTTACTATATCGAGTAATGTAATTAATAATGAGTCAGAATAATTGTTATCCCTATCAATCAAATTTTAGTAGTCAAAAACCTTAAGACGGGGGGGGGGGGGATATCCAGGACATATTTGCATGCATCTCGTATAATAAAGGTCTCTTGAATACAATTTTTGGAATTTAAACTTCGAATAATGTGATTTATTATGTAGCAGAGTATTGTTTATGTAACATGAGTAGAAGTGGCGGTTTGCTGGTGGCTGAAAACTGAAAAATGCCAATATCTCGGTTAATATTCAAGATAGTAAATTAATGTATATAATAATATTTATAGTAAATTTAATTTACAATAAGATTTCTTCTATACAAGTTTTCGATCCGCCGTATAGTAACGGAGATATTTCAAATTTTCAAAATTCTACCCATCTAACCCCCCCCCCCTCCACTGGTCTGATTTCAGCCGTTAACGAACCTAATCTTTCTTTTTACATAAAACGACTAAATATCGAATTTGGTAACGATTAAACAATAATTGCGACCGCTAAAGCGGTAACAGACAAATATATAGGTATACTAGCTCAGATACCCGGCTTCGCCCGGGAATTGATTTCAGGCTGAATGGTGATGGTATTTTTTAGCAGGGTTTACATTACACAATATTTTGACATTTACCCGTCCCAGTGATTAGGATTGATACCCGTCGTTGCCGTGGATTTGCTAATAATAGAATTATTTGTCCGATAAGGCTTCACAGTCTTCGATATTTTTATATTTCCCGTCTTTTATACATTTAAATATCGGGAATTTTTATTTCGGGCCTCCCTTATAACCCCCACTCCCGTTCGAACCTAAGAATTTTAATATAACTTATAATCATGGAAGGATTAATGCTAATTGACATACCGAGTTTTGTTAGGTTCGGTTCATCGTTAGTGCCCAATAAAGTTTTAACGTATAACTTATTTATACTTCGGTATACGACCAAAGTGTATATAACAAAAGTTACTCCAAATAACAAAATAAACAACTTTTATTTGTTTATATTTATATTAACTTATTTGTTATGTTTATATTTTGCGAAAAAACCAATAGGAAACGAAATATCGCTATTTTTAATTTCAGGCTTCCCTTATAACCCCCACTCCTGCCCGTCCATAGAAATGTTGGTATGGCTTATTATAATGAAGGCCTCACTGATAATACACATACCGAGTTTTATTTAGTTCGGTTGAGTCTTTTTTGGCAAATAATATTGTTGACTCCCGCTATAATTTTTAGCGTATAACGCATTTAAACTTCGATATACGACAAAAGTGTATATAACAAAAGTTACTCTAAATATCAAAATAAACAACTTTTGTTATGTGCATATTTGGTGAAACACCAATAGGAAACGGAATATCACTATTTTTAATTTCAGGCGTCCCTTATAACCCCCACTCCTGTTCGTCTCAGAGAAAATTAATATAGCCTAAAGTCTAAGGTGGGTTAGTAGTAATATACATACCAAGTTTCATAAAATTCGGTTCAGCCGTTTATGCGTGAAAAGGTAACAAACAAACAAACAAACAAACAAACAAACAAACAAACAAACAAACAAACATACACGAAAGAAACAAAATGCAGATATGGTGTCTATGACATGTGAAACGAAAAGTTATCGTGAAATTTCGTGAAAAAAATCAATGTACAGACAGAGGTTACAATTTTATATATATATGGATATATGGATATGAAAATATATATATATATATATATATATATATATTTATATATATATATATATATATATATAGAGTTTTGAACGGACCTCATTTTCGTCATCTGGGTAGGGTCGATGGACATTTGAAGAAAAAATTCGAAAATCGCATCATGAGTACAACCTCAATAGCTGATTTCCCTTAAGGGAAATCTGCTAAAAGAGAGCGTACTCGCCCAAATGGAGAGCAGATGTTGACCACAGCATGAAGCTGACCAACTCCGGTTGAGGCGACACCTCCATATATCATCTGGCTAAGTAGTTCTTATCAGAGGAGACCTGTAAGTACTGATAACATTCCAACCAGTAAGTTACTCTTTCTTGCCATTCCGTTTCATGGTGGCAACATGTATAATTTTAAGCCTTCGAAAATTAAAACTCTTCGTTATTAATCTCTGGTGAAAGTCTTGAAGATCGGCATCTCATGTTTGACGTGTGGGGTATTCGTGCTGTTCCACCGCTACCCTAACAGACGAAACTGTAGCTCAACAGGAAGTATAATTTCTCCAGGCCGAATTCGAAAGGATACGCCCGTCACGCAGGGCCTGCTTAAATTAAGCAGGTTTCCCTCATGCAAGGAAGGCAAACTAATGAAATCATCTCCTATATGCTCAACTTCTGAGCAAATATCCAATGAGTAGTAGTAGAGATAAACTAAGAGTTAAAAGTCCGTTACGCAGGGGCTGCGTAAACTAAGCAGATTTCCCACGTGAAGTTTTACAATAGAGAAATTTCACGAGAGTCGAGCAGTTAAGGAAACGGCCCAACTAGCTTTTGGAGGGAAAGTCCGCCCAGATTTAATAAAAATGCAAACATCTCGGTTATTTTTCAAGATAGAGAATAAATGTATATAACAATATTTATAATACATTTAATTTGCAATAAGATTGATTCTGTACAATTGTTCGATCCTCCCCTCTAAACCCCCTCTCACGGATCCGATTTCAGCCGTTAACGAACTTGATCTTTCTTTTTACATAAAACGACTAAATATCGAGTTTGGTAACGATCAAACAAAAAATTGCGAACGCTAGAGCGGTAACAGATATATATATATATATATATAGATATATATATATATATATATATATATATATATATACAGTTTTGAACGGACTTTTCTAGCGGTTGCCTTTTTTGTTAAAGCGTTACTATATATCAATATATATATATATATATATATATATATATTATATATATATATATATATATGTATTACATTTACACTCAACAGCAAAAAAAAATAAAAACTGACACTTAGATTTAGTCTTATAATTTTGTTAAATACTTATTATATATGATATTAATCTCTTTAATTAAAGTAATTGGTTAATCTATAGGTTATTTAAACAAAATCTGCCAAAAGTGAATAATTTTTATTGATTATTTACAAAAAAAATACCAATATAAAAAAAAAAAATAAAAAGATAAGTTAACACATTTAAAAAAAAAAAAATATTCTTCATTTTTATTACAGTGAAATGGTAGACTTCGCATACCACTAGCGTTTCGGCAATGTAACGTAAGCTTCCGGCCTTTCCATTACTAAGTTTGAGAGACCCATTATTCTGGACCGAAATAAAAATAAATCATTAATTAAAGAAAATGCTTGGTTAATAATTAAAGATGTTTAAATGTGCGAAAAAATACTTACAGTTTAGAATACTTAGATCAACTTCACGACAAATAATCTAATCTGAGTTTTATCTAATGGTTTACTATCCTGATGGGATGAGTTCAATGGAATTAGACTCTATATTCTCTGTAATAACTAGAATACCCACATAAAGAAAAAGTGCTGTAAATTAGCTTTTAATACGACAAAAATGAAGTGTCGGTTTTTTTTTTGCGGTTGAGTGTATATATATATATCTATATATATTATATAATATATATATTTATACTAGCTCAGATACCCGGCTTCGCTCGGGAATTCATTTGAGACTGAAATGGTGGATGGTTATTTTTTTTTTTTGAAAGGCTTTACTTGCACAATATTTTGACATTTACCCATCCCAGGGGTTAGGGTTAATTCCCGTCGTTTTTGGGGATTTGTTAATAATAAAATTAAATTTTTTATTTAAGTCTTCCTGTCCTCATACTGTCATTTTTCCGTTTCCTGTGCATTATGCATAGATTTGAGTTATGAAGTAAAAAATATTAACATACATTTGAATTATTTTTCCAGGTGAGGATCCTGGTAGTTCATATTGAAAAGAATTTGTTGAGCAAATTTGTTCTAAATAACAAAATAAACAACTTTTGTTATGTTATTATTTGCCGACAAACCCAATAGGAAACGAAATATCGCTATTTTAATTTCTGGCTTCCCTTGTAACCCCACTCCTGCCCGTACCTAGAAAGGTTGGTATGACTTTGTTTAATGATAAACGTTAGTGCTTATACATATACCTTTTGTCCCAAATATAAATTGTTCACTCCGGCTTTAGGTTTTAGGCGTATAATCTCGTTTATAATTGGTATACGAAAAAAGTGTATCTCAACAAAGTTACTCTAAATAACCAAAATAAACAACTTTTTGTTTAGTTCATATTTGCCAAAACAATAGATACGAAAATACCGCTAGTTTTAATTTCTGGCTTCCCTTATAAACCCCCACTCCTGTTCGTCTAAGAGGGATATTAATTTAGCCTAAAGTCTAAAAGTTGGGTTAGTGTAATTTACATACCAAGTTTCATTAAAATTCGGTTCAGCCGTTTATAGCTGGAATATAGGTAACAAACAAACAATAAACAAACATACACGAAAGAAACAAAATGCAGATATGGTGGCTTTGACATGTGGAAAACGAAAAGTTATCGTGAAATTTTCGCGAAAAATCAATGTACAGACAGAGGTTACATTTTTATATATATATTATATATATATATATATTATACTATATATTATATATATATATATATATTCTTTTTAACAGACAGATCATTTTGACTGGAGTTCCTTCAATTGCGTCGTGTTAATTAAAAATGTTATTCGATACCCCCGACGAACGATCTTGGCAATAAATCTATCAGGTTGAGAATAAATCTGGTTCATTACGGCTTAAACATATCGACTTCCCACTCTTAGGGACTAACCGCTCACCTCAGAGGTTTATAAGCCTCGAGATACACACGCAATAACCTATATTAATATTAATTCGTCCTAGCAAAACTCCTGTCGATTTACAATCTCTCTGACAGCCAACTTATAACAAGTGTTAATAAATACGCTACGCGTGTTACATTTGTTAAAACCGACATGAATATTATAAGGCCAACAGGTGTATGAAATGTCTGCAGAGTAAAAGTCTTCCCTCTCTTTTGAACCTGCTCACCTCCGGCATAATCAAAGTCCGTCACGCAGGAAATGCGTAAGCCAATCAGATTTGTCCTGTGATATGCTGACACACTCTTGTTAACTTAACTCCTTCCATATATTATCCATCCCTAAGTAAAATGCCGCTAAGTAGAACTGGGGATTTACTGGTAACAAGAAAGTACTAATAACTCCTTTAATGTTTGAGCTAGGACAAAATCTACAGAACAACAATTGTAGAGCATACAATTTTAAACAAAATTGTTTCCATAACATTTTCCAGTCCGAAAAATAATAACGGGGATATTTTTAATTTTGAAAATTACTCCTCTAAACCCCTCCTTCCCCCGGTCTGATTTCAGTCAACAAAGAATATGATCTTGAATGAAACGGTTAAATATGGAGTATCATACAGCTAAAAAAATAACATTATCTAACCAAAAACGTAAGATATAATTCATGATTTTATCATACAACGTATTAGTATGTACCTCACAAAATAAAGATTCGTTGAAAAGAATATTTGGCAATTCGAGCTTGGAGTAATGTCCGTCACGCAGGTGCTGTGTAAACTAAGGAGATTTCCCACTTACAGATAAACCTCAAGTATGTACACTTAACACCACCATATTAAGTGAAGCAACTATAAACGATAACGAGAAATCTTTCAGTCAGTGTACATTTTAATATCCTCCACAACGGAAAGCGTCTGAATTTGAAACAGACAAACCAGCCAACCTCTGAGAGCTGAATAGATAGAAATATTCTTAAAAGGAAAGGAAAACAATTAGTGAACTATATCTGAATATAAGATATTGATTTTAGCAGATTTCCCTCAAGGGAAATCAGCTATTGAGGTCGTACTCATGATGCGAGTTTCGAAAAATTTCTTCAAATGTCCATCGATCCTACCCAGGAGATGACGAAAATGGGGTCCGTTCAAAATTATATATATATATCTATATATATATATATATATATATATATATATATATATATATATATATATATATATATATATATATATATCTATATATATATTTGTCTGTTAACGCTCTAGCGGTCGCAATTTTTGTTTGATCGTTACGAAACTCGGAATTTAACTATTTTATGTAAAAAGGAAGATCAAGTTCGTTAATGGCTGAAACCGAACCAGTGGGAGGGGGGGTTTAGAGGGGGGGATTTTTTGAAAATTCAAAATATCTCCGTTATTATGCGTCGGATCGAAAACTTGTATAGAATAAATCTTATTGCAAATTAAATTTACTATAAATATTGTTATATGAATTTATTCCCTATCTTGAATATTAACCGAGATATTTGCATTTTTATGAAATTTGGGCCGATAACGGATTTTTGAATTTCCCGCGAAAAGCTAGTTCTCCCTTTGCCGTAACCGTTTGGCTTTGCTATGGAGATTTCTCTATTGTATAACTTCACGTGGGAAATCTGCTTAGTTTACGCAGCCCCTGCGTGACGGACTTTTATTGAAATCTTATTACTATATTTGTGCTTCAATTTATAAAGAACCAGAACAGTTTTCATCTTAATCATTCTAATTTAAGGACTCTGAGAATCATAGAATAGAAAAGTAGCATCTCTGTAGGCCCGTCCTACGCTCTGACTGTCAATTTTATTCGCTTTTAATGTTAAGATAATATGTAAATTTTAATTTATTCTACTTTTATAATAAACTAGTTGACCCGGCAAACGTTGTTTTGCCTTATAAATTATTTCTAGTTTCTAGATAAATTCTAGTGTAAACAAAAAGTAACTTACTTATTATAAGTATGTAAGTATGTGGTATATGCGTGAAATAGGCATGGAGCGCTATGAACGATAAGGGAATATAAAAATAACAAACGCCAAACAATATTATTTTTAAGTTATTATAGTTTATTTCTTAAAATTACATATCACATATTAATTACGACAGTAACACTAACAAACAACATCAATCTTTTAATGCTATAGCGTGAACAATATTTTTTGTTAGCCCATCTTTAGCGAGCACAAACAAACTGGATGGTTTACCCACTCGAGAGCATGCTACGTACAATTGCCCGTGTGAAAAACATGGTGTACTCAAATCTAAGCCACAAATAGACATCGTTTGGCCTTTGCGTATATGTATTTAAATTTATGTGGTTCATTTGGCATTGGCAGCAATGAGCCCATTTTATGATAAACTTGGCCTCTGATTTTGAATGTAGAATTGTATTGTTGACCATTAGCATTAGTATTTCGAACTATTTCTGTTGCTCCAAACGATGTCATTTGAAAGCATGAATTGAATGTTCGAATTGTTCCAAACGATGTCATTTGAAAGCATGAATTGAATGGAATCAAAAAGTTTAATCAGCTATTGAGGTCGTACTCATGACGCGAGTTTCGAAAAATTTCTTCAAATGTCCATCGATCCTACCCAGGAGATGACGAAAATGAGGTCCGTTCAAAATTATATATATATATCTATATATATATATATCTATATATATATATATATATATATATAGATATATATATTTGTCTGTTAACGCTCTAGCGGTCGCAATTTTTGTTTGATCGTTACCAAACTCGGAATTTAATCGTTTTATGTAAAAAGGAAGATCAAGTTCGTTAATGGCTAAAATCGACCCAGTGGGAGGGGGGGTTTGGAGGGGGGGATTTTCGAAAATTCGAAATATCTCCGTTACCATACGTCGGATCAAAAAAGTGTATAGAACCAATCTTATTGCAAATTAAATTTACTATAAATATTGTTCTATACATTTATTCTGTATCTTTAATATTAACCGAGATATTTGGATTTGTATTGTGAGTGTGGTTGGCTATGTTTGGGAGTTTCGCCGAGCGCACTAGCGCTAGTGTGGCCATTTCACTAACTATTCGTCCTCGTGAGAATAGGTTATTACTAGGCAGATTTCTCTATTGTAAAACTTCTCGTGGGAAATCTGCTTAGTTTACGCAGCCCCTGCGTGACGGACTGTTTGAATTTGAGAGCATTGACAATGCGGACATTCTTTATCAATAGCACCAATTACCACTTTTGAATGAGGATAATATTCAATATCGGGCTCATACTGGTAACACTAAGCATATATCAGGAATAAACTTTAATAATAAAAATAAATGTTTATTTTCATAAAATATTTTTAGATTTGCCATAAGCTAAGGGACATTTTAATCGAAGTACAGTTAAAAACACTATAATTGATCAGTTATCGAGCGGTATGATAATGATTAAATTACTAAAATGGCTATAAAAAAATAGGGGTTGGTGATAAAAAAGTAAAATTTAGGGTTGTTTTTTTAACCTTAAAAAAAAAAAAAAAAAAAAAATTGGAAAATAGATAGCCGATTCTCAGACCTGCTGAATACGCATATAAAATTTGGTAAAAATCGGTAAAGCCGTTTCGGAGGAGTACGCTAACTAACATTGTGACATGGAAATTTTATATATTAGATATGTTATTGTTAAAACATTGAGGTTGTACTCATGACACGATTTTCAGAAGATTTCCTCATATCTCCATCAATCCTTACCCAGGACATAAAAATGAGGTCCGATAAAAAAAAAAAAAGATATATATATATATATATATATATATATATATATATATATATATTTTACGTATTAAAAATGTGTAAATAAATAATAATATTTTCTAAAGTATAAATTAACAGCATTTACATCGCTATGTAATATAATATAAATATGAATCTAAATAATTGTAATACTTATAATATGTATATATATATATATATATATATATATATATATATATATATATATATATATATATATAAAATAATGTGCCAATTATTGTTGTTTAAACACGCCAATAAAAACAATAAAATCCTTTTTTACTTTCTCCCTTAAACTTTTCTCAAAATTTTGATAAGAAACAGAAAACATCGTTAACTTTACTTTCACTGTGGTAATCCAAAATGTTTACCAATGATAGGTATTCTCTTTGAGGCACTATATATTTGTCAAGGAATGTTACCCTCTCTGATGTAAAATCGGGGCGATACAATAGTAAATGAGCATATGTAGATACAAAGAAAGGTCTAGTTTGTTAACAGCTGAAATCTGACCGGGGGTGAGGGTGGGTATAGACGGGGTGGAAATTTCGTAAATTTGAAATATTTCCGTTACAATATATAGGATCAAACAATTGTACATAACCAATATTACTGGAAATTAAACTGAGTCGCTTGCTGTCTTTCCCAATGGGCGCATGCAAGTAGCTCTGAAGATGGAGACATTAGTCTTTGAAAGCGCTTAGCCCTGAAATAAACAAATTGTGAAGAATTGGACGTTTTTTTCTCTCTCTCCAAGGAAATTATCTATTTATAAATGTCGTTATATACATGATTTCTCTACCATTAATGCTAACGGAGATATTTGGATTTTTTAATTTTCACCCTTGAGTGAACCCCCACTCCTGTTGTCATGTCATTCATTATCAAAAATGATCAGCTGTTATATCTCGAACCACTTTATCCTTATCCTATATGCCAAATATTGTTTTCAACATATCTTTATTATGCGAGATATATATAAATTTGTGGAGTGATGATGACTTCAATTAAGATTTTGTATGCAGGACATAGGAAATTTGCTTAGTTTAAGCAGCAACCGTGGGAGCCATAAAATAGTTTTATGAATAACCAACATCCCAGTATAACGTTCTAAGCATTTAATTTCTTATTGTTTTAATTAGCCAAAGAGTTAATACAAGATGAACGTTCTGTCAGGGTTGTTTTTCAATTTCTGTATTCGGAACAAATATGTACAATAATTATGGCAAACAATTTATAGACGTCCCGACGTGAGGCTTGACTTGGTTGTTGATGTTCGAAATTCAGCTGCATGTATAGAGATTCAATTTGCACGAAGCAAACAGCATATTATCAGGTGATATATACGTGATTCTACAAACGTTGAATATATCTCGAGAGAGAATAAATAGAAAAGTCATCATTATTAAAAACTCGTGTGATCTCAGCCATGTATCCCGCCCGTCCGGCAGACTTCCATTCTGCTGATAACGTTATCTGATATTCTATTCTCTATTTCTTCCAAAATTTGTAGAGTGTGGATAAAGGACTTTAAACTTAACCAGGATACGAAGTGTATGTTGAACTGAACGAGGTTTTTCAGAGGTGCTTAGAATTTAGGGAAAATATTTCAATTTCACCATTAACCACAGCACCTTGTATAGTTATTAAAAAGCAAAACAAAGTATTAAATACTTTTTTTAAAAAAAAATAAACAAAAACTACAATAAAACCAATATATGAACCAATCACTGTAACAACAAAAAGTCAGCCACGCAGGGTCTGAGTAAACCAAGCATATTTCCCACTGTATAGCATACTTGTGACCTCATTCTACTACATATTCTTTATTTCTATGTAAAACAACGACGAGAAAAAAGGGTAGGGTGGAGGGGGTGGTAATCAGACCCACAGTCTGCCCTGGGAATGGAGGCCAGTAGTATGCCCTGGGAAGGCAGACCCACAGTCTGCCCTGGGAATGGAGGCCAGTAGTATGCCCTGGGAAGGCAGACCCACAGTCTGCCCTGGGAATGGAGGCCAGTAGTATGCCCTGGGAAGGCAGACCCACAGTCTCCCCTGGGAATGGAGGCCAGTAGTATGCCCTGGGAAGGCAGACCCACAGTCTCCCCTGGGAATGGAGGCCAGTAGTATGCCCTGGGAAGGCAGACCCACAGTCTGCCCTGGGAATGGAGGCCAGTAGTATGCCCTGGGAAGGCAGACCCACAGTCTCCCCTGGGAATGGAGGCCAGTAGTATGCCCTGGGAAGGCAGACCCACAGTCTGCCCTGGGAATGGAGGCCAGTAGTATGCCCTGGGAAGGCAGACCCACAGTCTCCCCTGGGAATGGAGGCCAGTAGTATGCCCTGGGAAGGCAGACCCACAGTCTGCCCTGGGAATGGAGGCCAGTAGTATGCCCTGGGAAGGCAGACCCACAGTCTGCCCTGGGAATGGAGGCCAGTAGTATGCCCTGGGAAGGCAGACCCACAGTCTGCCCTGGGAATGGAGGCCAGTAGTATGCCCTGGGAAGGCAGACCCACAGTCTGCCCTGGAAATGGAGGCCAGTAGTATGCCCAGGGAAGGAAGACCCACAGTCTGCCCTGGGAATGGAGGCCAGTAGTTTGCCCTGGGAAGGAAGACCCACAGTCTCCCCTGGGAATGGAGGCCAGTAGTATGCCCTGGGAAGGCAGACCCACAGTCTGCCCTGGGAATGGAGGCCAGTAGTATGCCCTGGGAAGGCAGACCCACAGTCTGCCCTGGGAATGGAGGCCAGTAGTATGCCCTGGGAAGGCAGACCCACAGTCTGCCCTGGGAATGGAGGCCAGTTAGTATGCCCTGGGAAGGCAGACCCTCAGTCTCCCCTGGGAATGGAGGCCAGTAGTATGCCCTGGGAAGGAAGACCCACAGTCTGCCCTGGGAATGGAGGCCAGTAGTATGCCCTGGGAAGGCAGACCCACAGTCTGCCCTGGGAATGGAGGCCAGTAGTATGCCCTGGGAAGGCAGACCCACAGTCTGCCCTGGTAATGGAGGCCAGTAGTATGCCCTGGGAAGGCAGACCCACAGTCTGCCCTGGGAATGGAGGCCAGTAGTATGCCCTGGGAAGGCAGACCCACAGTCTGCCCTGGGAATGGAGGCCAGTAGTATGCCCTGGGAAGGCAGACCCACAGTCTGACCTGGAAATGGAGGCCAGTAGTATGCCCTGGGAAGGCAGACCCACAGTCTGCCTTGGGAATAAAGGCCAGTAGTTTGCTCTGGGAAGGGAGACCCATAGTCTGACGTAGAAACGGAGACCATTGGACTGCCCTGGGATGGAAGACCCATAGTCGGCCGTAGAAATGGAGACCATTGGGCTGCCCTGGGATGGAAGACCCGTAGTCGGCCGTAGAAATGGAGACCATTGGGCTGCCCTGGGATGGAAGACCCGTAGTCTGACGTAGAAACAGAGACCATTGGGCTGCCCTGGGATGGAAGACCCTTAGTCTGACGTAGAAACGGAGACCATTGGGCTGCCCTGAGATGGAATACCCACAGTCTGACGTAGAAACAGAGACCATTGGGCTGCCCTGAGATGGAAGACCCACAGTCTGACGTAGAAACAGAGACCATTGGGCTGCCCTGAGATGGAAGACCCACAGTCTGACGTAGAAACAGAGACCATTGGGCTGCCCTGAGATGGAAGACCCATAGTCGGCCGTAGAAACGGAGACCATTGGGCTGCCCTAGGATGGAAGACCCATAGTCGGCCGTAGAAACGGAGACCATTAGTCTGGGAAGGAACATCCGTAGTTAGCCCTGGGACGGAAGACTCACTGTCTTGTCTTAGAAACGCAGACTATTAGGCTGCCCTGGGATGGAAGATCCACAATGTTTCCTGGAAGGGAAGGCCCGATGGGCAGTACAACACACTGCCCTTGATAGGTAGACATTGCACGGCCCTAAATAGGTAATCTGTTTTTTGTCCTGGATAGTTAGTTAGTCCACAGCACTAGATAGTTAACTAGTTCACTACCCTAGATAGTAAGCTAGTTCATTGCCCTTGATAGTTAGTCATTACACTGCCAAAGATATCCGGGTATATATATGGCTCAAGTGTCTTATAAAATGAAAGTGAATGATCATAAGGTACCAGGATTTACATGTTTATTCGTGTTGTCACAGAAATTCCTGAAGATAAGGTGGTAGGTTTTCGGTTTCCTTGACATTATAAAAATTGATTCTGTCGCTAATATGTCTTATTGCGACATCGCCTGTGTCCTTGTTTCAACCGCCATCCATCTTCGAAAGCCCTGATTTTCATCAGCACTCAATTCAAATACTAAATGATATGATTCCATTGTATCGCATTACTTCGTATCCTGTTCAGTCGTTCACCCGATTAATCGACAATGCAAACATTGGACTCTCTGGCATTTTCCTAAAATGCAAAGTAGGGAACCGGAGAAATGAAAGGAATTAACGGAATTTAGATTGCAACCGCAAGAACTTGTTAGTCAACACTGGCACCTCGCATGCTTCTCGTATCAGCAAATATAATCGCCCACCCCCCCCCCCCCCCACCCCCAACCCCCCCCACCCCCCGCCCCGGCCACCACCCCCCCACCCCTCCCCCCCCCCCCCCCACCCCCCCCCCCCCCCCCCCCCCCCCCCCCCACCCCCCCCCCCCCCCACCCCGCCCCCACCCCACCCCCCCCCCAGCCCCCACCCCCCGCCCCCCCCCCACCCCCACCGCCCCACCCCCCCCCCCCCCCACCCCCCCCCCCCCCCACCCCCCCCCCCCCCCACCCCCCCCCCCCCCCACCCCCCCCCCCCCCCACCCCCCCCCCCCCCCACCCCCCCCCCCCCCCACCCCCCCCCCCCCCCACCCCCCCCCCCCCCCACCCCCCCCCCCCCCCACCCCCCCCCCCCCCCACCCCCCCCCCCCCCCACCCCCCCCCCCCCCCACCCCCCCCCCCCCCCACCCCCCCCCCCCCCCACCCCCCCCCCCCCCCACCCCCCCCCCCCCCCACCCCCCCCCCCCCCCACCCCCCCCCCCCCCCAACTAAAGTCCGTCACGCAGGAACTGCGTTAGCTAAGCGGATTTCCCACGTGCGCCACTTATTTGCATATATCTCAAAAAGTAAGTTCAATAAGAACAATTTAAGCTTAAAATAAATTGCTTCATGATATAACACTTATTGTTAATATGAATGAGTAGGAGATTACTGAAGGCTAAAAGGTAAAAAAAAATATCTATAATATCTATGTAATAAAATTATAGAATATTGTTTGAATAAATTGCACTATAACACGTTTTTGAATATTTATTAATAAGAGATTATCAATTTTTGTCTGATTTCTACCCCCCACGGAAATATTTATTTTTTCCTTCTCTCTCCTCTCTCACCTCCTCCCCCATCTCTCCGGCTAACATCACTTTCTCTCTCTCTCTCTCACTCTCGCTCCCTCCCTCTCTCTCTCTCTCTCTCTCTCTCTCTCTCTCACACTCTACCTCTCTCTCTGCCTCTCTCTCTCTCTCTCTCTCTCTCTCTCCCCCCCTCTCTCTCCCCCTCTCTCTCTCTCTCTCTCTCTCTCTCTCTCTCTCTCATCTCTCTCCTCTCTCTCTCCTCTCTCTCTCTCCTCTCTCTCTCTCTCATCTCTCTCCTCTCTCTATATCTCTCTCTCTCTCTCTCTCTCTCTCTCTCTCTCTCTCTCTCTCTCTCTCTCTCTCTCTCTGTCTCTCTCTCTCTATCTCTCTCTCTCTCTCTCTCTCTCTCTCTCTCTCTCTCTCTCTCTCTCTCTCTCTCTCTCTCTCTCTCTCTCTCTCTCTCTCTCTCTCTCTCTCTCTCTCTCTCTCATCTCTCTCTCTGTCTCTCTCACCTCTCTCTCTCTCTCTCTCCCTCTCTCTCTCTCTCTCTCTCTCTCTCTCCCCCTCTCCATCACTCTCTCTCTAAATACAC
This sequence comes from Riptortus pedestris, assembly GCA_019009955.1. Taxonomy (NCBI): domain Eukaryota; kingdom Metazoa; phylum Arthropoda; class Insecta; order Hemiptera; family Alydidae; genus Riptortus; species Riptortus pedestris. The sequence continues at coordinate 245,035,206 of CM032228.1, forward strand.
ATAAATACACTCATGAGTCTAACTGCCGGCCTAACTGAACTTCCCTGGCAAGTTTCCAGCCCTCGGAATTTCTCGGGATATGTCACAAGTTCTCGGTGTAAAATCAGGTAATACTCGCCGTTGACAGGTAGATATAGAACAGGTTTACTGTGCAAATATGAAGATATCTTGTTTAGCACCTTATATTTTATCTCTTAAAACGTAATGTCATAATATATTCATTTTTTACGTTTACTACAAACGTTCTTTCTCTTTTTATATATATTAACCGGAATATATATATAAAAAGAGATTTATCTCTATATATATATATATATATATATATATATATATATATATATATATAAAATTGTAACCTCTGTCTGTACATTGATTTTTTTCGCGAAATATCACGAAAACTTTTCGTTTCACATGTCCTAGACACCATAACTGTTTGTTTGTTTATTTGTTTGTTTGTTTGTTTGTTACCTTTTCATGCATAAACGGCTGAACCGAATTTTATGAAATAAGTTGTTTATCCCAACTTAGCTTTAGGCTATTTAAATTCTCTGAGAAACAGAGTGGGGGTTATAAGGGAGGCTGAAATTAAAAATAGCGATATTTCGTTTCCTATTGGTTTTTCGTCAAATATGAACATAACAAAAGTTGTTTATTTTGTTATTTAGAGTAACTTTTGTTATATACACTTTTTTCATATACCGATTTATAAACGAGATATACGCTAAAACCTACAGCGGAAGTGAACAATTTTATTTGGGACAAAAGACCCAACCGAAATAAATAAAACTTGGTATGTATATTAGCACTAACGCTTTCATTATAACAAGCTACACCAACATTTCTAGGAACGGGCAGGAGTGGGGGATTATAAAGGAAGGGCCTGAAATTAAAAATAGCGGATAATTCCGTTTCCTACTGTTTTTTCGGCAAATATCACATAACAAAAGTTATTTAATTCTTAAATTTAGAGTAACTTTTGTTATGTACACTCTCCGTCCGTATACCTAAAGTATAGAAAGAGTTATACGCTAAAAATATAGCGGGAGTGACCATAATATCTATTTAGGCACAAAAGAATCAACCGAAAACTAATAAATCCTCTGTACATGTATTATAACTAATGCCCTTTATTATAACAAGCCATACCAGACATGTTTCTAGGGATGGCAGGAGTGGGGGTTGTATGAAGGAGCCATAAAATAAAATATAGCGGTTATATGTCGTATCCTAATGGTTTTTTGGGCAAATATGAAACATAACAAAATTTGTTTATTTTTTTATTTAGAGTAAACTTTCTGTTATATACACTTTTTCGTATACCGAATTATAAACTAGACATACGCTAAAACCTATCGGCGGAAGTTGAACAATTTTAATTTGGGTTGTGTTTGTTATCACAAGTAATACTCAACCAAAATAAATAAAAACTCGGTAAAGTGTCGTATTAAAGCACTAACGCCTTTCATTATAATAAGCCAAAATACCATCATTTCTAATTACTGGCAGGAGTGGGTTGTTGTAAAGGGATGCCCTGAATTTAAAAAATAGTCAGAAAATTTCGATTTACTATCGCATTATCGGCAAATATGAACATAACAAAAGTATGTATTTATTTTGTTATTTACAAGAGTAACTTTTGTCCATAATCATTTTTGTCTTTTAACAAAGTCTAAACGAGATATACACTATAAGGCTAAAACGGGAGTCAACGATTTCATTGAGCGCTAACGAGTAAACCGAACTTAAAAAAACTCGGTATGTCAATTAACATGAAATTATGTCATGATTATAAGCTATACAAGATGTTTAGGTTAGAACGGGAGTGGGGGTTATAAGGGAGGCCTGAAATAAAAATTCGCGATATTTCATTGTCTATTTGTCTACGGGGAAATATGACAATTTAGAAGGGACAGTGAAGACTTACAATAAAAAATTAATTTTAATATTAAAACAAATGCCCAACAACGTGTATTTATCCCTAAACACTGGGATGCGGGTAAATGTACAAAAGTATTTGTCAAAATTAAAGCCTTTCCAAAAAAATACCATCAACATTCAGCCTCAAATCAATTCCTGGGCGAAGCCGGGTATCTGAGCTAGTATATATATATATATATATATATATATATATATATAAATATATATATAAATCTGAAGGAAATTTTTTTAAGTTTATAAACCTAATACATAATATTTTAAGACTATAAATTATCTTCTAAGGACAATATGAGTTTTCTTTGTCGCATGGAGCCTATACAACTTGGAATTAAAAATGGAACTATACATTGGATCGAAAAGGTTCATAGAATCAATCTTATTGCAAATTAAATTTACTAGAGGTATTGTTACATACATTTATTCTCTATCTTGAATATTAGCCGAGATATTTGCATTTCTCAGTTTTCAGCCTTCAGCAAACCCCCACTTCTACTCACGTTACATAAACAATACTCTGTTATATAATAAAACACATTATCCAAAGCTTACACACCAAATATTGTTTTCAAGAGACCTTTATTTGACGAGATACATATATATGTTCAAATATGTTCTGTCCCCCCCTCCCCCCAGTTCTTAAGTTCTTGGAGTACGAAAATTTGATTGATTGAGATAAAATTTATTCTGATCCATTACAGTACTAGATATAGTAAATAGTTTTAATAATATTAATGCGTTAGCAACAGGTTCCTTTCGAACAACTCCAAGTATAAGCTTGTGTGGAGAAACTGGTGAACTTTCATTAAATCATCGACATTCATATAATATCATGAAAAACAGCATATCAACACTTTCAAGACAATCAGCCCTTACATTGAATACATCACACAAAATCCAAACATGACCGACTATATTGATAATCCCAATTTGCATAAACCCTATCACTTCAGACTGTTTCAAACGCTACTTACAACATTACGGTACCGAACATTTATCCCATTCAACACAAAACAGCACCCTGGCTAATACATATACCAATAACTAACTTCACCCTCACAAAATTCTAGAAATCAAACCCACTTTCTTCCTTAGACTATAAACACGAGCACCGGAACATAATTACAGAAAACAGGACAGAACATTTCATATATACAGATGGCTCGAAATATGCAGAAAAAATGTGGCTCAGCCGCCATAGTGGGGAACCAAGTACTAACGTGTAGACTACCGGACATATCAAGCAACTTCACTGCAGAACTACAAGGATTACTTCTTGGACTACAACACCTTACTAACGTACGACAAGACAACATTCATGTTTTTTATGAAGTCAATACTTGATATATTCACACTGATCAAATTACAAGACACGATGCCATTAAACTTATTAAAAGAGAGGTCAGGTTGAAATGGGAAGCGCAATGGCGTCAGACACACACAAAACTACGATAATTAAAAGACACTATTCGTGAATGGATGTCAAGTAATCGGGACACTAGAAGAGAAGGATAACACAATGACACCTCATGACTATGAACTGAACCACCATTATGTACACTATGTAATACACGGTTAACTATCAAACACTTATTACAGACTGCAGACTAATAACCGACATGAACTTACCCACCAACCTATCAGAACTACTACACGACAACAGCACATACATCGCGACAATCATGAAACACCTCCAACAACACATCTTTGCACCTACACTTAAAATGTTTACCAAAATAATGTGTAATATTCATATATATTTCAGTAATTGTTTTTCTTTCCGGTGAGAGGTTGGTAGAACTGTTTGCTTACATTTCAGACGTTTCCCGTCGGTTGGTTATTAAAACTGGCCGAAAGATTTTTTACAACCGTTTGTCTTTATTCACCTAATATTCACGGAGGTATTGTGTTACCAGAATGTAGATTTGTCTATTGTTAAACTACAAGAGGGAAATCTCCTTAGTTTACGCAGCCCCTGCGTAGCGGATTTTTACAATCCAACTCATAACAACCGAGAATCACACAAAGTATTAGCATTTACCTCATCTAGTTAAGCAATTAAATTTGCAATAGGAATAGTTCTATACAATTTTTCGATCCGAAGTGTCATAACGAAGATACTTCGAATTTTCGAAATCCCGCCCACCCTCCTGGTCTGATATCAGCCGTTAGCGAACGTGGTCCTTAGTTTGACATAACACTCAAACATATCAAATTTGTTAACGATAAGACAAAAAATAACTATTATTAAATTAATTAATTGTCCGAAAATTACGTCATGACTACTACCTCAATAGCTGATATCCCTTAAAGGAAATCTGCTAATATATATATATATATATATTATTTGAACGGACATCGTTTTCATTATCTCCTAGGCAGCAAATACATAGAGACGCCGAACAGTTACGGAATTGGCCGAACTAGCTTTTGGCGGGAAACTTCCCCATTTCATAAAAATGCAATTATCTCGGTTAATATTCAAGATAGAGAATAAATGTATAGTACAATATTTATAGTAAATATAATTTGCAATACGATTGGACCTATACCATTTTTTGATCCGACGTATGGTAACGGAGATATTTCGAATTTTCGAAACCCTCCTCTAAACCCCCCTCCCACTGGTTTGATTTCAGCCGTTAAAGAACTTGATCTTTCTTTTTACATGAAACGACTAAATATTGAGTTTGGTAACGATTAAACAAAAATTGCGAACGCTAGAGCGGTAACAGACAAATATATAGATATATACTATATATATATATTTAGATATATATCTATATATATATATATATATAGATAGATAGATATATATATATACAGTTTTGAACAGACCTCATTTTCGTCATCTCGTAGGTAGGATCGATGGACATTTGAAGAAAAAATTCGAAAATTCCGTCATGAGTAAAACCTCAATCTGCTAAAAATAGATAAGGTAAAGCCACATTTTACTAAACATATTTTAAAATATCTACAGTCGCAGGTAAATGTTTTTCAGCACGGTTACTTTTTCTCAAATCGATATTATTAGGAGCAGAAATCCAAGTTTTTAAGTCTAAAGTTTAATCTTTTAGTGTTAAATCCGGTTGTAAAGTTGTGTCTATTGGAGGTGTTTCACGGCAATGGCAATGTATGAGCTAAAACTTTAAATATCTTTATTAATTGTAAAATAAAATAATTACAAATAAACGGGTAAATCTAAATAAAACCGTTTATTAATATTATCAATATATCCACATTAATATTGATAATTGTTATATACTTATGTATTCAATTAATAGTAATATATTTCTTGTATAATATTAAATATTTAAACATTCGAATTTTCTTTAAATATATGGAACACGTTACAAATTAAATGCCAATAATTGAAAACAACTTCTTATATATTTATGAATATTAAATAAACACCCTAGAAACAAAATGTAAAAAAAAAATCCAGAAAAATAAATAGTTCCTCCCGGCGAGATTCGATCTCGAGACCCTCTGTTTACAAAAAGAAGACGGTATCACTGAGCAACCGATACCCTTTGAAATACTTCCTTTGATGATTAACCTCAAGATTTTCAGGCAATCGTTAACATTTTTTTTAGACGAACTCGTCAAAAGGGCGTTCTCTCGCTTTAGCCGAATTTGTTTTTCATTGGGTACTAAAAACAGAAAAATGTTTTGTTCAAATCGCACCATGAGAACCTCCACAATAGCTGATTTACCTCAGCAGAAACCTATTGACAATGTTTTTCGCGCTAATTCCATGTCTAAGGTGTATTGGAAAGGAGATTGGACATTCAAGAGATGTTGATCTATTAATCTTAATGATTACTCGTTTCCGAATGAGCAATGTCATTCGCTAATCTTTTAATTGCTAGCCAGAGCCACAATCTCCGGAGCTACTTAGTCGTCCATCGAGGTGTGCAACTGGTGTCTGTAATGGGTTTCGAATGTAGTCGAAGGTTACTCTGTAATGTGGATAGATTTGCCTGATTTCAGAGGTCGCTAAATTCAGATCTAATCCTTTCACAAAAGTCCGTCACGCAAAGACTAAGATTTCCAAGGAGCTGGTATGATACTCTAGTAGTGTCATCTCAACATATATTTTAGCAGATTTCCAACGAGCTGGTATGATACTCTAGTAGTGCCATCTCAACATATATTTTAGCAGATTTCCAACGAGCTGGTATGATACTCTAGTAGTGCCATCTCAACATATATTTTAGCAGATTTCCAACGAGCTGGTATGATACTCTAGTAGTGCCATCTCAACATATATTTTAGCAGATTTCCAACGAGCTGGTATGATACTCTAGTAGTGCCATCTCAACATATATTTTAGCAGATTTCCAACGAGCTGGTATGATACTCTAGTAGTGCCATCTCAACATATATTTTAGCAGATTTCCAACGAGCTGGTATGATACTCTAGTAGTGCCATCTCAACATATATTTTAGCAGATTTCCAACGAGCTGGTATGATACTCTAGTAGTGTCATCTCAACATATATTTTAGCAGATTTCCAACGAGCTGGTATGATACTCTAGTAGTGCCATCTCAACATATATTTTAGCAGATTTCCAACGAGCTGGTATGATACTCTAGTAGTGACATCTCAAGATATATATTTTAGCAGATTTCCAACGAGCTGGTATGATACTCTAGTAGTGCCATCTCAACATATATTTTAGCAGATTTCCAACGAGCTGGTATGATACTCTAGTAGTGTCATCTCAACATATATTTTAGCAGATTTCCAACGAGCTGGTATGATACTCTAGTAGTGTCATCTCAACATATATTTTAGCAGATTTCCAACGAGCTGGTATGATACTCTAGTAGTGCCATCTCAACATATATTTTAGCAGATTTCCAACGAGCTGGTATGATACTCTAGTAGTGTCATCTCAACATATATTTTAGCAGATTTCCAACGAGCTGGTATGATACTCTAGTAGTGCCATCTCAACATATATTTTAGCAGATTTCCAACGAGCTGGTATGATACTCTAGTAGTGCCATCTCAACATATATTTTAGCAGATTTCCCTTAATTATTTTTAAGCCTAAATCCGCTGAGTTGTAACAGTTGGCTTGCCGAAGGCTGAAAGAATCTGCTTTCCTACTTTTGAGAATCATAGGCTTAACTAGAAGCCTTCCTGGCCACGAAAAATGTTAGACGAAGGTTTTTTTTTATTACAGTTTCTACTTCCTTTGATACATTCTTCTTAAGACTCCATAAATCCATAGAAATTAGATAGGCCATGCTCTAAGTAACTTCAGCCCAGTCCCAATTCGATGTGTCTGCAGACTTCTTGTAAAGAACCTATCTTATTCCTTGTTAAATCTACTATAAATATTTTTATCTACATTTATTCTCTATCTTGAATTTTAACCGAGGTATTTGCATTTTTATTAGATGATGTCGGCTATTGTCGGTTCTGTTCTTGAGATTCCACCAAAAGTTATTTCGGCCGTTTCCGTAACTGTTCGGCTTTCATGAAATTGGTGTAGAGATTGGTGTAAGCTTTTACTTTGTGAGATATATGCATACGTTCTGTTGATACCCCCCCCCCCTTCTTTAGTTCTTGGACTACTAAAATTTGAGTGATTACGATAAATATTATTCTGATTCATTATAAATTACAGCACTATATATAGTAAATAGTTGGTAATAAAGTTAATATGTTATATTCAGATATATTTCAGTAATTGTTTTTCTTTCCGGTGAAGAATATGTCTATCTATCTGTCCAGCTCTAAGTGGTTGGCAGACCTATTTGTTCACAATTCAGAAGCAGTTTCCGTTGGGAGCTTATTAAAATTAACTGAAATGTGGTTTGTATTCACGGTGGTGTTGTGTTACTGGTAAGCAGCAGATTTCTCTATTGCAAAACTTCACGTGGGAAGTCTGCTTATTTTACGGACCCCCTGTGTGACGGACTTTTTTAAATACAGAATTGTTAGTCACAGATTGCAATTTAGGTGGCAGAATGTTCAATTAGGGTTGATGAATGGCAGTTTTCAAAACATTTCTCGAATATGGGGACAGTGTTTTGAGATAACATTTCCTTTTGGGACACCGCTCAATGCTACCAGCGACCAAACTAGCTTTTCGTGAACAAAAGCCCGTACCCAAGGACTGTGTAAACTAAACCGATTTCTCACGTGCGGCTTAGAGCACACTACTGATCATAACTCACAATATATATTATATTTCTAAGTAAACGTCCGATGAGTAGGAGTGGAGGATTACTAAAGCTTGAAAACTAAAAAGTCCGTCACGCAGGGGCTGCGTTAACTAAGCAGATTTCCCAAGTGAACTGTTACAATAGACAAATTTCACGAGAGTCGAAGAGTTAAGGAAGGAAACGGCCGACCTAGGTTTTGGCGGGAAAGTTTCTCTCATTTGTTATCCGCCCCGATTTAATAAAATGCAAATATCTCGGTTATTATTCAAGATAGAGAATAAATGTATAGAACAATATTTATAGTAAATTCAATTTGCAATAAGATTGATCCTATACAATTTTTCAATCCGACGTATAGTAACGGAAATATTTCGAATTTTCGAAAATCCTCCCCTCTAAACCCCCCCTCTTCCACTGGTCCGATTTCAGCCGTTAACGAACTTGATCTTTCTTTTTACATAAAACGACTACATACCGAGTTTGGTAACGATCAAACAAAAATTGCGACCGCTAGAGCGGTAACAGACAAATATATATATATATATATATATATATATATATATATATATACATATATATATATATATATATATATATATATATACATATATATATATATATATATATATATATATATATATATATATATATATGTATATATATTTATACAGTTTTGAACGGACCTCATTTTCGTCATCTCCTGGGTAGTATCGATGGACATTTGAAGAAAAACTTCGAAAATTCCGTCATGAGTACAACCTCAATAGCTGATTTCCCTCAAGGGAAATCTGCTAAAAAGTCCATCACGCAGGGGCTGCGTTAACTAAGCAGATTTCCCACTTGAAGCTTTACATTAGACATATCTACATGCAGGTGACACTTAACACCACTGTGAATAACTACACACAGTAATGAGAAATCTTTCAGTTAATTAAAATAGATTCCCAACTGAAAGCATCTGAACTGTAAACAAACAGGCTATCCAGTCTCTGAGAGCTGAACAGATAGGTAGAAGTATTATAGAGACCGGAAAGAAAAGCAATTACTGAAATATATCTGAATATAACATATTAATTTTATTCAAAACTGCGTATTATTATATTATTAATATGACATGAGTAGGAGTGAGGGTTTACTGACAGCCGAAAACTATAATAAAAGTCCGTCACGCAGGGGCTGCGTAAACTAAGCAGATTTCCCATGTGAAGTTCAGCAATACAGACGTATATGCGTACTCCTAACACAGCACCACCGTGATTAAATACAAACGGCAATGAGAAATCTTTCAGTTAATTTTAATAAATTCCCAACTGAAACGGCTTCTGAATTGTAAGAACGATTAATATTTTAATAACTCAAATTTTAGTAGTCCAAGAACTAAGGAGGGGGGGGGACGATTGAACAGAACGTATTGAACGTGGACGTGCATAAACCTCACAAAGCAAGGAAGGTAAGGTAAGGTTAGAAACGACAGGTAAGGTTAGAAGAAGCTTCCAACAGAGCCGAACAGTTACTGAAACGGCCGAACTAATCCGAACAATACCCGACATGTTCCACTGACTTCATAAAAATGCAAATATCTCGGTTAATATTCAAGATAGAGAATAAATGTATATAACAATATTTATAGTAAATTTAATTTGCAATAAGATTGGTTCTATTTAATGTTTCGATCCAATGCATAATAACGGAAATATTTCGATTTTTCGAAAATCCCCCCCTCTAAACCCCCCTCCCTCTGGTCCGATTTCAGCCATTAACGATTTTGATCTGTCTTTTTACATAAAACGGTTAAATATTGATTTTAGTAACTCTCTAACAAAAATTGCGAGCGCTAGAGCGTTAACAGACAAATATATATATATATATATATATATATATATATATATATATATATATTTGAATGGACCTCATTTTCGTCATCTCCTGGGTAGGATCGATGGACATTTGAAGACATTGTTCGAAAATTGCATCATGAGTACGACCTCAATAGCTGATTTCCCTTAAGAGAAATCTGCTAAAACCAAAATATCTCGTTTAATATTCATGATACAGAAAATATGTATAGACTAATATTTATAGATTATTCAATTTGTAATTAGATTGGTTCGAACCGACGTATAGTAACGGAGATATTTGGAATTTTGGAAATCCCTCCACTCTAAAACCCCCTCCCACTGGTCCAATTTCAGCCATTAAAGAACTTGACCTACTGTTGTCATATCTGTCGGTGCATACCGTCATCACTGGCTGATGATCGAGTACAGTTGGCATTGTACTGTAAATGCAAAGGCACCATATTCAAGCACTCTAGAGTTGTACTACAAGTACAAGTACTCTTGAGTACAACTCTAGATGACTTGAAGATGTTGCCATCGCATCTACAGCACAATGCCAGCTGTACTCGATCATCAGCCAGTGACGACGGTCTCCACCGACAGCTATGACTACAGTATCATCTACACTGGTGGTTCCAACCCTTTACTTGATTTAACTTGACCAATCTTTTTAAACAAAACGTTTTAATATGGATTTTGGTAACGATCAAACAAAAATTGTGTCCGCTATATGAGTATTATTATTATGTGATGACGTCATCAATTAAGATTTTTCGTTCTTTACTCGAAAATGTGTAGTTTATTTTAACCGTACCTGAAATTCAACTCTGAAGACCGTTTTTGTTATTGGCTAAAATCTGACCACTTGGAGGGGAGGGGGTTTAGAGGTGAGAATTTTGAAAAATCTTATGGAAAATTAAATTTATTATAAGTATTGTTATATAGATTTATTCTCTAACTTGAATATTAACCGAGATATTTGCATTTTTATTAAGTGTGTGGGGATAACGGATAAATCCGGGATCGACAGTTGTCGGTACTCTTTGTGACTTTCCGCTTAAAAGCTAGTTCCGCCGTTTCCGTAACCCTTCGGCTCCTGTAAAATTGGTTTAGAGACTCGTTTCTACTACTGTTACTAGTATGCAGATTTCTCTATTGTAAAACTCCACGTGGGAAATCTGCTTAGTTTACGCAGCCCCTGCGTGACGGACTTTATCTTAGATATGAAGACGGAAAATGTAATTTAAAATCATCATTCAATACTAAAGATTAAATTGGCTGATGACTGAAATCGGACCAGACATAAGTGATAGGGGTGGGTTGTAATTGGGGAGAAATCAAACATTAGAAATGTCTCCGTTATTATTTGTCACATGGAAAAGTGTTATTGGACCAATCTTGTTATACGTTTTATGATCTTTTTTTCTTCTTTTCTTCCCCCCACCTCTGCCCCCGCTGTACCTTTGGGTTTCCCCATACCAGCGGTCTCCATTTATTAAGAGATATAAAATTTTGAATAGATAAATTGGGCCAGGTAACTTTGCCTAACTCACCGAGCACGGCTAAGCATTAAAGTGCAGCATTTGGGAGATTTAGTTTAAGTCCGAAAAGTCCTAGGGGAACCCGCAGCTCTGACTCCTTTGCCTCTGTTCAAAGAAGTGGCAGCAAGAGCCTAACTAACTAGCCTACATACCTAAAGCCTAAATACTAACCTAAACTCACATAAAACTATACATATAATTTACAAATAAGTTCAATTTGACTTGTCTTTCAACACCTCTTGGGCAAAGGTCCTGAAGGCTGAAAATCTGTCAGCGTCGTTTACAAACATGTGGTAGCTCTCAGGAGGCCAGTTCACATATGAGAAAGCACTCATTAGCCGAATACGCTTGGCGTTGAAACGCGGACATTGGAGGATCACGTGGTCAGCCGTATCCAACTCGCCACAGGAGCACAATGGGGATTCCTTTCGTTTGAAGAAATGTAGTTTGTTATTGAAGTCCCCGTGACCACTGATTAGTTGACTGGTGAAGTAATCTGGGACGTACCACGTCAGCGTAGTTCTGGTCCTGACATCTGGGAAAAATTTGTAGGTCATCCTACCTTTGCTGGAGTTGGTCCAGCGACTCTGCCAACTGTCCCAGATGGTTTCTTCAATATGGTGGAGTGTTTCTCTAAGGTTCTGCTGTCCTATTGTGAAGATAGACTCTCCTATCTTGTACGGCAACCCCCTGACTGCTTGGTACATAGCGACCCGCTTTGCTACCTCCAGGTCTATAGGAAGCTGGCCAGCAATCACCTGCAATGCATCGCTCGAAACTGTCCGATACGCCCACGTTTGATGATCTACAATTGTTTTTATATATGTTTTTATCATAACTCAAATATTAAGCGAGTTATTTGTACTTTCTTGTCTCCAGTCTTGTGAACCACCCACTTTGACTAACTCATGCAAATTTTATTTAGACAAAGAGAATATATGGTGAGATGAGATCGATATACGAGTACGTGGGAAGTATGCAACCCCTGCGTGTCGGGCTTTAGTCTTTTTCGCTGTGCTCCCTTTTGTATTATATTTTCCCCGTCGCAAAATGCGTATCACCATTCTAAGCAACGGAGCTGGAGTCACGCACCATGGAGGACATCATTATATCCGCCATCGTCTCCAGGGCGTCACAGACTACCATTATGCGCCACTAAAGGGTTTACAATGTATTTTAGCAATTTATTTATTTTCTGAAACGGGAACCTTTCGATATGTTTTAGAGCTTTAAAATTTTTGAATTTTGTTTTTGTATTGTGAATTTTTTTAGCAGATTTCGTCATCTCCTTGGTAATATCGATGGGCATTTGAGGAAATGTTTCGAAAGTCGACTCATGAGTACAACCTCAATAACTGATTACCCAAAAAGGAACTGAGTAAAACTTAAAATTAACTTTATAATTTCATTATTTTCGCCTATACTTGTACTTCTATTTGAACAATGATTTGTTTGTTTAGTCGCCATCAAACACAGTTCGTTATAACTGGGTCAGCCCAAATCAAGGAGGTGTTTATTAAACTGCATTTCTTGATTTTTTGATCAAACCAAGATCATACTTTGATTCCAGCCACATTTTAAAAACCTCCCTTTGTATCTGGTTCTGCAAAATGTTGTCTGTGGAAAAAAGTAGATTACCTAGGCCATGTTACAATGGGCCCTATTTATTAGACCAGCAAATTACTCGCTATTACCGGGTTAGTTGAAGATTTTGGCATATATATATATATATATATATATATATATATATATATATATATATATATATATAAATATATGGTCGCAATTTTTGATTGGAAATCTGTTCTTGAAGTACTCATGTTGCAATTTCTTAAAAATTCAAAATTGTCTATCGATCCTACCTAGAAGATGACGATGACAACTTTGCCTGTTACCGCTCTAGCTGTAAACGTTTTATGTGAAAATAAAGATCAAGTTCGTTAATGGGTGTAATCGGACTAGTGGGAGGGTGGTTTAGAGGGGAGGATTTTCGAAAATTCAAAATATCTCTGTTACTATACGTCGAATCAAAAAATTGTATAGAATCAATCTTATTGCGAATTATATTTACTATACATATTGTTATATTCAGTTATTCTCTATCTTGAATATTAACAGAGATATTCGCATTTATATTAAGTGTGGGCGGATGACGAGATGAGATCGGCTAACTTCGGTTCTAGTAGTGAGTTTCTGACAAAAGCCAGTTCGGCCGTTTCCGTAACTGTTCGGCTCTAGTGAAATTTCTCTATTGTAAAACTTCACGTGGTAAATCTGCTTAGTTTACGCAGCCCCTGCGTGACGGACTTCTTATCAAACTGCACTTTTTCAGTATTGATTAAACCAAGATCCCCCTCCCCCATTCCCTCAGCACTAGTACCATGAATTATTACTGCCTCCAGAAACAAACTATTGAATTATGATGCCAATAGAAAAGCCATGACAAATTATAGCAGTTTATACAAGAACATTAATATAACTGAAGGAAACACTCATGAATATCTTAACATAAATCTACAATTTCCTAAATAGAAAGCTGTATTTCAGTTAAGGACATCGAGTAATTAGAGATTAAAAATAACGAGTTATTTACAGATTAAATACGAAGTTCAAATTTGGAGTCTCCAAGGATTACTGTTTCGGTCAAGATGGGTAATCCAGAAAAGGACGGTTGCCTTACTAAAAGAATATGGAGTCAAGACTGAACAAGTATGCCAAATGTCGACACCTGTTTTAAAATAAAGTCCTTCACGCAGGGGCTGCGTAAACTATGCAGATTTCCCGCATGAAGTTTAACAGTAGATAAATCTACATATTTGTAACACAACACCAGCGCGAATATTAAGTGAATAAATACAAACGGTTATATGAAACCTCCCGAAAGGAAGCGTTTGAAACAAACAGCTCTGCAAACCTCTCACCGAAAAGAAAGTCCGTCACGCAGGGGCTGCGTAAACTAAGCAGATTTCCCACGTGAAGGTTTACAATGTATAAATATACATACAGGTAACACTACCGTGAATGCTCAGTAAATGTACAATACAAGGCTGAATTGTAAACAAACAGACAAGCCAACCTCGTAGTGCTGCATAGATAGACCGGAAAGACAAACAATTAATGGAATATATTTGAATATAACATATTAATTTTATTGAAAACAATTTACTAAAGCTAGTGGTGTAATTTGTAATGAATAAGAATCAGTTTTATCTCAATCACTCAAATTTTAGTAATCCAAAAACAAAAGAAGGGGGGGGGTCAACAGAACGTATTTGCATATATCTCACAAAGTAAAAGTTCAATGAAAACAATATTTGGTATTTAGGCTTCAATTAATATATTTTATTATATAACAGAGCATTATTTATGTAACACTAGTAGAAGTGGGGGTTTACTGAAGGCTGAAAACTGAAAAATGTAAATATCTCGGTTAATATTGAAGATGGAGAATAAATGTATATAACAACATTAATAGTACACTTAATTTCCAATAAGATTGATTCTAAACACTTTTTCGATCCGACTTATAGTAACGGAGATATTTTGAATGTTCAAAATTCTCCCCCTCCCCTTGGTCCCATTTCAGCCATTAATGAACTTGATCATTCTTTTTACATAAAATGATTAAATATCGAGTTTGGTAAAGATCAATCAAAAATTGCGACCGCTAGAGCGGTAACAGACAAATATATAGATAGATAAATAGATAGATTGATATATATATATATATATATATATATATATATATATATATATATATATATATAGTTTTGAACGGACCTCATTTTCGTCATCTACTAGGTAGGATCGATGGACATTTGAAGAAAAAAATCTAAAATTCCGTCATGAGTACAACCTCAATAGCTGATTTCCCTTAAGGGAAATCTGCTAAAAAACAATTGCTGGAATATATCAGAATATAATATATTAAATTTACTAACTAGAAAACTATTTACTAAATCTAGTACTGTAATTTATAACGAATCAGAATAATAATCAATCAAATTTTAGTAGTCCAAGAACTAAAGACGGAGGGGGGGGGGTGCCAGAACATGATTGCATGTATCTCGTATAATAAAGGTCTCTTGAAAACAATGTTAGGTATTTAAGCTTCGAATGATGTGGTTCATTATTAATAGTTTAATACTTGAGTAAAATAATTCATAGAGCAGCAATTGTAGAAAATCAACAGTTTAACAAAATTGGTTCATAACGTTTTCATAACGGTGATATTTTGAATATTCTAATCCCTTCCTCAATACCTCCACTATTCCATGTCCGTTATCAGCCAAGAACAAAAAAAGTCCGTCACGCAGGGGCTGCGTAAACTAAGCAGATTTCCCACGTGAAATTTTACTCTCATCCGTTATCCGCCCCGATTTCATAAAAATGCAAATATCTCGGTTAATATTCAAGATAGAGAATAAATGTATATAACAATATTTATAGTAAATTTAATTTGCAATAAGATTGATTCAAACACTTTTTCGATCCGACGTATAGTGACGGAAATATTTCGAATTTTAGAAAATCCTCCCTCCCCTCTAAACTCCCCCTCCCACTGGTCCGATTTCAGCCATTAAGAAACTTGATCTTTCTTTTTACATAAAACGACTATTTACATAATTCTACTATTCTATTTACATAAAAAAAAATCGAGTTTGGTAACGATCAAACAAAAATTGCGACCGCTAGAGCGGTAACAGACAAATATATATATATATATATATATATATATATATATATATATATAT
The DNA here is from genome assembly GCA_019009955.1 of Riptortus pedestris. Taxonomy (NCBI): domain Eukaryota; kingdom Metazoa; phylum Arthropoda; class Insecta; order Hemiptera; family Alydidae; genus Riptortus; species Riptortus pedestris. The sequence continues at coordinate 245,051,458 of CM032228.1, forward strand.
ATACAGTTTTGAACGGACCTCATTTTCGTCATCTACTAGGTAGGATCGATGGACATTTGAAGAAAAATTTCGTCATGAGTACAACCTCACTAGCTGATTTCCCTCAAGGGAAATCTGCTAAAATGATGTTTAGTGTTGACTGAAACGGCTAAATATTGAATATAGAATAAATCAAATAAACGTTTTAGAGTAAAGAACAAACAATCTTAATTACTGCAATCAAATAACTTATTTTCGTGGGTCATACAAACTAAAAGTTCAATGAAAACCAAATTTGGTTTGTAACCTTGATGATTTGGTGCATGATATAACAGCTTATTTTTAATATGAGTTGGAATGGAGGGGGTGGGGTTACTGATTGCCGAAAACTGAAATATGGATATATGTATAGTTCAATAAAGGGGAAACATGTACACTTCAACATTTGTAGAACATTAGTTTTGTATGAAAAGCTGATATTTGGAGTTTGGTTACGATCAAATAAGAATTGTGACCGCTAGAATGGTAACAGGCAAATATATATATTTATATATATATATATATATATATATATATATATATATACACAGTTTTGAACGGACCTCATTTATGTCATCTCCTGGGTAGGATCGATGGACATTTGAGGAAATTAGTTGAAAATCGCGCCACGAGTACGACCTCAATAGCTGATTTCCCTTAAGATTTTGCTGAATTCAAAATAGTCCGTCGTGCAGGGGCTGCGAAACTAAGCAGATTTCCCACGTGAAATTTGACAATAAAGAAATCTGCATACTGGTAACATTTAACCACCACCACGAGTAAATACAAACGGTAATGAGAAATCTTTCAGTTAATTTTAATTATCTCCTAAAGGGAAACGGCTTCTGAATTGTAAACAAACAGGTCTGTCAACCACTCAGAGCTGAACAGATAGATGGGCATATTGTTCACCGGAAAGAAAAACAATTACTGATATATCTGAATATAACACATTAAGTTTAATACAAACTATTTGTTATATCTACTACTGTAATTTATAATGAATCAGAATAATTTTAATAACTCAAATTTAGTAGTCCAAGATCTAAAGAAAGGGGGGGGGGATCAATAGAACGTATTTGCATATGTCTGACAAAGTAAAAGCTTACACGATTCTAAACCAATTTCACGAGAGTCGAACAACTACGGAAACGGCCGAACTAGTCTTCAAGGAATCTTAAAAAATCTGCTAAAAAAGAGAACCGACTATCCCCACACACACACACACACATAATAAAAATGCAAATATCTCTATTATTATTTAAGATAGAGAATAAATGTATATAACAATACTTATAGTAAATTTAATTGGCAATGAGATTGGTTCTATAATGGTTTTCGATCAGACGTGTCGTAACGGAGATATTTCGAATTTTGGAAAATTCACCCCTCTAAACCCCCCCTCCCCCTGGACCGATTCCAGCCTTTAACGAACTTGATCTTTCTTTTTACATAAAACGATTAAATATAGAGTTTGGTAAAGATCAATCAAAAATTGCTGCTAGAGCGTTACCAAATATATATATATATATATATATATATATATATAAATATATATATATATATATATAATTTTGAACGGATCTGAATTTCGTCATCTCCTGCCTGGGTTGCATTGATGAACATTGTGGACATTTTTCTAAAATCGCGTCAAGAGACATTTTTCTAAAATCACGACCTCAATAGCTGATTTCCCTTAAGGGAAATCTGGTAAAAGAAAGTCCGTCACGCAGGGGCTGCGTAAACTAAGTATATTTCCCACATGACTCACCACTGATCTCATCTCACAATATAGTCAATCAAAAAAAAATCTGATCAGTTGAATTGGGTTGTCAATAAAATCTTAATTGGTGACGTCATCGTCCAATGTATCCGCATCTATCTCATCTAGCTAAGATATAAATAGAAGAAAGGGTGCATTTACTTCAGGGTGAAAATTAAAAAATTCTCTCACACAGGTGCTTCGAATACTAAACAGATTTCTCATGTTCTAGCATAAAACACACTTGTTATCAGATCTCACTAAATCTATATACATATATATATATATATATATATATATATATATATATATATATATATATATATATATGTATATGTATATATGTATATACTCGTATATATATATATATATTTATAAATTGTAACCTCTGTCTGTACATTGATTTTTATTTCAAAATATCACGATAACTTTTTCGTTTCACATGTCATAGGACACCATATCTGCAACTTGTTTCTATCGTGTTTGTTTGTTTGTTTATTTGTTTTTTTTGGTACCTTTTCACAATCGGCACGAACCGAATTTTATGAAATTTGGTATGTATATTACTACTAACGCAACTTAGACTTTAGGCTATATTAATATCCTCTGAGACGAACAGGAGTGGGGGATATAAGGGAAGCCTGAAACTAAAAAACAAGTCCGTCACGCAGGGGCTGCGTAAACTAAGCAGATTTCCCATTTGAAGTTTTACAATAGAGAAATCTGCATACTGGTACACACAACACCACCCTGATTAAATACAAGCAGTAATGAGAAATCTTTCAGTTAATTAAAATACATTCCCAACTGAAACGGCTTCTGAATTGTAAGAATAATTTATATTTTAATAACTCAAATTTTAGAAGTCCAAGAACTAAAGAAGGGGGGGGGCGGATGAACAGAATGGATTTGCTTAAATCTCACAAAGTAACGAAGGTAAAGTAAAGTTAGAAACGACAGGTAAGGTTAGAAAAAGCTTCACACCTGGGCCGACCTAATCCGAAATTTACCCAACCACAGACTTCATAAAAATGCACATATCTCAGTTAATATTAAAGATAGAGAATAAATGTATATAACAATATTTATAGTACATTTAATTTGCACTGGGATTGGTTCTATACAATTTTTCGTTACGATGCATAATAACAGAGATATTTTGAAGTTTCGAAAATCCCTTCCTCTAGTCCGATTTCAGCCATTAACGAACTTGATTTGTTGGTTAAATATCGAGTTTCATAACGATCAAACAAAAATTTCAACCACTAGAGCGTTAACAGACAAATATATATATACTAGCGCAGATACCCGGCTTCGCCCGGGAATTGATTTGAGGCTGAATGGTGAAGGTATTTTATTTGGCAAGGCTTTACTTCGCACAATATTTTGACATTTACCCGCCCCAGTGTTTAGGGTTAATCCCCGTTGTTGGCATTTGTTAATAATAAAATTAATTTTTTATGTAAGTCTTCACTGTCCTCCAAATTGTCATATTTCCCGTCTCCTTTGGATTATGCATAGATTTCAGCTATTAAGGACAAAATATTAACATTGATTTGAATTAATTTTTCCAGCTGAGGTATCTGATAGTTCAAATAGGAATGAATTGTTGAGCATATTAATATTTCTACACAAATTACTTGCTCCTCACATTGTTCCTGGAGAAATGTATAAAAAAAAAAAAAAAAAGTTAATCTAAATAACAAAGTAAACAACTTTTGTTATGTGCATGTTTGTCGAAAAACAAATAGACAATGAAATATCGCGAATTTTTATCTCAGGCCTCCCTAATAACCCCCACTCCCGTTCTAATCTAAAAATTTTAATATCCTATAATCATGGAAGAACTAATGCTAATTGACATACCGAGTTTTGTTAAGTTCGTTTCAATCGTTAGCGCCCAATAAAATAGTTGACTCCCGCTTTAGTTTATAGTGTATATCTCGTTTATACTTTGTTAAAAGACAAAAATGAATATCAGAAAAGTTACTCTAAATAACAAAATAAACAACTTTTGCTATGTCCATATTCGCCGAAAAACGAATAGAAAACGAAATACCGTTATTTTTAAATTCAGGCCTCCCTTACAACCCCCACTCCTGCCCGTCCCTAGAAATGTTGGTATGGCTTGTTATAATGAAAGCGTTAGTGCTGATACACATACCGAGTTTTATTTATTTCGGTTGGGTCTTTTGTTCCAAATAAAATTGTTCACTTCCGCTATAGGTTTTTGCGTATAACTCGTTTATACTTCCGTATACGACTAAAGTGTATATAACAAACGTTACTCTAAATAACAAAATAAACAACTTTTGTCATGTTCATATTTGTCAAAAAACCAATAGGAAACGAAATATCGCTATTTTTAATATCTGGCTTCCCCTATAACCCCCACTCCTGATCGTCTCAGAGGATATTAATATAGCCTAAAGTGTAAGTTGGGTTAGTAGTAATATACATACTAAGTTTCATAAAATTTAGTTCAGCCGTTTATGCGTGAAAAGGTAACAAACAAACAAACAAACAGACACCAAAGAAACAAAATGCATTGTTATAAAAAATTATCGTGAAATTTCGCGAAAAAAATCAATGTACAGACAGAGGTTACAATTTTATATATATATATCTATATATATAGTTAATTTTGTTATTTAATGTATCTTTTGTAATATTCACTTTTGCTGTATAACAAAGTATAAACGAGGTATACATTAAAAACGAAAGCGGAAGCCAACAATTTTAACGATTAGAGTAACTTCTGTTATATATATTTTTTCGGGAACAATGTATGAAGCAAGTAATTATCGTAGAAATATTGATATGATGAACAATTCTTTCCTATACGAACTACCTGATACCTCACTTGGAAAAATTAATTCAAATCTATGCTAATATTTTGTCCTTAATAATTGTAAGTATATCCATAATGCACAGGAGACGGGAAATATGACAATATGGGGGGACAGTGAAGTCTTATATAAAAAATTAATTTTATTATTAACAAATCCACAGCAACGACGAATTTTTTGAAACTTGGTATGTATATTACTACTAACCCAACTTAGACTTTAGGCTACATTAAAATTCTCTGAGATGAACAGGAGTGGGGGTTATAAGGGAGGCATGCTATTAAAAATAGCGATATTTCGTTTCCTATTGGGTTTTCGGCAAATATGAATATAACAAAAGTTGTTTATTTTGTTATTTAGAGTAACTTTTGTTATATACATTTTTTTCGTATACAGATTTATAAACGAGATATATGCTAAAACCTATAGCGGAAATGAACAATTTTATTTGGTACAAAAGACCCAACCGAATTAAATAAAACTCGGTATGTGTATTAGCATTAATGCCATCATTATAATAAGCCGTACCAACATTTCTGGGGAATTGCAGGAGTGGGGGTTATGAGGGAAGCCTGAAATTAAAAATAGCGATATTTCGTTTCCTATTGGTTTTTCGGCAAATATGCATATAACAAAAGTTGTTTACTTTTTTATTTAGAGTAACCTTTGTTATATACACTTTTTTCGTATACCGAATTATAAACGAGATATATGCTAAAACCTATAGCGGAAGTGAACAATTTTATTTGGGACAAAAGACCCAACCGAATTAAATAAAACTCGGTATATGTATTAGCACTAACGCCTTCATTATAATAAGCCATACCAACATTTCTAGGGACGGGCAGGAGTGGGGGTTGTAAGGGAGGCCTGAAATTAAAAATAGCGGTATTTCGTTTTATATTCGTATTTCTGCAAATATGCACATGACAAAAGTAGTCTTTTTTTTTATTAAAGCAACTTTTGTGATATTCATTTTTGCCTTTTAACAAAGTATAAACGAGATATACACTATAAACTAAAGCGGGAGTCAACTATTTTATTGGGCACTAACGATTGAACCGAATTTGAATTAGCATTAATTCTTCCGTGATTATAAGCTTTATTTAATTTTTTAGGGGTTATGAGCGAGGCCTGAAATGAGAAATTGCGATATTCTATTTCCCACTGGTTTTTCAACATACACGAAAGAAACAAAATGCAGCTATGACATGTGAAACGAAAAAGTATCGTGAAACTTCGAGAAAAAAATCAATGTCAAGACAGGGGTTACAATTTTATATATATATATATATATATATATATATATATATATATATATATATATATATATATATATATATATCAGTTAACGCTCTAGTGGTCGTAATTTGTGTTTGTCACGAAACTCGAAAAGAAAGATAAAGTTCGTTAATGGCTGTTTAACAAATTTCGCTTAGCAAAAATCAGTTGTTGAGTTTGTAGTCGTGACACGATTTTCTTAAATATCCTTCAGACGTACATAGACAATACAATCTGTGCAAATGTAAATGAACCGTTTTTGTATGGTTGGCATTGAATTTAATTAAAAAACATGAGAAGCAGCTAATATAACAATGGCTCTGGGTTTCTATGGATGTCAAACGTTTCACCCCAATTGCCATAATTAACATAATTTGAGGAATAATATGATTTTGATGGCTACGAACTGATTTGAGGATCATTCAAAGTCTATGAAATAACACTCAATTCTAAAGAACATAACAACAACTCAACAAAACAACAAACGAATCCTTTACAGGAAAAGTCAATTTCTCTCAAATAAATGTAAATAAATAAACGTTTATGTTAAAAAATATTTTCCATCCTTCATAAGAGATGGCGAAAAAGGTTTCACTTCGAAGTTTTATCTTTCTATCTATCTATTTACACACACACGCACGCTCACTCGCACACACACACACACACACACACACACACACACACACACGCGCGCACACACAGTTTTATATATAAATTATCTGTTAACGCTATAGCGGTCGCAATTTTTAGCAGATTTCCCTTAAGGGAAATCAGCTATTGAGGTCGTACTCATGACACGAGTTTTGAAAAATTTCCTCAAATGTCCATCGATCCTACCCAGGAGATGACGAAAATGAGGTCCGTTCAAAATTATATATATATATATATATATATATATATATATATATATATATATATATATATATATATATATATATTTGTCTGTTAACGCTCTAGCGGTCGCAATTTTTGTTTGATCGTTACCAAACTTCATATTTAAGCGTTTTTTTTCTTTAATCGTTACCAAACTCGATATTTAAACCTTTTATGTAGAAATAAAGGTCATGTTTGTTAACGACTCTAGAGGGACAGGGAGGGTTTAGAGGTGATGAATTTCGAAAATGCAATATATCTCCGTTATTAAGTGTATAGAACTAATTATATTGTAAATTTAATTTTATATAAATGTTGTTATTTACATATTTTCTCTAAGATTAATATTAACCGAGATATTTGGAATGTTTAGTTTTTAGCCTTGGGTAAACCCCCACTCCTACTCATGTGCTATTACCAATAAGCTTTTATAACACGAAAATCTGTATTCTAAGCTTACATTTCAAATATTGTTATCATGAGACCTTTATAGTACGAGATACTAGCAAATTCGTTATGATGACATCATCAATTAAGGTTTTTTATTATTGTAATTATTATTTATTAACGTCCAATTTTTGCTACTATGGCTAATTAGGACGGGTGATCTACTGGTTCCCACCCTTTCCAAGCCAGGGTGGAACTAAGGATTTTATTTAATGTGTGGGTCACTAAATAAATTCCTTGTTGCTGAATCACTCTAGGTTTACCTCGTGATATTAAAGGCAACGCTTTAACTCATAATCTCAATTATCGCTTAACGTTCTTGTCTGGAAAATGGTCATTTGATCCATACCATGCTTGATATATAACCGTTTTATCTTTCACTAAAGTACATAATTGTGATTGGCACAAATCGGAACAGAAATAGGGGGGAAGGGTTAAAGAGGAAGGGGAATTCAAAAATTCCAAATATTTTCGTTATTATGAGTCGGATCGTAAAATGTTATAGGACCAATCTTGTTAAACTATGCTCTACAAGTTTTGTTCTGGGCATTTTTAGCAGATTTCCCCTAAGGGAAATCAGCTATTGAGGTCGTACTCATGACGCGATTTTCGAAAATTTTCTTCAAATGTCCATCGATCCTACCCAGGAGATGACGAAAATGAGGTCCGTTCAAAATTATATATATATATTTGTCTGTTAACGCTCTAGCGGTCGCAATTTTTGTTTGATCGTTACGAAACTCGATATTTAACCGTTTTATGTAAAAAGACAGATCAAGTTCGTTTATGGCTGAAATCGGACCAGAGGGAGGGGGGGGTTTAAAGGGGGGGATTTTCGAAAATTCAAAATATCTCCGTTATTATGCATCGGATCGAAAAATTGTACAAAACCAATCTTATTGCAAATTAGATTTACTATAAATGTTGTTATATACATTTATTCTCTATCTTGAATATTAACCGAGATATTTGCATTTTTATGAAGTCTGTGGTGGGGTATAGTTCGGATTGTCGGCCATCTTCGTCATTTCTCGGCTCAGGCGGAAGCTTCTTCTAACCTGGCGTTGGCGTTTTTAACCTTACCTTCCTTACTTTATGAGATTTATGCAAATACGTTTTGTTCATCCACCCCCCCCCCCTTCTTTAGTTCTTTGACAACAAAAATTTGTGGTATTAAAAAATAAAAAAATATTACAATTCAGAAGCCGTTTCAGTTGGGAATTTATTTTAATTAACTGAAAGATTTCTCATTATCTAATCACGGTGGTATTGTGTTACCAGTATGCAGATTTCTCTATTATAAAACTTCACGGGGGAAATCTGCTTAGTTTACGCAGCCCCTGCGTGACAGACTTTTTTCGTTACTCAAGTACTAAGCGAGTTATTCGTACTTTCTTGTTTCAGTAATCCTTCCCCCACCCCTTCTAATCGTCGGTGTATTTCATAGAAATATTAAATACGAGGTGTGATGAGATCAAGTGTGCTATTTGTGCAGGATGTATTGTAATCCATTTTGATCCTCCCAGTACCAATTTTGAGTAGTTTTAGCCTGAAGTTGTTCGTTTGTCGTACAAATAACAACGTTTCTTGCTCAGAGGCTGCGTAAACTAAGCAGATTCCCCCGAGCTGGAGTAACACACAAATAATGTCATCTCACCATATATTCTCTATTTCTATGTCAATCTGCGATGAGCAGTAGCGGTGGTTTGTTGTGGACTAAAAGAGAGAAAAAAAGTCCGTCACGCAGGGGCTGCGTAAACTAAGCAGATTTCCCACGTGAAGTTTTACAATAGAGAAATCTGCCTAATAATAACAGTAGTAGTGACCTATTCTCACGAGGACGAATAGTTAGTGAAACGGCCACACTAGCGCTCGGCGGAAACTCCCGAAGATAGCCGACCACACTCACAATACAAATGCAAATATATCGGTTAATATTAAAGATACAGAATCAATGTATAGTAGAACAATATTTACAGTTAATATAATTTGCAATAAGAATTGGTTTTATACAAGTTTTTGATCCGACGTTTCGTAACGGAGATATTTTCGAAATTTTCGAAAAATCCCCCCTCCTAAACCCCCCACTGGTCCGATATTCAGCCATTAATGAACGTGATACGTTCCTTTTACATAAAACGTTTTAAAATATCTACGTTTGGTAACGATCAGACAAAAATTGCGTCCGCTAGAGCGTTAACAGACAAATATTTATATATATTTTTTTTATTTATATATATTTATATATATATATATATATATATATATTTTTTTTTTCTTTTTTTTTGGAACGGACCTTCATTTTCGTAATTTCTCCTGGGTAGGATCGATGGACATTTGAGGACCTTTTTCGAAACTCGCTTTCATGTGTACGACCTCAATAAGCAGATTTCCCTTAGGGGAAATTCTGCTAATTACGAAATATTTCGCTTCATATTTTTTAGCTTTGAGAAAATGTACAGAACAACAATTGTAGAGCACCAATAGTTTAACATGATTGGCTCTATAACATTTTTCGATCCCAATCATTACAACAGAGATATTTTGAACTTTCGGAACCCTCTCTAACCCCCTCCCATTGGAAGTCCTATTTCAGAAATTAATAAGTATGATCTTTATCTTTGCAAGAAAAACCAAAATATAGAGTACGGTATAGATGGAATAAACATTTTTGAGTCAAAACCGTAAAATCTTTATTGGTGATGTCATCACAATACATGCAGGTAGTTAACCTGTTGAAAACAAAACTTATTATTTATGGTCGTAAAACGTTTCATGATATACTGGCGTATGTTAGGTAACGAGTGATGACTGTTGGTGGGGGTTTACTGAGGCCTGAAAACAAAAAAAATGCAAATATTTCGATTAATTTTTGAAATTGGGAAAAAGTGTATATAACAACATTTATAGCATTACATTTGTAATATTATTGCTTTTGAACAATTTTTCGATCCATCTCATAATAACAATAATAATAATAAAATTGCGTCCGCTAGAGCGTTAACAGACAAATATATATATATATATATATATATATATACATATAATTTTGAACGGACCTCATTTTCGTCCATCTTATGGGTAGGATCGAGGGAAAATTTATGAAGAAATTATTCGAAACTAGCGTCATGGGTACAACCTCAATAGCTGATTTCCCTTATGGGAAATCTACAATTGAGTTACAATTAACTCGGGCAATATACGAGTAATAGAAAACATGTTGAGTACAATAGTTAAACAACGTTACATTTGCCGATTCATGTTATCACAAATATTCCGAGTAAGATGAGAGAGCTGGTTTAGATGACGGAATTTTGAGAATTCCGAAGATCTACGTTATTTTAAGTCGGATAGAAAAACGTTATTGAACCAATCTTGTTAAACTATTGGTGCTGTACGCTTATTGTTTCAAAGAATATTTCGTGACTCAAGTATTAAAAAAAAGTCCGTCACGCAGGGGCTGCGTAAACTAAGCAGATTTCCCACGTGAAGTTATACAACAGAGAAATTTCAGAATAGAGAGTCGAACAGTTACGGCCCGAACTAGCTCTTGAAGGAAACTCACGACTAAACCCGAAGTTAGCAGAACTCATCTCAGAAGCTGAAAACAGAAAAATGCAAATATCTCGGTTAATATTCAAGATACAGAATAAATGTAAATAACATTATTTATAGTAAATGTACTTTGCAATAAGATTGATTCTATACAATTTTTCGATCTGACGTATAGTAACGGAAATATTTCGAATTTTCGAAAATCCTCCTGTCTAACCTCCCCCCCCCCCTCCCACTTGTCTGATTTCAGCCATTAACGAACTTGATCTTTACGTTTACATATCGAGTTTGGTAACGATCAAGCAAAAATTGCGACCGCTACAGCGTTAACAGACACACACACATATATATATATATCTTTATATATATAATTCTAGCGTACGTGTGTATGTCACTGAACTCCTCCTAGACGGATGGACCGATTTGATAGAATTTCTAAATACGCGTTCGGGTGTCTCTCCGGATGGTTTAGCGCCGCAGATTAGCCAGGCAGATGGAGCAGGAGTGGGGGTCGTGAGGGAGGCCTGAAATTAAAAATAGCCGTATTTCGTTTCCTATTGGTTTATCGGCAAATATGCACAGGATAAGAGATGTTTGTATTGTTATTTGGAGTAACTTTTGTCATGTTCACTTTTGTCGTATAATAAAGTATAAACGAGATATACAGTAAGAAAGTAAAGTGGGGCCAACAATTTTATTGGGATCCAACGATTGAACCGAACTGAACAAAACTCGGTATGTGAATTAGCGTTAGTTCTTCCATGGTTATAAGCTGTACTAAATTTGTTAAGTTCAAACGGGAGTGGGGGTTTACTGAAGGCCGAAAACTAAAAAACGCCGATATCTCGGTTAATATTAAAGACAGTGAAAATAGGTACATGACAACGTTTATAGATCTTTCAATTTGCAAAAGGATTGGTTCAATACAAAATTTCGATCCGACTCAAACTAACGGAGTTATTTCGAATTTTCGAAAATCCTCCCCTCTAAATCCCCCCTCACAATCATCCGATTCCAGCCGTTGAAGAACATAAAACGTTTAAATACGGAGTTTGGTAACGATCGAGCGAAAATTGCGACCGCTAGAGCGTTAACAGGCTAATACACCTCTATCTTTATATATATAACTAGCTCAGATACCCGGCTTCGCCCGGGAATTCATTTGAGGCTGAATGGTGATGGTATTTTTTAGCAGGCTTTACATTGCACAATATTTTGACATTTACCCGTCCCAGTGTTTAGGATTGATACCCGTCGTTGCCGTGGATTTGCTAATAATAGAATATTTGTTCGATAAGGCTTCACTGTCTTCGATATTTTTATATTTCCCGTCTCTTATACATGTAAATGTGGTGAATTTTTATTTCAGGCCTCCCTTATAACCCCACACCCGTTCGAACCTAAAAATTTTAATATAACTTATAATCATGGAAGAATTAATGCTAATTGACAAACCGAGATTTGATAAGTTCGGTTCAGCCGTTAGTGCCCAATAACATTGTTGGCTCCCGCTAAAGTTTTAACGTATAACTCATTTATACTTAGGTATACGACAAAAGTGTATATAACAAAAGTTACTCCAAATAACAAAATAAACAACTTTTGCTATGTTTATATTTGCGGAAAAACCAATAGGAAACGAAATATCGCTATTTTTAATTTCAGGCTTCCCTTATAACCCCCACTCCTGTTCGCCTCAGAGAAAATTAATATAGCCTAAAGTCTAAGTTGGGTTAGTAGTAATATACATACCAAGTTTCATAAAATTCGGTTCAGCCGTTTATGCGTGAAAAGGTAACAAACAAACAAACAAACAAACAAACATACACGAAAGAAACAAAATGCAGATATGGTGTCTATGACATGTGAAACGAAAAGTTATCGTGAAATTTCGCGAAAAAAATCAATGTACAGACAGAGGTTACAATTTTATATATATATAGATTCTAGCGTACGTGTGTATGTCACTGAACTCCTCCTAGACGGATGGACCGATTTGATTGAATTTTTGAATACGCGTTCGGGTGACGCCCCGGATGGTTTAGCGCCGCAGATCGGCCCGGCAGTTGGAGCAGGTCACCGGTCGAAGGGCGAAGGGCGAGGTTATTGGAAATGTAATGAAATGTTAATATGTTTGTCTAATGTATACCCTTAGAGTATAAGTGTGTCATCTAAATAAAGATGTTTTCAGCTGCGAGAGGTTTTCACTTTCAGACAATGTTATTTATTGTCCAAATTTATTATAATTTGATTTGAATGTTGCAATTCTTTTTTATTCTTTATTTATATTTATGTATTTCCATTAGTGTTGTTGAGGGTTTTGATTTATATAAATTTTTGGTCTACAACTATTTTTTTTAAGGACGTGTAGTGTGCATTCTACCAGAGAATCATAGAACTAAAACCTCTTACTTTCCTTCTCTCATTTTTCCTTTTCTTCTTGCGTGCCATGTTTTTGCTATATTTTATTTACTATTGGGGCTCAGGTTAGCCATGCGAGTTAAAGCGTTGACCTTTATCTCACATGGTAAACCTAGAGTGGCGAGTTCGATTCTTGCCTGGGCAAAGGAAATTATTTAGTGACGAAATTCATTAAATAATGTCCTAAAATCCCACCCTGGCTAGAAAAGGGTGGTAACCTGTAGATAACCCGTCCCGATTAGCCTCAGTTGCAAAAAGTGGACGTTAATAAATAATAATAATATTTACTATTTGATTTTAGGCAAACGTGCACATAAAAAATGTATTTTTTTGCGTTATTACAAGAAGATTTTTTTTAAACATAATATTATTAAATTTAATATCCTAATCGCTTGATATATCATGCAGGAAAACGTCTGCCGGGTCCGCTAGTATATATATAATTTTCCTCATTTTCGTCATCTCCTTGGTAGGATCGATGGACATTTGAAGAAACTTTTCGAAACTCGCGTCATGAGTACGACCTCAATAGCTGATTTCCCTTAACGGAAATCTGCGAAAAGTTATTCGTACATTCTTCAGTCCTCAATAAACTTTTTCTTCTACTCATGGGATTTTTTTTAGAAGTCGCTATTATACGGTCGGAAGAGATCAAGAGTGTATCATGCCAACACGTTTAAAATTGCTTAGTTTACGCAGCTTCTGCGTGACTGATGTTTTAACAGATTTCCCTCAAGGGAAATCTGCTATGAGCTTGTACTCATGACACAATTTTTGAAAAAGTTCCTCAAATGTCATTCTTTGACCGTTACCAAATTCGATATCTGAACGTTTCTTATAAAAAGAAAGGTTCGTTCATGGCCGAAATTGGAAAATTCGATAATTGCCTATAAATTGTTTTTATATGCGTATTTTCTCTATCATGAACATTAACCGAGTTATTTGGATTTTTTAGCAGATTTCCTTGAAGAGAAATCAGGTACTGAGGTCGTGCTCATGAAGCGATTTTCAAAACATTTCTTCAAATGTCCATCGATCCTACCTAGAAGATTACGAAAATGAAAATTCCGTTCAAAATTGTGTGTGTGTGTTTGTGTGTGTGTGTGTGTGTGTGGGTGTGTGTGTGTGTGTGTGTGTGTGTGTGTGTGTGTTGTCATTGTTTGGTGTTGTGTGTGTGTGTGTGGTGTGGTGTGGTTGTGTGTGTGTGTGTGTGTGTTTTTAGTTTAATCGTTACCAAACGTGAATATTTAAAAAGTCCGTCACGGCAGGGGTGGCTGCGTTAAACCAAGGCAGATTTCCCACTTGAAGTTTTACAATAGAGAAATCTACATACTGGTTAAACACAATACCCAACCGTGATTAGATAATGAGAAAATCTATCAGTTAATTTCAAATAAATTTCCCAAACTGAAAACGGCCTTCTGAAATTGTAAGATAAATTTATGTTTTAATAACTCAAATTTTAGTAGTCCAAGAACTAAAGAAGGGGGGGGGGGCGGATCGCGAACAGAACGATATTTGCATACTCACAATCTCACAAAGTAAGGAATGTAAGGTAAGGTTAAAAACACGACAGGTAAGGTTAGAAGAAGCTCCCATTGAGCCGAGAAATGACGAAGATGGCCAGACACAGTAAATTCGAAAACTAATACCCGACCACAGACTTCATAAAAATGCAAATGTCCTCGGTTAATATTCAAGATAAGATAATAAATGTATATAGAAAATATTTATAGTAAATTTAATTTGCAATAAGATTGGATCTATATAATTTTTTCCGATCACGATGCATAATTAACGGAGTTATTTTGAATTTTCGAAAATCCCCCCCTTTTTTATAACCCCCCCCTCCCTCTGGTACGATTTCAGCCATTAAACGAACTTGATCTGGTCCTTTTTACATAAAACGGTTTAAATATCGAGTTTCGTAACGATCAAACACAAAATGCGGACGCTAGAGCGTTAAAATACGATCAAACACAAAATGCGACCGCTTAGAGCGTTAACCGACAAATATATATATATATTATATATATATATATATATATGTATTATATATAGTATATATAAATAATTTTGAACGGACCTCATTTTCGTCATCTCTTGGTAGGATCTGATGGACATTTGAAGAAAATTTTCGAAACTCGCCGTCATGGAAAAAGTACGACCTCAATAGCTGATTTCCCCTACGGGAAATCTGCTAAAAGAAATAGCAAGTTCGTAAATGGCTGAAATCCGACCTGGGGTAACGGGGGGGGGTTAGAGGAAAGGAATTTTCATAAATTCTTTATATCTACGTTGTTACGAGTCGGATCGAAAAAGTGTATATAACCAAAGTTATTGTACATTTACGTTCCGATAAATTCGATAAATGTTGTTATATACGTATTTACTCTATCATGAATATTAGCAGAGCTATTTGGATTTTTTTAGTTTTCGTCCTTCAGTAA
Source organism: Riptortus pedestris (assembly GCA_019009955.1). Taxonomy (NCBI): domain Eukaryota; kingdom Metazoa; phylum Arthropoda; class Insecta; order Hemiptera; family Alydidae; genus Riptortus; species Riptortus pedestris. Next base: position 245,067,114 of record CM032228.1, read on the forward strand.
ACCCCCACTCCTACTCACACCATATTAACAATAAGCTGTTATAGTATGAAGCACTTTCTTTGAAGCCTAAACACCAAATATTGTTCTCATTGAACTTTTACTTTTTGAGATAAATGCAAATACATGACCACATGTGGGAAATCTGTTTAGTCGACGCAGCCCCTGCGTGACGTACTTTTTTAGCACATTTCCCCTAAGGGAAATCAGCTATTGAGGTCGTACTCATGATGCGAGTTTCGAAAAATTTCTTCAAATGTCCATCGATCCTACCCAGGAGATGACGAAAATAAGGTCCGTTTAAAATTATATATATATATATATTATAAAAAATATATACTATATATATATATATATATTATATATATATATATATGTTTGTCTGTTAACGCTCGAGCGGTCGCAATTTTTGTTTGGTCGTTACCAAACTCGGAATTTAATCGTTGTATGTAAAAAGGAAGTTCAAGTTCGTTAATGGCTGAAATCGGACCAGTGGGAGGGGGGGGTTTAGAGGGGAGGTTTTTCATAAATTCAAAATATCTCCGTTATTATGCGTCGGATCGATAAATTATATAGAATAAACCTTATTGCAAATTTAATTTGCTATAAATATTGTTCTATACATTTATTCTGTATCTTGAATATTAACCGAGATATTTGCATTTGTATTCTGCGTGTGGTCGTCAGTAGGCTATGTTCGGACTTTCCGCCGAGAGCTCTGGTGGACGTTTCCATAACTATTCGTCCCTCTTGAATAGGTTTAGAGGTTAGGTTAACTGTTTTTTTGGGGCTAGAAACTACTGGGTTATTACGCCCTAAATAATGTTTTAGGTTTAGAGATTTCTTACTACTACAGTTGTTATTAGGCAGATTTCTCTATTGTAAAACTTCACGTGGGAAATCTGCTTAGTTTACGCAGCCCCTAAGTGACAGACTTTCTTTATTTACTTTTCAGCGTTTAGCAAGCCCCCACTCCTCCTTAGGTCATATTAACAATAAGCTGCTATATAATGAACCATGTATTCTAAGTTTAAACAACAAATATTGTTTTCAAGGGACCTTATACGAGATAAATGCAAATTCGTAGCTTGCAGACGTCATCAGAATGCAGATTTGAAGTTCTTCTTCCGAAAAAGTTAATTCGATCTATTGGCTGGAATCGGACCTGAAATAGTGGAGGTTTAGAGGGGGTAGGAATTCCAAAATTCAAACCATTTTCGTTATTAATAGTCTGATAGTAAAATGTTATAGGAGCAATCTTGTTGCAATACTGATGTTCTACAATTATTGTTCTTTGCAGGTTTTTTTGTTACTCGAGTATTAGGCGAGTTAAGAGTACTTTCTTGTTTTCAGCCTTCAGCAACTCCCTGCGGAGTCTGTTTATTTGACCCAGTGCCTCTGTGACTTTTTTTTTTTGTTTTAAATTCCGATAAGGAAAACTCGCTGATAATGTATTCATTCATGTATGGGTGTTAAGGTTGCGCCAAGTATAGTCGTTTTTGAGGTTTTCTTCGCCTTGGTTTGTTGTTGCCGGTCGTGTGAGCTTCGGACAACAATAGAAGCTCTATTAGTTAATTAATAATAAAGGAGGCGTGTGAATAAAAATGTAGGTAATTAAGATATATATATATATATATATGGATACATTATTCATGAGAGCTATCGAGAAGGTGCTCGAGGCGGCCTTTTTCCTTGTAGCACAACACAAACATTATTATTACAGTTCAAATAAACTCACCGACTTTCCTCGTAGTGGCGGAGATTGCCGAGCGGGGCCGAGTGTTGCCGAAGAGCCTCCGACTCGGGGGCTCCTGGGCTGTGCTGTCGCGTGACGGGCTCTCGCGGGCTGCTCACAGCCAATGGGAAGGCAGTATTCTCCGGTAGTCATGGCAACCTGACCTTGGTCGTCCTCGCTCTCCCATTGGCCGAGAGCGGTAGGTCACGTGACCAGCCCCGACCCGCTACCTTTCGCCTGCCTTATCAGGGCTGATCAGCTGATTATCTCGCAGCTTTGAGAGCGGCGTCTTGTCAGCTAGGCCCGCCGCCACCTGTTCTTCACGCAGTCGTCTGCGTGCTCCTTCAAGACTGTCTTGGCTCCGAGCAGGGCATCGACTGAGCCAGGATAAGACGCGAGACGTAAACGAGGAAAAGAGAGACTCGCCTACCAGCGAATGATTTACGTGTCGTCTTTTCCTCGTCCTGGCCCTTGATTACAGCCGTCAATAGGGAGCCGGAGGAAAACACGGCCGACCAATACTAGCTGAGGGCGTAACCTCTCAGGATATCGGCCAACTAGCCATCTCCCTGCAGTTGTAAACACAGCCGACGATGGCTTATTTTTTCCTCATTGAGGAAATGCTCTTCCTTGCTAAATATAGTAAAAAGTCCATCACGCAGGGGCTGCGGAAACTAAGCAGATTTCCCACGTGAAGGTTTACAACAGATAAATATACATACAGGTAACACTACCTTGAAAGTTAACTGAATAAATACAAACGTTAATGGGAAATCTTTTAGTCAATTTACAATACAAGTTAATAATCTCTACAAAGGAAAGCGGCTGAATTGTAAACAAACAGGCTGGAAGTCTGGATAGTCTGGAAAGACAGACAATTACCGAAATTAAGTCCGTCACGCAGGGGCTGCGTAAACTAATCAGATTTCCCAGCGTGAAGGTTTACAATAGATAAATATACATACAGGTAACATTACCGTGAAAGCTCAGTAAATGTACAATACAAGTTAATAATCTCTACAACGGAAAGCGGCTGAATTGTAAACTAACATGTCAGCCTCGTAGTGCTCTAGAGGTAGATCGGAAAGACATACAATTAATGAAATATATCAGAACATAACATATTAATTTTATTGAAAACAATTTACTAAAGCTAGTACTGTAATTTGTAATGAGTCAGAATCAGTTTTATCTCAATCACTTAAATTTTAGTAATCCAAGATCAAAAGAAGGGGGTCAAAAGAACATATTTGCATATAACTCACAAAATGAAAGTTTTATTGAAACAATATTTGGTATTTAGCCTTGTAATGAAGTGGTTCATGATATATCAGCTTGTTATTTATATGACACTAATAGGAGTGAGGGTTTACTGAAAGCGGAAAACTGAAAAGTCCTAATATCTCGGTTAACACCCATTATAAGGAAAATATGTATAGAAGCATATTTATAGTAAATTTAATTTGCAAGAAGGTTGTTTCTTTACAATTTTTCGATCCGACGTATTTTAACGGAAATATTTCGAATTTTCAAAATTCTCCCCCACTAAACCCTCCCCTCTCCCTGGTCCGATTTCAGCCGTTAACGAACTTGATCTGTCTTTTGGTATAAAACGATTATATATCAAGTTTGGTAACGATAAGACAAAAATTGCGACCGCTAGAGCGGTAACAGACAAATATATATATATATATATACACACAATTTTGAACGGACCTCATTTTCGTCATCTCCTAGGATAGGATCGATGGACATTTGAAGAAAAATTTCGAAAATCGCGTCATGAGTACGACCTCAATAGCTGATTGTCCTTAGGTATATACTCATCTGCTAAAAATGAGATCTGTTCAAAATTTATTTATATATAGATAGATATATCTATCTATCTATATATTTGTCTGTTACAACTCTAGCGGTTGCAATTTCTGTCTTATAGTAACCAAACTTGATATATATTCGTTTTATATAAAAAGAAAAATCAAGTTCTTTAAAAGCTGAAATGGAACCAGGGAGATGGAGGGGGGATTTTCGAAAATTGTTAATATCTCCGTTATTATGCGTCGGATCGAAAAATTGTATAGAAACAATCTTATTGAAAGTGTAATTTTCTATAAATGTTGTTATGTATATTTTTTTAATATCTTGATTCTTAACCGAGATATTTGTATTTTCTAGTTTTTGGCCTTCAGTAAACCCCCACTCCTACTCATTTCATAATAACAATATGCTATTAAGTTGCGAAGCACTTTATTTGAAGCCTAAATACCAAATATTGTTATTATTGAGCTATTACGTTTTGAGATAAATGTAAATACGAGACGCACAAGGGAAATCTGTTTAGTTAACGCAGCCCCTGCGTGACGGGCTTTTTTAAATTTCGAAAATCGCGTTTTGAGTACTACCTCAATAGCTGATTTCCCTGAAGGGAAATCTGCTAAAATAAACATTTTCGAGTCAAGACTGAAAAATCTTTAATGGCGACTTCATCAAACAACGTATTTACATCTATCTCACATAGAAGTATTTGGTATATATTGGTCATATTTGGTATTTAAGCTTAGAATAAGACGTTTCATGGAATATTGGTCTACTGCTAACGTACATTGACTAAAGGTGGGGGGGGGGGGGGCGAACAACGACCCGAACTAGCTCTTGACGGAAACTCACGAGTAGACCCGAAATTAGCCGATCTCGTTTAAGTCTCAGAAGCTGAAAACAGAAAAATGCCAATATCTCGGTTAATATTCAAGATACAGAATAAATGTATATGACACTATGTATAGTAAATTTAATTTGCAATAAGATTAATTCTATATAATTTTTCGATCTGACGTATAGTAACGGAGATATTTTGATTTTTTAAAAATCATCCCATCTAACCCCCACCCCCCTCCCACTGTTCTGATTTCAGCCATTAACGAACTTCTTCTGTCTTTTTACATAAAAGGTTTAAATATCGAGTTTGGTACCGATCAAACGAAAATTGCGACCGCTAGAGCGTTAACAGACAAATATATATATATATATATATATATATATATATATATATATATATATATATATATATATATATATATATATATATATAATTTTGAACGGATCTCATTTTCGTCATCTCCTGGGTAGGATCGATGGACATTTGAAGAAAAATTTCGAAAATCGCGTCATGAATACGACCTCAATAGCTGATTTCCCTTAAGAGAAATCTGCTATAAAATGCAGATATCTCGATTAATATTTACAACAGAGAAAACGTGTACAGAATGAAATTTATAGAAAAGAAAATTTGTAGTAAGATTGGTTATATACAATTTTACCATCTGACTTAAAGTTAAGGAAACATTGAGAATTTCTCTTGCACTGAAAACCCCAAGTGTTTTCATCCTTTAACGAACTTGATCATTAGTTTTACAAGAGCCGTTTCTATACCTAGTTTGAAACGATTAATCAGAAATTGCGACCACTTGAACGACAACAGTTATATTTATGTGTGTGTGTGTATATATGTATACATTTTATTTTATTTTTTTATTCAGTTCGCTTTAATTTGAGTCATTTTGGGGCTCAGGTTGGCCATACGAGTAAATGCGTTTACCTTAATATCACATGGTGAACCTAGAGTGGCGGGTTCGATCCCCTCCTTGGTAAATAGGAATTTATTTATTAAATAAAATCCTTAGTCCAACCCTGGCTAGTCCAACCCTGGATGGTTTAGCGTCACAAATCAGCCCGGCCGATGGAACAGGAGTGGGGGTTGTAAGGGAGGCCTAAAATTAAAAATAGCTATATTTCGGTTCTTTTTGGTTTTTCGGCAAATATGCACAGGATAAAAGTTTTTTATGTTGTTATTTAGAGCAACTTTTATTATATTCACTTTTGTCTTATAACAAAGTATAAACGAGATATACGCTAAAAAATTAAAGTGGGAGAGCCAACAATTTTATTGGGCACCAACGATCGAACCGAACTTAACAAAACTCGGTATGTACAAAGGTATGTGAATTAGCATTAATTCTTCCATGATTATAAGCTATATTAAAATTTGTAGTTTCGAACGGGAGTGGGAGTTATAAGGGAAGCCAGATAAAAAAAAAAATCGAGATATTTTATTTTCGATTTATTTTTAGGTAAACGTGCACATAACAAAAGTTGTTTTTTGTGTTATTAAAAGTAGCTTTTGTTTTAAACATAATAATATTAAATTTAATGGCCTAATCGCTTGAAATATCATGCAGGACAATGTCTGTCGGGTCTGCTAGCATGTATATCTATATCTATATCTATATATCTATATCTATATCTATATCTATATCTATATCTATATCTATATCTATATATATATATATATATATATATATATATTCTTGCCTTATCGTTACCAAACACGATAAACAAGCGATTTATCTAAAGTTCGAGTAAGTTGTAATAGCTACGTCACATCATGTATAGGACCAATATTATTGAAAATTAAATGCCCCATAAATTCCAACTTATTTACATTTAATTACTTAATTTAAGTTATTTAAGTATTTCCTCTATCATGAATATTTAACGAGTTGTTTGCATTTTTCTAGTTTTCAGCCTTCAGTAAACCCCCGCTCCTACTCATGTCATATTAACAATTAGCTGTTATATTATAAACCACTTTATTGGAAGCTTAATTACCAAATATTGTTATCATTGCACTTTTATTGCGTGAGGTACATGCAAATACTTACTGTGATGACGGCATCAATTAAGATTTTAGCAGATTTCCCTTAAGGGAAATCAGCTATTGAGGTTGAACTCATGACGGAGTTTTCAATTTTTTCTTCAAATGTCCATCGATCCTACCTAGGAGATGACGAAAATGAGGTTCGTTCAAAACTATATATATATATATATTTGTCTGTTACCGCTCTAGCGGTCACAATTTTTGTTTAATCGTTACCAAACACGATATTTAGTCGTTTTATGTAAAAAGAAAGACCACGTTCGTTAACGGTTGAAATCGGACCAGGGGGAGGGGGGGTTTAGAGGGGGAAAATTTTGAAAAATCGAAATATCTCCGTTACTATTAGTCGAATCGAAAAAGTGTATAGAATAAATCTTATTGACAATTAAATGTAGTATAAATGTTGTTATATACATTTATTCTCTATCTTGAATATTAACCGAGATATTTGCATTTTTATTTAATTTTTAAGTTTCCTTAACTACTCAACTCGTGAAATTTCTCAATTGTAAAACATCACGTGGGAAATCTGCTTAGTTTACGCAGCCCCTGCGTGACGGACTTTTTTTAGGTTTTGTCTCGAAAATGTTTGTTCCATGCTGTACAACATACTTAACCATTTATTTCAACTTTAATGTTTATATTCGTTAATGGATGAAATAGGACCACGAAGGTGGGGGGGGGTTAGAACGTGGGGGTGGAGTCCGGAATTTCCAATTTCTTCTATATTTTGAGTCGGATCAAGAACATTTTTATAGAACACCAATCTTGTTAAACCATTGAAGTTCTACAATAGTTTCTCTGCTCATTTTTTGGTAACTCATATATTCAAAGAGTTAGTAATATTTTCTTCTTTTCTGTCTTCATTAGTTTATTAGTGTGTTATACCAACTACATATGGGAAATCTATATAGTTTACGCAGCCCCTGCGTGACGGACTTACATTGAACTTTTGTAGTCTTGAATCGAAGGGATCTGTTTCATTCAAGAATGGAAAGCCCGTCACGCAGAGGTTGCGTAAGCTAAGCAGATTTTCCATGTGCTGGTATAACTCACTGGTGATCTCATCTCACCACATATTGTCTATTTATATGTAAAACTGATGTATAAAGGGGGGGGGTTACTGACGGTTCAAAACAGAGAAGTTCGAATAACTCACTTAATTCTTGAGATATGAAAAAATTCATAGAACGACAACTGTAGAGCATCAATAGCTTAACAAGATTGGTTCAATAACATTTTGCAATACGACTCATAATAAGGGAGATATTTGTAATTTTCAACCCCCCAATAAACTTCCCCCCACCCTTCCTTCCAACCCCTGATTTCAGTCATTAATTAATATGATCCTGCAGGAAACCCAATAGGAAGCGATACATCGATATTTTTTCATTTCAGGATTCCCTTATACCCTCCATTTCTGTTCGTCTCTGAGAATATTAGTATAGCCTACAGCCTTAGTTGGGTTAGTAGTAATATACTATGTATATGTATGTCATACAATGTTTCATACAATTTGGTTCAGTAATTTGGCACTTGAAATGGTAACAAACAAACTAACAGACACCATAGCCACAATATGCAGATATCTTGTCTATGGGATGTTATATATATATATATATATATATATATATATATATATATATATATATATACTAGCTCAGATACCCGGCTTCGCCCGGGAATTGATTTTAGGCTGAATGGTGATGGTATTTTCTTTGGCAACGCTTTACTTTGCATACTATTTTGACATTTTACACTTCCCAGTGTTTAGGATTTATACCCGTCATTGGTGTGGCATTTGGTTAATAATACAATTAATTTTTTATGTAAGTCCCCTCACTGTCGTCCATATTGTCCATATTTCACCGTTCACTTGTGCATTTATGCAAAGATTTCAGTTGTTATGGACTAAATATAAACATAGATTTGAATTTATTTTTTCCAGGTGAGGTACCTGATAGTTCAAATTAGAAAGAATTGTTTAGCATATCAATATTTCTACGCAAATTACTTGCTTTATACTTTGTTAAAAGACAAAACAATACTAAGATCAAAAGTTACTCTAAATAACAAAATAAACAACTTTTGGTTATGTTCATATTTGTGGAAAAACGAATAGAAAACGAAAATACCGCGAATTTTAAATTCAGGCCTCCCTTACAACAAACCCCCACTCCTGCCCGTTCTAACCTAGAAATGATAGTATGGCTTGTTATAATGAAAGATTAGTGCTAATTGATCATACCGAGTTTTTAATTTATTTTGGTTGGGTCTTTTGTCCCAAATATTATAGTTCACTTCCGCTACAGGTTTTTAGCGTATATCTCGTTTATACATTCGGTATAACGAAAAAAGTGTTATCACAAAAGTTACTCTAAATAACAAAATAAACAACTTTTGTGGGATGTTTCATATTTGCCAAAAAAAAAATAGGAAACAAAATACTGCTATATTTAATTTTTCTGGCCTCCCTTACAACCCCCACTCCTGCCCGTCCTCTAGAAAATGTTGGTATGGCTTGTTTATAATAAAGGCCTTAGTCCTAATACATGCGTACCGAGTTTTATTTAGTTCGGTTGATTCTTTTGTGTCAAATAAAATTGATGACATCCGCTATAATTTTTAGCGTAATAACTCATTATATTTTGTTATAACGACGAAAAGTGTACATATAAACAAAAGTTACTCTAAATAATAAAATAAATAACTTTTGTTATATGCAATATTTGCCGAAAAAAGCAATAGGAAACGAAATATCGCTATTTTTTAATTTCAGGCCACCCTCATAACCCCCACTCCTGTTCGTCTCAGAGAATATTAGTATAGCCTAAAGTCTAAGTTGGGGCTAGTAGTAATATACATACCAAGTTTCATAAAATTCAGTTCAGCCGTTTTATGCGTTGAAAAGGTAACAAACAAACAACCAAACAAACAAACAAACCAAACAAACAAAAAAACAAACATACACGAAAGAAACAAAATGCAGTTATGGTGTCTATGACATGTGAAACGACAAGTTATCGTGAAATTTCGCGAAAAAAATCAATGTACAGACAGAGGTTACAATTTTAAATATATATACTAGCTCAGAGAACCCGGCTTCGCCCGGGAATTCCATTTGAGGCTGAATGGTGATGGTACTTCCTTTGGCAAGGCTTTACTTTTGTGCAATATTTTGACATTTACCCGTCCCAGTGTTTAGGGGTTTAATACCCGTCGTTGGCATTTGTTAATAATAAAAATTAATTTTTTATGGTAAATTCTCACTGTCGTCCAAATTGTCATATTTCCCCGTCCTCCTGGTGCATTATGCATAGATTTCAGCTATTAAGGAAAAAATATTAACATTGATTTGAATTAATTTTTTTCCAGCTGAGGTACCTGATAGTACAAATAGGAATGAATTGTTGAGTCATATCAATATTCTTTCTACGCAAATTACTTGCTCCACTATTTTTTCCTGGAGAAATGTTATAAAAAAAAAAAAAGTTAAATCGGCTAAATAACAAACTAATAAACAACTTTTGTTAAGTGCATGTTTGCAGTCGAAAAACAAATAGACAATGAAATATCGCGAATTTTTATTTCAGGACTCCCTTATAAACCGCCACTCCGTTCTAACCTAAACATTTTAGATATAGCGGTATAATCATGGAAGAAATTAATGCTAATTGACATAACCGAGTTTTTGTTAAGTTCGGTTCAATCGTTAACGCCCAATAAAATAGTTTACTCCCGCTATAGATTATAGCGTATATCTCGTTTATAGTTCGGTATAAGAAAAAAATGTAATATAGAAAAAGTTACTCTAAATAACTAAATAAACAACTTTTGTTACGTTTCATATTTGCCGAAAACCCCATAGGCAACGAAATATCGCTATTTTTAATTTTCTGCTTCCCTCATAACCCCCACTCCTGCCCGTCCCTAGAAATGTTGGTATGGCTTGTTATAATGGAAAGCGTTTAGTGCTAATATAGATACCGAGTTTCATTTATTTCGGTTGGGTCTTTTGGTCCCGAATAAAAATGTTCATTTCCGCTATAGGTTTTAGCGTATATCTCGTTTATAATTCGGTATACGAAAAAAGTGTATATAACAAAAGTTACTCCAAAAAACAAAATAAACACATTTTGTTATGTTCATATTTGCCGTAAAACCAATAGGAACGAAATATCGCTATTTTTAATTTCTGGCCTCCTTATAACCCCCACTCCTGTTCCGTCTTAGAGGAAATTAATATAGCCTAAAGTCTAAGTTGGGTTATAGTAATATACAATACACCAGTTTCATAAAATATCGTCAGCCGTTTATGCGTGGAAAAGTAACAAACAAACAAAACAAATAAACAAACAAACAAACAAACAAACAAACAAACAGACACGAAAGAAACAAAATGTAGTTAGGGTGTCTATGACATGTGAAACGAAAAGTTATCGGAAATTTCGCGAAAATAATCAATGTACAGACAGAGGTTACAATTTTTAAATATATATATATAAATATATATATATATATATATATATATATATATATATTTATATATATATATATATATAAATTGGTGTTTTACTTCTTCTTGAAAGGATCGATGCACATTTGAAGAAAGATTTCGAAAACCACGTCATTAGTTCAACTGCTGATTTCCCTTAAAATAAATTCTGCAAATAACAACAATTTCGCTAAATTACAAGCTAGAACCTCAAAAGCTGATTTGCCATTTGGAAATCGGTTGATATGGTTAAATTATTCTTGAATATTATTGGCAATATTATTCCTGAAAATATTATTGACGCTATTAAACCATTTATTATATTATTATTAACCCACTCACACCCCCAGGTTGGAATATCGACATTATGGGACGGCGGTAAACACTACAGGCAGTCTAGTATTGGTAATAACCTTTCCCGCCCACCCTTAAGATGTCAATACTAATGTCAATATTACAACTTATTGGCAATAACAATACTTTAAAGTCAGTCACGCAGGGGCTGCGTTCAATAAGCGTATTTCCCACCTGCTGGTATTCACACTATTGATCTCTTCTCACAATATATTTTCTATTTCTAAGAAAAAATCCGACGAATATCTCTGTTAATAATGAAGATAGTGAAACATATTTATAACAACATTTATAGAACGTAACGTGGATTGATTCTATACAATTTTTCGATCCAACACACAATAGCGGAGGTATTAAGAATTTTCGAAATTCCTTCCCTCTAAATCCCCCTCCCACCTGTCGGATTTCAGCCATTAATGAACTGTGCCTTTGTTTTTACACAAAACGATAAAATACCGAGTTTGGTAACGATCAAGCCAAAATTTCGACCGGTAGAGCGGTAACAGACATATATATATATATATATATATATATACCTCATTTTTATATATATAATTTTGAGGAGACCTCATTTTCCTCATCTACAAGGTAGGATCGATGGACATTTGAAGAAATTTTTCAAAAATCGCGTCAAGAGTTCACTCTCAATAGTTCATTTCCCTTAATCATGTACATTGTTTCATTAAGTGGGGGGGGGGGGCAAGCCTTTTGTCCTGTAATAATTTTTAAGAGTGACGACGGAGCGTAGTCTATAAATTAAATATGCCTGACATATTTTTTGAAGTGATTACTAAGATGGTTTAATAGGAAATTAATTTTTTATACAAATATTAAATTGATAGATTTTGTGAAATGTATTTCATGGAATTTGAGCTAATTTTATAACCATCTAATGTATATTAAATACTATTTAATATCATTTAAAAGAAATTCACTTTGACATAAACATAAGTTCCAATTTTTAATAGAAAAACAAAAATAATTTATAGTATCCTATCAACATTTAATGAACATTTATACTATATACTTTTCATTTCAGGATATCAGCTGTAAAGAATTATATTCTTCATAATGCGAGAGAACAAGAAAATGTGTTCGAAACTGTGTTTCAATTAAACAAACATATTTAAATGTGGCAGCTGTTCTGTGAGCAGACAGAGGAGGAAATTGCTGCCAGCGAAATCAAGCCTACAGTCAGAGCAAGGTTTTGATTAGCAAGAATGATTTTTTTTTCTTGTTAAAATAACCAGTTAATTTTACAACATTAGCCAACTGTAATTTGCCACCTTTAATGCCAAATAAAAATGAATGTATTTTCAAAACGACGCATAATTACGATCAATGTTTTCCTATTTTAATTCCCCGAACCTACCACTGCTTGCAGTCCCATATAAAAAAAGAAGTCCGTCACGCAAGGGCTGCGTAAACCAAGCAGATTTCCCACGTTGTTCGTGTAAACGCACACTTTGTGATTTCCTCACCTCACCACGTATGCTCTATTTCTAGAGATAAAAATCGACGTAGTATAAAAGGCTTGTGCGTGGAAAGGTGGGCGGCTTGTTACAAAAGGCTTGAAAAAGAAGAAAATTACAAAATTAACTCGCTTAAATACTTGAGTTATGAAAAAACGTATATAACAAACAATTGATCACCAGTGAGTTTATACCAGCACATGGAAAATCTGCTTAGCTTACGCACCTCTGCGTGACCGGGCTTTCCATTTCTTGAAATGAAACAGATCCCTTCGATTCAAGACTACATAAAGTTCAATGTAAAGCCCGTCACGCAATGGGCTGCGTAAACTATATAGGATTTTCCCATAAACTAATGAAAGTACAGTAAAAGAAGAAAATATTACTAACTCTTTGAATATATGAGTTACCAAAAAATGAGCAGAGAAACTATTGTAGAACTTCAATAGTTTAACAAGATTGGTGTTCTATAAAAAGGTTTATGATCGGACTCATTATATAGAAGAAATTGGAAATTCCGCGTGACTCCACCCCCACGTTTCTAAAATCAACCCACCCCCCCCCCTTCGTGATCCTATATTCATCCAGTAAACGAATCATTACAAACATATAAAGGTTGCAAATAAAATGGTTTAAGTATGTTGTACAGCATGGAACAAACATTTTCGAGACAAAACTTAAAAAAAGTCCGTCACGCAGGGGCTGCGTAAACTAAGCAGATTTCCCACGTGATGTTCTACAATTGAGAAATTTCGCGAGTTGAGTAGTTAAGGAAACTTAAAAGGAGATTTAATAAAAATGCAAATATCTCAGTTAATATTCAAGATAGAGAATAAATGTATATAATAACATTTATAGTAAATTTAATTGTCAATAAGATTTATTCTATACACTTTTTCGATCCGACTAATAGTAACGGAGGTATATTTCGAAATTCCTTCCTTTAAACCCCCCCTCCCACCTGTCGGATTTCAGCCGTTAACGAACTGTGGCCTTTGTTTTTACACAAAACGATCAAATACCGAGTTTGGTAACGATCAAGCCAAAATTTCGACCGGTAGAGCGGTAACAGACATATATATATATATATATATATATATATCTCATTTTTATATATATAATTTTGAGCAGACCTCATTTTCCTCATCTACAAGGTAGGATCGATGGACATTTGATGAAATTTTTCAAAAATCGCGTCATGAGTTCACCCTCAATAGTTCATTTCCCTTAATCATGTACATTGTTTCATTAAGTGGGGGTGGGGGTCAAGCATTTTGTCCTGTAATAATTCTAAGAGTGACGACGGAGCATGCCTATAAATTAAATATGCCTGACATATTTTTTGAGTGTTACTAAGATGGTTAAAGAAATTAATTTTTTATACAAATATTAAATTGATAGATTTTGTGAAATATATTCATGGAATTTGAGCTAATTTTATAACCATCTAATGTATATTAAATAATATTTAATATCATTTAAAGAAATTCATTGACATAACATAAGTTCATTTTTAATAGAAAACAAAAATATTTATAGTATCCTATCAACATTTAATGAAATAATTTTCATTTCAGGATATCAGCTGTAAAGAATATATTCTTCATAATGGAGAACAAGAAAATGTGTTCGAAACGTGTTCAATTAACAACATATTTAAATGTGGCAGCTGTTCTGTGCGCAGACAGAAAATTGCTGCCAGCGAAATAAGCCTTCAATCAGAGCAAGGTTTTGATTAGCAAGAATGATTTTTTTTTTCTTGTTAAAATAACCAGTTATTTACAAATTAGCCAACTGTAATTTGCCACCATTAATGCCAAATAAAAGTGATGTATTTTCAAAACGACGCATAATTACGCTCAATGTTCCATTTTAATTCCGAACCACCACTGCTTGCAGTCCCATATAAAAAAGAAGTCCGTCACGCAAGGGCTGCGTAAACCAAGCAGATTTCCCACGTGTTCGTGTAACGCACACTTGTGATCTCACCTCACCACGTATTCTCTATTTCTAGATAAAAATCGACGAGTATAAAAGGCTGTGCGTGTGAAAGGTGGGGCGTGTTACAAAAGGCTGAAAACAAGAAATTACAAATAACTCGCTTAATACTTGAGTTACGGAAAAACGCATAGAAAAACAATTTTAGAGCATCAATAGCTTAACAAGATACGAATTTTCAAAACTCAACCCTCTATTCCATCCCCAGTTTCTGACATCAACTAATAATCTTTTTAGCAGATTCCCCATAAGAGAAATCAGCTATTGAGGTTGTACTCATGACGAGATTCTCGAATTTTTTCTTCAAATGTCCATCGATCTTACCCAGGAGATGACGAAAATGAGGTCCGTTCAAAACTGTGTGTATATATATATGTCAGTTGCCGCTCTAGCGGTCGCAATTTTTATTTTATCGTTACCAAACTTAATATATAATCGATTTATACAAAAACAAAGACTAAGTTCTTTAAATGGCTGAAATCGGACCAGGGAGAGGGGGGGGTTTATAACGAAAATTCTTAATATCTTCGTTATTATGCGTCGGATCGAAAAATTGAATAGAACCCATTTTATTGAAAATGTAATGTTCTATAAATGTTGTTATGTACATTTTTTCACTATCTTGATTATTAACTGAGATATTATATGCCTTATTTAGTTTTCGGTCTTCAGTAAAGCCCCCACTCCTACTCATCTCTTATTTTCAATATTCTATTATGTTATGAAGCACTTTATTTGAAGCTTAAATACCAAATATTGTTCCCATTGAACTTTTAAGTTTTGAGATAAATGCAAATACGTGGCGCACGTGGGAAATCTGCTTAGTTAACACAGCCCCTGCGTGACGGACTTTCTTGTGGAATGAAACAGTTAAATATCGAGTATGGTATAGAACAAATAAATTCACGACCACCAAATCTTTATTGATGACATAATCGAACTAGGTATTTGCTTGTATCTCAAACATTAAACATTCAATGGAAACAATATTTGACATTTAAGCATGGAATAAACTGTTTTATGATATAACAGCTTACTGCTCATATGACATAACTTGGAATGAGGCTGAAAATTGTAAAATGCTAATATCTCCGTTCATATTAAAAATAGAAAAAATGTATACAATAATGTTTATAGTACATTTTATTTTCAATAAGATTGGTTCTATACAATTTTTCGATCCGACGTATAATAACGGAGATATTTCGAATTTAAACTGGACCGATTTCAGCC
This sequence comes from Riptortus pedestris, assembly GCA_019009955.1. Classification (NCBI taxonomy): domain Eukaryota; kingdom Metazoa; phylum Arthropoda; class Insecta; order Hemiptera; family Alydidae; genus Riptortus; species Riptortus pedestris. The sequence continues at coordinate 245,083,112 of CM032228.1, forward strand.
GTTAATGAAATTGACCTTTTTATTTTGTATGAAACGTTTATATGTCGTGTTTGGAAAATTCGCTAAAAAAGTCTCTTTAAATACACTAAAGTCTTGTTCTTTAAATTAACATAGAGCGTTTAAATATCGGGTTGGCTATGATCTTTAGCATTTTTTTTTTAATATTTATTCGTTTATTTACAACAACTTATATAAATATTACAAGCAAATGATATAAATGATAATAACAATTGGCTTGATTATCGACTTGATGTGGGAAGTTGTCCATTGACAATACCCACATTGTATTCTACTATTTGGAGTTATACTGTGCACTGCACATGAACATCTCTTGGCCATTTACGCTTCAGACGTCGCCTTGGGTTTTCTGGAATATTGGTAGATTAAAGTGATTCGACTAAAGGATTAGGGTGTGCGGGAAATCTTTAGCATAGAGTTTAAAATGTTGTTCTTCTTTATTTTTTTTTAGAGTTAATTTTATTTTTTAGTAGATTTCCCTCAAGGGAAATCAATAAATGAGGTTGCACTCTCAAAGCGATTTTCGAAATATTTCCTCAAATGTCCACCGATGCTACTTAGGAGATCACGAATATAAGGTCCGGCCAAAAAAAGAAAAATTAGATAGAACCAATATTATTGCAAATTCCATGTTCTTTATAGGTGGTTATATACATTTTTTCTCTATCTTCAATATTAACCGAGATATTGGCACTTTTTAGATTTCAGCCTTCAGTATACCACCACTTTTAGTCATGGCACTATAAATATAAGAGAATTTATCATTAAATGTCTTATTCCAAGCATAAATACAACATTTTGTCCCCAGCGGACCTTTATTATGTGGGATACATGGCAAATAATATGACCACGTCATGAATTGAAATTTTATTGACCGCGAACTTCTCATCGGTTTTTTTTTTTTTAAATAGAGAATATATGCTGAGATTAGATCAGTATTGTGTCATTCCACACTCTGGGGAAATCTGCTTAATTTACGCAGTCCCTGCCTGACGAAATTTATATGGCCTAGAAGTTATTCAGCGAAAAATAAATGTTATGTAAGGATATTGTACTGGGAATGTAGATAATATACTCCTTCTCTGAAGGGTTACTTCATTGATTGAATAATTAACAGGAAAAGATATATTTACAAACCTGAATGTTGAACGGATCACAATTTTTTTTCTACCAGGATTAATATACATTTTAAAATATTTTTTTTTAAAAATCGGAACATAAGAAATCTTTCAATAGCTGCGATGTGGGAATCAGACTCCCTTCGAGAGGAAATGTACAAAAAAAAAAAAGTTAAATGTCTTGTTGTATTTTTCTTTGGAAGAACGTAACGCATGTGCATTCGATACATGACCAGTGAGGTTTTTTTATAGAAAGCTCGTACAAGGTTGAATCTGCTTAAATTGAGGAAAAAAGACGAGGAAAACTGATGGCGCACTGGAAGAGTTTCGGCCTGACATTGATCTCATTCAGTCTTCCATTTAAATAATAAATTGTTATTTCGGGCCTATTAAAAAAAGGCCGATGCGTTAATAGGTTGTTAATGGCTGGGAAGGGGGCTGTTCATTCAGTTAATAGGCCTGTTGTTTTGAGGTCAAGTCGAAGGTGAAGAACTAAAGGCCTCCTTTCGATCAGCTGATAAAAACCGGAGTTGTTTGTCTGGCCTTTCACTTTTGACAGAACCATCTCGCTCTGGGATGGAATGAGGAAAACAGGCACAATAAATATTTAAGGCTTGAAATGGAGTTTGAATTTCAATAAGGACGCATATAGTAAAGGAACACCTGCTAAGGGAACTCTGCTATTTAGGTCGTACTCATGAAGCGATTTTCGAAACATTTCCTCAAATGCCCATCGATCCTATGTAGCAGATGATGAAATGATGTCCATTCCAAATTATATATACAGGGAGTCCCAAGTTCCCGTGCCACCACCCTTAAAATATCCAATTATTTTAGTACAAGCCTGAGAATTGTTCTGCCATAACTAGGACCCCTGAAGAATCTTTTCTGTCCATATTTAACATCGTGACCTTCTCCGGTACTTCTCCAGCGACCACAACTTTGGAATCTCCAATGGAATGCCCTCTTTTTTTTTTTTTATTAACGGATTCTTCTAGAAAATCAAATTTTAAAACGAGTTTATACAGGTGAATGTTGCGATTCGGCCCATCCTTTAGCCGTAAAATGCACAAATTTTTATTTCAGAAACTCAGGCACTTTTTACTGAAAAATGCTGCGACATAAAAGCTGAAGCCAACAAAATTATCTTTGAAACAAGTCTACGGGAAAAGGAATGGATTCTGGAAAAAAAAGAAGTATTCTTGAAAGAATACAAAAAAAAAAAAAATACTTCAAAAAACACCAACAAAACAAAAAACGAATTAATTTATTTTAAACCAATTTCGTAGTAATTATTTGTACAATGAATGCAATTTTAAGTTACATAACACAATACTCTGTTATATAATAAACCACTTTATTTGAAGCCTAAATATCAAAGTATATATATTGTTTTTAAGAGTCCTTTATTATGAGGGATACATGCAATTATGTGATCCCCCCCCATCCCGTTTTAAATTCTTGGACCATTAAATTTGATTGATTGAGATAAAATTTATTCTGATGTACCATAAATTACAGTACTAGGTATAGTGTATAGTTTTTAATAAAATTAGTATATTATATTCTGATATAATTCAGTAAATGTTTTTATTTGCGGTGAGTTTGGCAGATCAGTTTCTGTACATTTCAGACGCTTCCCGTCGGGAGGTTTCTTATTATCGTTTGTATTTATTCTCTTAATAGTCACGGTGGTGTTTTGTTACAATTGATGTAGATTTATCTATTGTTAAACTTCGCGAGGGAAATCCGCTTAGTTTACGCAGCCCCTGCGTGACGGACTTTTCATTTCGAAAGTCTTTATTTGATCTACACCATAATCGATAATTAATCGTTTCACTAAATACTAAATATCACATTTGTTACTGGCTGACTTCGGAGCTGGAGTAACGGGGGTTTAGAGGAGGAATCCAAAATTCATAATATCTTCATTTAGTTCATGACTAAATAAATTATTATTGCCTAGGCGGGAATCGATCTCGTGAATCTAGATTTGCAATGCGAAATGAAGGACAGCGCTTTAATTAACATGGCAAACCTGAGCCCCTTGTCATAGTTTATAGTCCAGCCTGATATTTGGTATTAACCTTGGAATTCTACGCAAGGTAATATATTGACTTTTTGGAGATTAAAATAAAAATCATGGTAATATCTCTGCTATTTTGCATCAGATCGAAAAAGTGTTACATAATCAATGTTTTAAATCATTTATACTCTACATAAATGTTTGCACTTTATACTTTTTGTCCTTTCAGCCTTCAATTAACCCCCACTACTACTCAACCGAATTATGACTTAGAGAACATGTGACTTGTGCGTGAAGGACTCTTGGATGGCATTGAGGTGGAGGATATTGAGACAAAAATTCTTCAAATGTCCATCGATCTTACCTAGTAGATGGCAAAAATGAGGAGCGTTGAAAATTTTATATATCTTATATATATAAAATTGTAACCTCTGTCTGTACATTGATTTTTTTCGCGAAATTTCAAGATAAATTTTCGTTTCACATGTCATAGACACCATATCTGCATTTTGTTTCTTTCGTGTATGTTTGTTTGTTTGTTACCTTTTCACGCATAAACGGCTGAACCGAATTTTATGAAACTTGGTATGTATATTACTACTAACCCAACTTAGACTTTAGGCTATATTAATATCCTCTGAGACGAACAGGAGTGGGGGTTATAAGGGAAGCCAGAAATTAAAAACAGCGATGTTTCGTTTCCTATTGGTTTTTTGGCAAATATGAACATAACAAAAGTTGTTTATTTTGTTATTGAAATTAACTTTTGTTATATACACTTTTTTCGCATACCGAATTATAAACGAGATATACGCTAAAACCTATAGTGGTGTGAACAATTTTATTTGTCACAAAAGACCCAACCGAAATAAATAAAACTTAGTATGTGTATTAGCACTAAGGCTTTCATTATAATAAGCAATACCAACATTTCCAGGGACGGGCAGGAGTGGGGGTTGTAAGGGAGGCCTGAATTTAAAAATAGGGGTATTTCGTTTTCCATTCGTTTTCGGCAAATATGAACATAACAGAAGTAGTTTATTTTGTTATTTAGAATAACTTCTGTTATATTCATTTTTGTCTTTTATCAAAGTATAAACGATAAACGAGATATACACTATAAACTAAAGCAGGAGTCAACTATTTCATTGGGCCCTAACAATTAAACCGAACTTAAAAAAACTCAGTATGTCAATTAGCTTTAATTCTTCCATGATTATAAGCTATATTAAAAGTTTTAGGGTAGAACGGGAGTGGGGGTTATAAGGGAGGCCTGAAATAAAAATTCCCGATATTTCATTGTCTATTTGTTTTTCGGCAAATATGAACATAACAAAAGTTGTTCATTTTGTTGTTTAGATTAACGTTTGTTTTTTACATTTCTCCATGAACAATGAGTGGAGCAAGTAATTTGCGTAGAAATATTGATATGCTCAACAATTCATTCCAATTTGAACTATGAGGTACCTCGCCAGGAAAAAATAATTCAAATCTATGTTAATATTTTGTCCTTAATAACTGAAATCTCTGCATAATGCACAGGAGACGGGAAATATGACAATTTGGAGGACAGTGAAGACTTACATAAAAAATTAATTTTCTTATTAACAAATGCCAACAACGGGTATAAATCCAAAACACTGGGACGGGTAAATGTCAAAATAGTGCGTAAAGTAAAGCCTTGCCAAAAAAATACCATCACCATCCAGCCTCAAATGAATTCCCGGACGAAGCCGGGTATCTGAGCTAGTATATATATACTTGTTTGTTACTGCTCAGCATTTCAGAGGGGGGGAATTTCGAAAATTCTAAATATCTCCGTTATTATACCTTGTATAGATCCAATCTTATGGCAAATTAAATGTACCATAAACATGTTATATGCATTTATTCTCTATCTTCAATACTAACCGCAGTGTATTGCATTTTTTAGTTTTTGCCCCCAGTAAACCCACACTCCTACTCATGTCAGAATAGCAATACGCTCTTATAACATGAACCATTTTATTCGAAGCTTAAATGCCAAATATTGTTTTCAATAGACCTTCATTATAGAAAATATATGCAAATTCGTTTTGTGATGGAGCCATTAATCAAGGCTTTACATTTTAGCAGATTTCCTTTAAGGGAAATCAGCTATTGAGGTTGTACTCATGAAGCCATTTTCGAAATTTTTCTTCAAATGTCCATCGATCCTACCCTGGTGATGACGAAAATATATATATTTGTCTGTCTAGCGGTCGCAATTATTGTTTAATCGTTACCAAACTCGATATTTAGTAGTTTTATGTAAAAAGAAAGATCAAGTTCTTTAACGGCTGAAATCGGACCAAGGGGAGGGGGGGTTTAGAGGGGAGGTTTTCTGAAAATTCAAAATATCTCCGTTACCATACGTCGGATCAAAAAATTGTATAGGACCAATCTTATTGCAAATTAAATTTACTATAAATATTTTTCTATACATGTATTCTCTATCTTGAATATTAACCGAGATATTTGTATTTTTATTAAATGTGGGCCGATAACGAACGTATAGAGAGACGGCTCTCGTATAGAGATTTCTCTATTGTATAACTTCATGTGGGAAATCTGCTTAGTTTACGCAGCCCCTGCGTGACGGACTTTTTGCTTTGAAATCGTTTGTTTGAACTAAAACATTCTCGATATTTACCCATTTCAGTCAACGGCTGAAATTAACACAGAACATTGGGAGTTTAGAGGGGGATTTGAAAAATCCAAATATCTCCGTTATTATGAGTTGTATCACAAAATACTATAGAACCAATCTTGTTGAACTATTGATGATCTGCAATTGTTGTTTTATGCATTTTTACGTAACTCGGGTTTTACGCGAGCTATTCGTGCTTTCTTGTTTTCAGCCTTCAGCACTTCCCCCACCCCCTTCTACCTACCTCTACTTCTTATAGGTTGTTTTCATAAAATTAAACAGTATGTAGTGAAATAAGATTACAGTTCTGTTATGGCAACTCGTGGGAAAATTGTTTAGTTTGCGCAGCGCCTGCGTGGCGGGCTTTTCTTGATGGGCGGTGAGTTGGAGAGGGAGTTTACTGAAACCTGAAAACTAAATACCAAATATTGTTTCGCTGAGCACTTACTGTCTGAGTTCCTCTTGTGTGTTCCAGTCATGAAAACATCGATCGTACAAACGATCTGGACAAGCTCGTCAAACATGCTACGCTGAGACAATCTCCTGACTTTAACTTCCTGACCCTACCAGACTTACATTTACAAATGCTACAAAGAACATTAAATGAATGGCACTTCAGAAAATCATTTGCCAGAAATAAAGCCTTATATTAGGGAGTGGCCATCCAGCTGACGTGACAATAGACGAGACCAAGTTGTACTAACGAGACTTAGGATAGGACTCACATTTAACGCACTCATAGCTAATGACGAGAGCAGAAAGAGCTCTGCACAACATGCCATCCACAATCAACCAGTAAACGCATACTGACTAACTGCAGGAACATTGAATACTTAGAGACCGCTCATAACATGTACGAACTTCTTAAAGGCAGGAGCCCACATATCGACAATACACTAAACCACTTTAAGAAATTGAATATGTTTTACAAAATTTAACTTTTCTTCTGTTTGATTATGACTTAGTGACAGATTTAATATAATTTCAGATAATATAAATGTACTAGTAAATTGGAATATGTTTTTTTTTTTTTTTTATTTCAATAAAACCATTTTAAATTATTGCCTTCAAAACTAGTTTAATTTAGTTTATTTGTTGTTTTTATTACTTGTATTTAATGGTTATTTATCGTGTTTAATTTTTTTTATTGTGGGCAAAGGAATTTATTTAGTGACGGAATTCACTAAATAAAATCGTAGTCCCACCCTGGCTAGAAAAGGATGGTAACCTGTAGATTGGTGTCCCAATTAGCCTTAGTTGCAAAAAGTGGACGTTAATAAATAATTTAATTTATATTGTTTTTATTACATTGTTAAATTTTGAGCCAAATTGCCTAGTTGTGAGTGCTCTTGTGTAAAAAAAAAAAAAGTCCGTCACGCAGGGGCTGCGTAAACTAAGCAGATTTCCCACGTGGTTTTGCAATAGAGAAATCTGCCTAATAACAACTGCAGTAGTAAGAAACCTCTAAACCTAAAACATTATTTAGGGCGTAATAACCCAGTAGTTTCTAGCCCCAAAAAACAGTTAACCTAACCTCTAAACCTATTCACGAGGGACGAATAGTTATGGAAACGGCCACCAGAGCTCTCGGCGGAAAGTCCGAACATAGCCTACTGGCGACCACACGCAGACTACAAATGCAAATATCTCGGTTAATATTCAAGATACAGAAAAAACGTATAGAACAATATTTATAGTAAATTGAATTTGCAATAAGATTTGTTCTATACAATTTTTCGATCCGACGCATAATAACGGAGATATTTTGATTTTTTGAAAATCCTCCCCTCTAAACCCCCCCTCCCACTGGTCCGATTTCAGCCATTAACGAACTTGATCTACATTTTTACATAAAACGATTAAATTCCGAGTTTGGTAACGATCAAACAAAAATTGCGACATCTAGAGCTGTAACAGACATATATATATATATATATATATATATATATATATATATATATATATATATATACAGTTTTGAACGGATTTCATTTTCGTCATCTACTAGGTAGGATCGATGAACATTTGAAGAAAAATGTCGAAAATTCCGTCATGAGTACAACCTCAATAGCTGATTTCCCTTAAGGGAAATCTGCTAAAATACTGTTGAGATCTTGTATCTTTTAATGCCTGTCTCATCCTTATAAAGTTTTGAACATATAACACAGCTGGTATTCCGATGGTTTACAATGGGAACACAAGACGGGCCTTAACAGTGGATAATACTCCAAAACAAATTAAATAAATATCACATTATATACATAAATAGATATTTAGGTTAATGATCAAGTAGGCAATGTCACGTTTTAGCTTTGAATCTCTCCATTAGCAGCTGTTAGACACGCCTAATCAGCTGTTACACCAATAATCACTTTCGATCAGTATAATATTATAAGTTGGCAATCTTCTTCCGGAGGTTTTATATTCAATAATAAAACCGATGTAGGCCACTTATCAAGAAGAGGGTGCACTGAACTAAACCTGTATGGCTAGCATGGCAAGTAAGTACTCTTAGCAGATTTCCCTTAAGGGGAAGAAATAACTCATTTAACTGTCAAGTTAGAAATTCCTACACGGAGGGGCTGCATAAATTAAGCATATTTCTCAAGTGCTGGAGTGACAGCCTAGTAATGACATCTCACATTATATTAGCAGATTTCACTTAATATTTATATTTGTCTGTTGCAGCTCTAGCGGTCGCAAGTATTGTTTGATTGTTACCAAACTCGATATTTAGTCGATTTATGAAGCGAAAAATCAAGTTCTTTGGTGGCTGAAATCCGACCAGGAGGACGGGGGATTTAAAGATTGGATTTTCGAAACATCGAAATATCTTCGTTACTATTCCTCGTATCGAATAATTGTACAGAATTAATCTTATTGAAAATTAAATGTACTATAAATATTGTTTTATACATATTTTCCGTATAATGAGTATTAACCGAGATATTTGGATTTTTTAGTTTTACGCTTTCAGTAAACCCCCACTTTTGTTCCTGTTACATAAACAATACTCTGTTATATAATAAACTACTTTATTTGAAGCTTAAATTCCAAATATTGTTTTCAAGAGACCTTCATTATAGGAGATACATGCATATATGTTCTGGCGATAACCCCCCTCCCCGTTTTAGCAGATTTCCCTTAAGGGAAATCAGCTATTGAGGTCGTACTCATGACGCGATTTTCGAAAATTTTCTTCAAATGTCCATCGATCCTACCCAGGAGATGACGAAAATGAGGTCCGTTCAAAATTATATATATATATATATATATATATATATATATATATATTTGTGTGTTAACGCTCAAGCGGTCGCAATTTTTATTTGATCGTTACCAAACTGGATATTTAAACGTTTTATGCAAAAAGACAAATCAAGTTCGTTAATGCCTGAAATCGGACCAGTGGGAGGGGGGATTTTCGAAAATTCAAAATATCTCTACTACCATACGTCGGATCAAAATAAAGTATAGAACCACTCTTATACTAAATTAAATTTGCTATAAATATTGTTCTATACATTTATTCTCTATCTTGAATATTAACTGAGATATTTGTATTTTTATTAAATTTGGGCCGATAACGGATGACAGTTTCCCTCCAAAAGCTAGTTCGGCCCTTTGCCCTAACTGTTCGGCTCTCCTATGGAGATTTCTCTATTGTATAACTTCACGTGGGAAATCTCCTTAGTTTACGCAGCCCCTGAGTGGCGGACTTTTAAGCTCTTGTACTACTAAAATTTGATAGATTGACATAAAAATTATTCTGATTCATTATAAATTACAGTACTAAATACAATACTTAGTTTTCAATAAAATGAATATGTTATATTGTGATATATTTCAGTAATTGTTTTTTTCCCGGTGGAGGTTGACAGACCTCTTTGATTACATTCAGGCGCTTCACGTCGGGAAATTTATTAAAAGTTTTCCTAATACCGTTTGTATTTATTCACGGCGGTGTTGTTTTGCCAGTATATAGATTTATCTATTGTTAAACTTCACGCGGAAAAGCTGCTTAGTTTAAGGAGCCCCTGCTTGACCGCCAATTCTCTATTTAAACCTAAATTGTGATGAGTGAAAGTGGGGGGCTTAGTAAAGGCCGAAAAGAAGAAACTACGAATAACTCACTATAAAATTGAGTCTTAACAAGATTGATTCTGTATAATTTTTCCGGTTCGACTGAAAATAAACTTTTTTCTGTAATCGTTGAATATTGGTAACATTACTAAACTGAAATGAGTGAAGAAAGTGAAACATTTTGCAATAGATTGAAGAAAGTGAATTGCCTTCTTAATTAGTAATAAGTATAAATTAATAAATCATTTGAAGTTCGAAATTAATTATGTGGGTGGAAATAATCAATATATTTTAAAATTTAAATATATTAATAATTACCTTCCTTGTTTATAACCTGCATTTGTTTATAACTGCACTACTTCACAATCATCATTAGTTGTTTTATAACTATGCTTATAACCTTTCACAATCATGCTTATAACCTACCAACAACATACCATAATCTTCACAACATCCTAATTTTGTTCATATTCTGGTTAGGTCTGATCATGTATTACACGATTACAGAAAAAATTTAATATTACACTCGTGACGAAAGTAGAATTTACAACTCTCGTGAAATTACCACACTCGCTTCGCTCGTGTGGGTAAACGTTTCACTCGAATTGTAAAATAATCTACTTTCGTCACTTGTATAATAAATAAATGTTTTTTTTCTTCGAATTGCTACTCCCCCTATGAACCGCACCCCTATTACTGGTCAGATATTAGCTATTAACGAATATGATCTTTAGTATTAAACGAAACAGCCTAATATCGAGTATTGTATAGAACAAATAAATATTTTCCAGTAAAAAAAAGTACAATTTTAGTTGGTTACGTCATAATAATAAATGGCCTTTCAAAAGAATATTTTTTATTTTAGCTTGATTTTTCTGAAGGTTGAAAGTTAAAATATGAATCGGTCACGCATGGGATGCGTATTCTAAGCTCATTTCCCACCTGCTGGGAGCGCATTGTGACCCCTCATCTCACCACACATTCTGCATTTCTATTGAAAAAGTCCGTCACGCAGGGGCTGCGTAAACTAAGCAGATTTCCCACGTGAAGTTATACATTGAGTACCCATTTCGAAGTGTGGCTACAATGTAGGAGGCACCTAGCCGTGAGGCCTTAATCCAACCTACACCAATCCAACGCTTCATGGTGACTGAGGATTCGCTACGATGGTCAGAAGCGATCCTATGGAAGGGACAGTCTCCTACTACCCAGCTCCCACACGAGAGAAACACATGTACCAGTTTACCTGGCCAGTATGTCCTCGTGCTTTGAACACACGACCACTACGTCTATGACCGGCAGTGAAGGCAAGCCTCCACTCCGGACACCACCCAGCCCGTAGTTCACATTGAGTAAGCCGCTAGAACTTACCCCATTAAGGCAGGAGTGATCCCCTGCCCGGAACAGCAAAGCCGACTAAGGACCTACTGTTCCTACGGTTCCCCTACCCAGCAGCTACACAGCGGGGGCTTACTGCTGCCACTGGGGAGGGCCGGCCCCGTGCCGGAAACGTGAAGTTTTACAGTCGAGAAATCTGCCCAAAAACATCTGTAGTAGTAAACTCCGACTCCTGCCGACCACACACAGAATACAAATGCAAATATCTCGGTTAATATTCAAGATACAGAATACATGTATAGAACAATATTTATAGTAAACATAATTTGCAATAAAATTGATTCTATACAATTTTGAATTTCCAAAAATCCCCCTCTAAACCTCTCACTGGTCTGATTTCAGCCATTAACGAACTTGATCTTTCTTTTTACATAAAACGATTAAATTCCGATTTGGTAACGATTAGACAAAAATTGCGACAGCTATTGCGTTAACAGACAAATATATATATACAAATTTCTGAACGGACCTCATTTTCGTCATCTCCTGGGAAAGATCGATGGACTTTTGAAGAAATTTTTCGAAACTCGCGTCATGAGTACGACCTCAATAGCTGATTTCCCTTAAGGGAAATCTGCTAAAATGGGTAGAAAGGGCGATTCGGGGGGAGGGGGGTACTTAGGACTGAAAAAAATGAAGTAGAAATAACTGGATTAGTATTTGAGTAACGAAAAAATTCATAGAACAACAATTATAGACCACCAATAGCTAAGATTGGTTCTATAACATTTTATTTATTTATTTGGCTGCGAAGCTCCAAATAAATAAATAATAAATATAACATTTTACGATCCGGCTCACTAGACCAAAATATTTGTGAATTTTATTATTATTGTCAGAAATCGCACTATAGACATTGGGGGAGGGGGGGCGAAAATTCAAAATATCTCTGTCGTTATTAGTCGGATGAAAAGTCTTATAGAGACAATCTTGTTTAAATATTGATGCTCTACAATTGTTGTTGTCTATGCCTCTTTCGTAACTCAAAAACTAAGGGAGTAATTCATACTTTCTTGTTTCCAGTCAGAATGGACGGTGAGATGAGATCGCTAATGAGTCATTCCAGGAGATGGGAAGTATGCTTAGTTTACGCAGTCCCTGCGTGACGGACTTTCTTTGTGGTGAGTTGGGCAGACCTGTTTGTTTACATTTCAGGCGCTTCTCGTAGGGAGGAGCCTTAGTTTACGCATCCCCTGCGTGACGGACTTTTTAATAACAGTTATGACTGAAATCCGACCAGTTCGAAATATCTCCGTTAATATACGTCGATTCAAATAATTGTATAGAAAAAATCTTGTTGAAAATTAAATGTACTACAAATATTTGTATATTCCTTTTGTTCCCTATCTTGAATATTAACCGAGATATTTGCATTTTCAGCCTTCTGCAATCCTCCACTTCTACTCATATTACATAAACAATAGTCTCTTATGTAGTAAACCACATTATTCGAAGCTTAAATACCATAAATTGTTTTCAAGAGAAATTTATTATACGAGATAAATGCAAATATGTTAAGGTGCCCCCCTTCTTAAGTTCTTGGACTACTAAAATGTGTTGATTGAGATAAAAATTATTCTGATTCATTACAAATTACAGTACCAGATATACTAAATAGTTTTCAATAAAATTAATATGTTATATTCTGATATATTTCAGAAAATTTTTTCTTTCCTGTGGGAAGCTGGCGCACCTGTTTGTTTTCATTTTAGGTGCTTCCCGTCTGGAGGTTTCTTATTATTCACGGTTGTGTTACCAGTATGTAGATTTATCTATTGTTAAACATCACGAGGAAAATCTGCTTAGTTTATGCAGCCCCTGCGTGACGAACTTTTAAATAACAGTTTCGGACATTAGAATATAAATGAAAATAGATGGATATGGAAGGTTTCCTGTCGCCATGTTCGAACGAACGGGAACTGCCTTCCGGGAAATCTGTTAATAACGATCGGCTGAATTTAACTGCTCTTTCCTTGTTCCGCCCCCCCCCCTATTACATTACACGAGGAAAGTGCCGTGCTTTGGGTTGCCAGCTCTTGCCGCAACCGAAATACTTTCACTCGGCTAATAGGGAAATACGCTCCAGGCAGAATAGAAATGAGAGTAGGTCACTCAAGGGCTGCGTCATCTAAGCATATTTCCCCTGTGTTGCTGTTGTAATCTCACAGTTTTTAGCAGATTTCCCTTAAGAGAAATCAGCTATTGAGGTTGTACTCATGGCGGAATTTTCGAAATTTTACTTCAAATTCCAACGATCCTACCCAGGAGATGACAAAATGAGGTCCGTTCAAAAGTGTATGTATAATAATAAAAATATACATATATATATATATATATATATATAATATATATAATATATATTGTATATATCTATATATATATAGATTATATATATGTATATATAATATATATATATATATACAATATATTTATAATATAAATATAATATATATACATAAATATATATATAAATATATATATATATATATATATATATAGCTATATATAATTGTCTGTTACGGCTCTAGCGATCGGAATATTTGTTTGATCGTTACAAACTCTAAATTTAGTCGTTTTTATGAAAAAGAAAAATCAAGTTCGTTAACGGTGAAATCGGACCAGTGGGAAGGGGGGGTTTAGAGGGGGGAATTTTCCGGAAATTCAAAATATCTCCCGTTATTAATGCGACGGATCGCAAAATAAACAAAAAGTATAGAATCACTCTTATTACAAAAAAATTTAACTATAAATATTGTTCTATACATTTATTCCCTATCTTGAATATAACCGAGATATTTGCATTTTTATTAAATTTGGTCTGGTAACGGATTTTTGAGTTTTTCCGCCAAAACCTAGTTCGGCCCTTTGCCGTAAGTGTTGGGCTCTTGTATGGAGATTTCTCTATTGTATTACTTCACGTGGGAAATCTGCTTAGTTTACGCAGCCCCTGCGTGACGGACTTTTTCTTTATGTTGACCTACACATTTGACGCCTTTTCAGAAGGCTTCAAAACTTTAAGATGGTCTTGAGATGTTTACTGAAACGAATGACTTAATAAAAATGAAGAAAAAGTCAGTCACAGAGCATATTTCCCACTTACTCGTGTAACACGCTTGTGTCCTCATTACAACCCGTATGCTGTGTTTCTCCGAGAAAAAAACCAACGAGTAGAAGATAGAGGAGGGGGGGGGGTTATTGAAGACAAAAAAAAAACATGAAAGTGCAAGTAACTAGTTTAATCCTGGGGTTACGAAATAATGTATAGAACAACAATCATAGAGCCGCTTTTGAGTGATGGTTGGGCAGACCAAGAACAATTTCAAATTTGATGCCATTGTTGTTGGAATGGTCTGAAAAGTAAAAAAAATTGGTTCCCGCCGATTTCTACTAAAATGATTTGGGGGTTTAGAGTGGAGGATTATCGAAAATTCGAAATATCTCCCTTAATATGCGTCGGATTGAAAAATTGTATAGAATCAATCATATTGCAAATTAAATGTACTATAAATATTGTTATATTTATTCTGCATCTAGAATATTAACCGAGATATTTGCATTTTTATTAAATGTGGGCGGATAACGAACGAGTGAGTTTCCCGCCAAAAGCTAATTCGCCCGTTTTCGTAACTCTTTGGCTCTCGTGAAATTTCTCTGTTCTAAAACTTTACTTGGGAAATCTGCTTAGTTCACGCAGCCCCTGCGTGACGGACTAATCAACTCTTGAGTTTGTACATATGACGCTATTTTTGAAACATTTCTTCGAATGTCCATCGATCCTAACTTGGAGATTTTATATATATATATATATATATATATATATATATATATATATATTTATGTATGTTAACGCTCTAGCGGTCACAGTTTTTGTTGATCGTTGCTGCGGAAACCAGATCGGGAGTGGGTCTCCGTTGTTATACTTTGAATAAAGTCAATCTTATTCCAAATATAATTCCTCTTTTCATTGTTGTTGTACACGTATTTTCTCTGTAATGAATAATAGTCGAGATGTTTGCATTTTATAGTTTTCATCTTTCAGTAAATCCTCATTCCTACTCATGTCATATTAACAATATGAAACCTTTATTCAACCAATTGAGGGCCAAATATTGTTTTCATTGAACTTTTAATGTGGGAGGTACAAATACGTATTGTGATTTCGTCAACATTTAAGAATTTACATTATTAACTTTAAAAAGTTTTATTGTTCTACTCCGTGCTCGATATTTAATGGTTTCATTCAGCACTAAAGGATCGTATTAGTTAATGGGGTTAGAGAGGGCTATTTCAAAAATTCAAGATATCCCCGTTACTATGATTCGGAGTGAAAAATGTTATAGAACAAAACTTGTTAAACTATTGATGCTCTACAATTAGTGTTTTATGACTTGTCTGTTAATTCCAAAATTAAGTGAGCTGTTAGCTCTTTCTTGTTTTCATCCTTAAGGATACCCTCACTACAACTCATCGAAATAGAGAATATATTGTGAGATATCATTACTAGTGTGTTATACCAGCATGTGGGAAACCTGCTTAGTTTACGCAGCTCCTGCGTGACGGACTTTATGTTTCCATGAATAGCCGATTCTGCCGAATTGAGCATGCGCGTTGCAGTAATATATATTAATGGCTGCTGGGCCTATCAGGCATATCATGCATTTAAAAGGCCTAATTCCGAGACATCAAAAAACAATTTAATTGACAGGTTGTAATTTACTAACGCCTGCTCAGATGAAATGATCTTGTAGGCTTCTCAATATGCTAATTCAAATTTTTTTTTTGGGCGACTTGAGATTTTTTTTGTGTAAATCTCAAGTATTAATACAGGCCTCCATAATATCCTTAACCTATACAACTTTACGCATGCCTTTAAAGCGAAATGAGCTATTGAGGAGGAAAAATATCTTCTAATGTCCATCGATCCAACTCAGAAGTTGACGAAAATGAGGTCCGTTCAAAACTATATTCATCTAAGGAGAACTCAAAATATTTATTTATTTGTTTGTTTGCTGTCACGCAATTCGGAGCGATTTACACTCTTCATCAAATAACCAAATGGTAATAATACTCCAAATTGTTAAATTAACCTTTATATTTATATTTCTGCTGGGCGATATCACTAGTTATTTAAATTATTTATTAACGTCCACTTTTTGCAACTAAGGCTAATCGGAACGGGTTATCTACAGGTTACTACCCTTTTCTAGCCAGGGTGGGACTAAAGATTTTATTTAATGAATTCCGTCACTAAAGAAATTCCATTGCCTAGGCGGGAATCGAACTCGCCACTCTAGGTATCACATATTAAAAAGTAAAAAAGTAGTTAAAACTAATGAAATAGAAACTATTAATAAAAGGAAATTTTTGAATGGGAAAAGAAAAATTAATAAAAAGTCCGTCACGCAGGGGCTGCGTAAACGAAGCAGATTTCCTACGGGAAGGTTTACAACAGATAAATCTACATACTGGTAACACCACCGTGAATGTTAAGCGAATAAATACAATCAGTAAGAAGAAATCTTTCAGTTAAGTTAATAATCTCTACAACGGAATTGTAAGCAAACATGGCAGCCAACTTACAGCGCTGAATAGATAGAATCTTGACAGGAAAAATGGAGCAATTAATGAAATATATCTGCATATAACATATATATATATATATATATATATATATATATATATATATATATATATATATTTGACTGTTAATGCTCAAGCGGTTGCAATTCTTGTTAGATCGTATCCAAACTCGTTATATAAGCATGTCATGCCAAATTACAGGTCAAGTTCGTTTGTGACTAAAATCTGGCCTGTTGGGTGGGAAGGGGGGTTAGAGGGGAATTTCGAAAACTCTTGATTCCTCCGTTATTAGGCGTCGGATCGAAATTTTGAAGATATCGAACTTTATTGAAAATGTTGGGTTCCATAAATGTTGTGTACGTTTTTTTACTATCTTGATTATTAACCGAGATATTCGTATTTTAGTGTTTTCGGCCTTTTGTAAACGCCTTCTCCTACTCATGTCATATTAACAATAAGCTGTTTATATATATATATTTACACACACAATTTTGAAATGATCGCATTTTCGTCCTCTCCAAGGTAGGATCGAAGGAAATTTGAAGAAATGTTTCGAAAACCGCGTCATGAGTGCGACCTCAATAGCTGATTTTCCTTAAATGAAATCTGCTAAAATGGCCGTCACGCACGTCTGCTATTACGCATTTTCAACCCCCCCCCTCCCACTTGTTGGGTTTCAGCCATTAAGGTACTTGACATTTATTTTTACATAAAACGGTAGAACACCGAGTTTAGTAACGCTAAAGACATAAATTGCTAGAGCGGTAACAGATATATATATATAATATATATATATATAAACAAATTTTGAACGCATCTCATTTTCGTCATATACTAGGTAGATCGATGGGCATTTGTGTACATTTTTCAAAAATCGTGTCATGAGACGACCTCAAAAACTGATTTCTCTCAAGGGAAATCTGCTAAAATAAGTGTAATATTAATTACTAACAGTTCATTGAGTAACGCCATTATTCAAACTAATTTATTAACAACTCTAGGTTCTCACATGGTAAACCTAGAGTGGCGAGTTCGATTCCCGCCTGGGCAAAGGAAATTATTTAGTGACGAAATTCATTAAATAACATCCTAAAATCCCACCCTGGCTAGAAAAGGGTGGTAACCTGTAGATAACCCGTCCCAATTAGCCTGAGTTGCAAAAAGTGGACGTTAATAAATAATAATAATATTAACAAGGTAACAGTAAGAGTAGATTCCATCACCTAGCAACCGTATAGCATATGCTAGAATTAGAATAACTCGCTTAATACTTAAGTTATGAAGAAATGCATAGAACAACAATTGTAGACGGTTAACAATAGTTTGCCAGGATTGGCTCTTTAAATTTCCCTATTTGTCTCATTTTAACGGTTATATTTTGAATTTTCGAATCCCCTCCCCGACTTTATTCCTCCTTACTCCCAACCAGATTTTACCTATTAACAAATCTGAACCTCAGAGCAGCAAGAAATGGTTAAATATCGAGTATGGCATAGATCAAATAAACATTTTTGGAGAAAAGAATGTAAAATCTTCATTGATGACGTCATCAAACAATGAACTTGCATGTCTGTTGCTTAATAAAGGTCTTCTGCAATCAATATTTGGTATTTAGGCTTAGAATAAAGTTGTTCATTATATATCAGCTTATTGTAAATATATCACCAGTAGGAGTGGGGGGTTTACTGAAGGCCGAAAAATATAAAACATAATAACTGTGTTAATATTCACGATATAGAAAATATGTATATAACAACATTTGTAGGTATTTAAGTTATTTATTTAATTTTCAATATGATTGATTACATACAATTCGTCAATGTGACATATAATAACGGAGATTTTAAATTTAAGAATTTACCCACTCTAACACCCCTCCCCCCCTCCCACTAGACTGATTTCAGCCATTAACGAACTTGATCTTACTTGGTCATGTTTACAACCAGAATAGATGATTTTTTAATAGCTTTAGGAAAATCTGCTGTAAAGTCAATAATAACTTGGGGGTTCAGGTCAACCATTTCAGTTAACCCGTTGGTCTTTTACTTGGTAAACCGATAGTTGGACTCTAGCCTAGGCAACAGGAGTTGATTTAGTGACTAACTCATTAAATAAAGTTCTTTGTCCCATAATGGCTAGAAAAGGGTGGTAACGTGTAGATAACCCGTTTCAATCAGCTTTACAAGTACAAAGCGGACATTAATATACAGCATACAATATCAACTTAAATGTCTACAAAAACCGTTTTACAGAAATTAATGATCTGGAACAGTAAATGAGTTCAGTCTTGAAGCGAGCTATTTTATTGAGGCGCTGTCAACATAAACAGCTGATTAGAGGAAATATGAATTATAAAATACATATGATCACAGCTCCTCACGAAGAAATTATAGGTCAAGCCTTTCCGGTTCCTTTCTAATCCTTGAAGAACACCTCAGAAGAAGGCCTATTTTTTATTTTTTTTTTATACCTCTGAGGCCTATTTTTGCTGCGGCTCTGATATGGTTTCCTTGGATTCCTCGAGATATGTCCTTCATTTTTACAGCGGATCATCTTTGATCTCGGTTGAAATCCTTTCCGAATCCAGACATCTCCTCACCAGAACTGTTTCAAGCTGTTGAAGAAGATAGCAATAATGGATTATATTTGACGGAAAATCGACACACGTCAACTAGCTTGAGAAAGATATGGTTTCTCTGAAAGACATTTATACCACTTGACCTTACTTGTATTGGGTGAAGGATTTTGCATGTTTCATTCCGGCTTCGGGAACTCAACAGGAGCAATGACATCACGTTTGTGGTGAACATCAAGAAGTAAATCACCAGGGAATAGAGGTACATCCGCCCAAAGAAGTACTTTTCTAGTTATCAGGCGATACTCCCCTACCTATTGGCAGATTTCCCTTAGGGGAAATCAGCTACTGAGGTCGTACTCATGACGCGATTTTCGAAAAACTTCTTCAAATGTCCATCGATTCTACCCAGGAGATGACGAAAATGAGGTCCGTGTATAAGTTATATATATTTGTCTGTTAACACTCTAGCGGTCGCAATTTGTGTTGATCGTTACGAAACTCGATATTTAACCGTTTTATGTATTGGGGGAATTTATTTTAACTAACTGAAAGATTTCTCGTTACCTTTGGTTTTATTCACGGTGGTGTTGTGTTACCAGTATGCAGTTTTCTCTACTTTATAACTTTACGTGGAAAATCTGCTTAGTTTACGCAGCCCCTGCGTGACGAACTTTTTTTGTGAACATATCACTCCCCCATAAATAAAAATTTTTACTTAATAAAAAAAGAAAATGCGCGACGATCTAAAAATGAGATTTTATTATTCTTAGTAAGTGCAACACAAAATATAAGTATTTGAAGAAGGTGAACAGAAATGTAGTAGTTCGCATTAAATATACTAATCTAATAACAGGAAATGTCAAACATTTTTATTTTCTTAGAAACAAATTTACTAATATTATGGCAAATAATTTCTTGACACATCAAATAGTATTTAGTATGCTTATATAGTACATTCGTTATAAAATTAGCTCCAATTTCATGAATATATTTTATAAAAACTATCGATTTATTAATTATATGAAATAAAATAATATCGTTAACAATCTTAATTTCAATCTAATATAGATCAAGTATTCTTCGTTTATTGAGGTTATTAGTTTTAAATTTATTTCTACTCGACTCCTGCCGGCCACAATTTAAGGACTCAAAAATAGTGTCTTTTCCTTCAATATATATGTTCCAAAAAATGCAGTTTGTGTAACAAAACATGAACTTGTAAAATAAAACAAGACAAAAAAATATGCTTCAAACTCCCAACCAATCATATACAAGTTTTAAAAATATGACGTATTTAACTATCGATATACTTGTATTTCGAGACGTATCGATATAAATCAGCTGACTTGACCCGCCACCCTTTGTAAGCCATTCTCCACTGGTCCGGCTAGTGGAAGGTCATAGAGAAAGATGTAGCCGTTAGTTTAGTTACTTTGTGCAGTAGAACTTCTCCTGATGAGGAGTCAAATGGCCGTGAAACTAGTTGAGAAATAAAAATGATTTGAATAATCATTTGAAGAGTTAATTTATTTGCAAACCTCCCGCCGGAGACTAGTTAAGTTAGAACATAAGTATTTCGAGAAAATCGTTTTATTTTCAGGAAAAAGAAACTCTTTAACGCACTCACCGAATGTATTAAAATAAAAATATAATAATACATTCTGGTAGTGCGTTAATGAGTTTTAAAATTAGAGGTGTTCAAGTTAGCCATGTGGGTTAAAGCGTTGTCCTTAATATCACATGGTAAACCTGGAGTGGCGAGTTCCATTCTTTTCTGGGCAAATAGGTATTCATTTAGTGACGAACTCATTAAATAATATCCGGGTTACCACCCCGGCTAGAAAAGGAAAAGAAAAAGTGGAGGTTAAAAAATACCAATTATTGTAATATAAGTTTGTAAAAGTATTTGGAATACAAAACTTTTGTCTATAGTTTGTCAAATGAAATTAGATTTTCTTTCATGAGCAATACCTGCTGAGAGTGACCTGTTCGATTCCCGTCTGAGCAGCAGGAATTATTTTGATTACGAACTCATTAAATAAAATCCTTAGTCCCACCCTGGCTAGAAAAGATGGTAACCTACAGATAACCTGTCCCAATTAGCCTTAGGAGCAAAAGGTGAGCGTTTATAAATAATAAAATTTCAAAAAAAAAAAAAATCTTTCTTTCAAAATAAATGAAAGAACTTCTGAATATTACCATGCTGGAAATATCATCTTCTTGGAAAAGACACATACCTCCTTTCCTGGAAAAGACTTCTGTGTCTTTTATCTATTCTTATCATTACTTTAACTTCTTTAATCTTTTCCAAGAAGATGATATTTCCAGCAAGGTAATATGTATCTTTTCAAGCCAGATGATATGGGTCTTTTCCAGCAAAGGAGGTCTGTGTCTTTTCCAAGAAGATGATATTTCCAGCAAGGTGATAAGTATCTTTTCAAGCCAGATGATATGAGTCTTTTCCAGCAAAGGAGGTATGTGTCTTTTGCAAGAAGATGATATTTCCAGCAAGCTGATATGTATCTTCTCAAGCCAGATGATATGAGTCTTTTCCAGCAAAGGAGGTATGTGTCTTTTGCAAGAAGATGATATTTCCAGCAAGCTGATATGTATCTTCACAAGCCAGATGATATGAGTCTTTTCCAGCAAAGGAGGTATGTGTCTTTTCCAAGAAGATGATATTTCCAGCAAGCTGATATGTATCTTCTCAAGCCAGATGATATGAGTCTTTTCCAGCAAAGGAGGTATGTGTCTTTTGCAAGAAGATGATATTTCCAGCAAGCTGATATGTATCTTCTCAAGCCAGATGATATGAGTCTTTTCCAGCAAAGGAGGTATGTGTCTTTTCCAAGAAGATGATATTTCCAGCAAGGTAATATGTATCTTATCAAGCCAGATGATATGAGTCTTTTCCAGCAAAGGAGGTATGTGTCTTTTCCAAGAAGATGATATTTCCAGCAAGGTAATATGTATCTTCTCAAGCCAGATGATATGAGTCTTTTCCAGCAAAGGAGGTATGTGTCTTTTCCAAGAAGATGATATTTCCAGCAAGGTGACATGTATCTTTTCAAGCCAGATGATATGAGTCTTTTCCTGCAAAGGAGGTGTGTATCTTTTCCAAGAAGATGATATTTCCAGCAAGGTAATATGTATCTTTTCAAGCCAGATGATATGAGCCTTTTCCAGCAAAGGGGTTATGTGTCTTTTCCAAGAAGATGATATTTCCAGCACGGTAAAATGTATCTTCTCAAGCCAGATGATATGAGCCTTTTTCCAGCACAGGAGGTATATGTCTTTTCCAAGAACATGATAGTTCAAGCAAGGTAATATGTATCTCTTCAAGCCAGATGATATGAGCCTTTTCCAGCACAGGAGGTATATGTCTTTTCCAAGAACATGATAGTTCAAGCAAGGTAATATGTATCTCTTCAAGCCAGATGATATGAGTCTTTTCCAGCACAGGAGGTATATGTCTTTTCCAAGAACATGATAGTTCAAGCAAGGTAATATGTTATCTCTTCAAGCCAGATGATATGAGCCTTTTCCAGCACAGGAGGTATATGTCTTTTCCAAGAACATGATAGTTCAAGCAAGGTAATATGTATCTCTTCAAGCCAGATGATATGAGTCTTTTCCAGCACAGGAGGTATGTGACTATTCCAAGAAGATGATTAGTTCAAGCAAGGTAATATGTATCTCTTCAAGCCAGATGATATGAGGTCTTTTCCAGCAAAGGAGGTATATGTCTTTTCCAAGAACATGATAGTTCAAGCAAGGTAATATGTATCTCTTCAAGCCAGATGATATGAGTCTTTTCCAGCACAGGAGGTATATGTCTTTTCCAAGAACATGATAGTTCAAGCAAGATAATATGTATCTCTTCAAGCCAGATGATATGAGCCTTTTCCAGCACAGGAGGTATATGTCTTTTCCAAGAACATGATAGTTCAAGCAAGGTAATATGTATCTCTTCAAGCCAGATGATATGAGTCTTTTCCAGCACAGGAGGTATATGTCTTTTCCAAGAACATGATAGTTCAAGCAAGGTAATATGTATCTCTTCAAGCCAGATGATATGAGTCTTTTCCAGCACAGGAGGTATATGTCTTTTCCAAGAACATGATAGTTTCAAGCAAGGTAATATGTATCTCTTCAAGCCAGATGATATGAGTCTTTTCCAGCACAGGAGGTATATGTCTTTTCCAAGAACATGATAGTTCAAGCAAGGTAATATGTATCTTTTCAAGCCAGATGATATGAGTCTTTTCCAGCAAAGGAGGTATGTGTCTTTTCCAAGAAGATGATATTTCCAGCAAGGTGATAAGTATCTTTTCAAGCCAGATGATATGAGTCTTTTCCAGCAAAGGAGGTATGTGTCTTTTCCAAGAAGATGATATTTCCAGCAAGGTGATAAGTATCTTTTCAAGCCAGATGATATGAGTCTTTTCCAGCAAAGGAGGTATGTGTCTTTTCCAAGAAGATGATATTTCCAGCAAGGTAATACGTATCTTTTCAAACCAGATGATATGAGTCTTTTCCAGCAAAGGAGGTATGTGACTATTCCAAGAAGATGATAGTTCAAGCAAGGTAATATGTATCTCTTCAAGCCAGATGATATGAGTCTTTTCCAGCAAAGGAGTTATTTGTATTTTCCAAGAAGATGATATTTCCAGCAAGGTGATAAGTATCTTTTCAAGCCAGATGATATGAGTCTTTTCCAGCAAAGGAGGTATGTCTTTACCAAGAAAATGATATTTCCAGCAAGGTAATATGTATCTTTTCAAGCCAAATGATATGAGTCTTTTCCAGCAAAGGAGGTATGTGTCTTTTCCAAGATGATATTTCCAGCAAGGTGATAAGTATCTTTTCAAGCCAGATGATATGAGTCTTTTCCAGCACAGGAGGTATATGTCTTTTCCAAGAACATGATAGTTCAAGCAAGGTAATATGTTATCTCTTCAAGCCAGATGATATGAGTCTTTTCCAGCACAGGAGGTATATGTCTTTTCCAAGAACATGATAGTTCAAGCAAGGTAATATGTATCTCTTCAAGCCAGATGATATGAGTCTTTTCCAGCACAGGAGGTATATGTCTTTTCCAAGAACATGATAGTTCAAGCAAGGTAATATGTATCTCTTCAAGCCAGATGATATGAGTCTTTTCCAGCACAGGAGGTATATGTCTTTTCCCAAGAACATGATAGTTCAAGCAAGGTAATATGTATCTTTTCAAGCCAGATGATATGAGTCTTTTCCAGCAAAGGAGGTATGTGTCTTTTCCAAGAAGATGATATTTCCAGCAAGGTGATATGTATCTTTTCAAGCCAGATGATATGAGTCTTTTCCAGCAAAGGAGGTATGTGTATTTTCCAAGAAGATGATATTTCCAGCATGGCAATATGTATCTTTTCAAGCCAGCTGATATGAGTTTTCCACCGAGGTGGTAAATGTCGTTTCCACCCATGTGATATTTTTTGCCAGGTAATGTGGCAGCTGACATTTGAGGTAGTAAGTGCCTTCTCCAGCCGATGTATGAGTTTGTGACCCAGGCAGAAAATATAAATGTCTTCCATTCTAATTACGTTTTTGTATTCCAGCCAAGGAGTAAGTGTCCCTTTCCAGGCAAGCGATGAGTCTTTCCCATCAGGTGATTTTTGGTTCTCTCAGCATTTTGATGTGTTCCATTTGGAGTAGATGATATGTGTCTCTTGCATCCACGTATATCTTTTCTTGCCAGCTGAAATGAGTTTTCACCTGTAGCGTCGTAGGCATATTTTCCAAACAGGTAATGGGTCTTTTCCAGCCAGGCAAAGTGTCTTCTCCAACCGACTAAAGTAAGTCTCTTCCTGCGAAGGGATATGTAACCTTTTCAGGCTTGTGTTCTGATGTGTCTTTCCCGGGAAAGTCGTGTGCGTTTCTAACCACGTGACAGGATTATTTTCAGTCAGGTGATGCGAGATTCTTATATCCTCTTGATAGGCCAGGCAAAGTGTCTTGTCCAACCAACTAACAAAAGTCTCTTCCACGGAAGGGATATGTGTCCTTTTCAGGATGGTGACCTGATGTGTCTTTCCCAGGAAAGTCATGTGTGCGTTTTCTAACCACGTGACGTGATTATTTTCAGCCAGGTGGTGCGAGATTCTTAAATCCTCTTGACAGTTGTAATTTCCAGTATCTCTTCCACCTCATAAATAACTAGTGGGGTTCGAGACAATAGGTTTTTAGTAATCCGGACTCTTTTTGAAATTTAGTAATTCAAATATAGTAAATACCAAATGGGATTCTTAAACACAAATCCAGCCTTTCGGTGTTGCAAATTATTCTGAGGTTGTTTTTAATTTGTAACTTTCATTTGCCTCAAGCCCTTGAGACAATCTGAATGTGTGTAAAAAAAAAACCTCGTACCTTTTAAGCCTAGAAGCTAATCCATCAAACGTTTGAATGGTTTCTGATGTGGCTAGATTGGTGTCCGTAACCGGACTCATAATTTCGTGCTCAACCAACGAATTTATCTCGCCGACGACCTCGCCCCTAATCACATATGGTAGGCATTTATTTCAATTAAATGTTAAAAAGCCCGTCACGCAGGGGCTGCGTAAACAAAACAGATTTCCCACGTGAAGTTTTACAATAGAAAACTCTACATCCTGATGTAGTCTTTGGTACACATTGTGAACAAACAGGTCAGCCAACCTTTAAGTTCTGAATAGTTAGAAAAATATATTCTTGATCGGGGTGAAAAAAAAAAAAAAGATTTACTGAAATGTATGTGAATATAATATATTAATTTTATTCAAAACTCTTTATTATAACTAGAACTACAATTTATAATGAATCAGAATAATTAATCTCTTTAGTTTTGGTCATCCAAGAACAAAATTCGGGGGGGGGTGGTGTCAACAGAACGTATTATCATGTATCTCATCTAGAAAAGATTTGTTGAACGCTATATTTGGTATTACGGTTTAACGTAAGACGGTTCTTGATATATTAGCTTATTCTAAACTTGGGATGACTGAAAGTGGGTGTTTACTGAAGGCTGAAGCTGAATAAATGCATATATATCGGTTAATAATCAAAATAGTGAAAAAAAACCGTACCCAACAACATTTATGAAACATTAAATTTGCAATCAGAATGGTTCTACACAATTGTTCGATCCGACGCATAATAACGAATATATTAAGAATTTCCGGAATCCCGTCTAAACCTCCCCTGTCCGATTTCAGCCATTAACGAACATGACCTAGATTTTTAAATAAAAATTTTAAATATCGAGTTCGGTTACGATTAAGCAAACATTGCGACCGCTAGAGCGTTAACAGATATATATAGTTTTGAACGAACCTTATTTTCGTCAACTGCTAGGTAGGATCGATGGACATTGGAAGAAAGTTTTCGAAAATGGCATGCGAGTGATATACTAAATATAACTCAGTATATTTGTGCAAGAGATCTCAAAAGTTCATCAAATTTCTTCATTGAGAATGCCCTTATATGGTTCCCCAATAAAAATGGGGGTAGTTTAATTTGTTGCTGACATTTTGGTTCTGATCTGTTACATTTATTAATTAATATGCATTATTTACGCATCACGGTTACAAATGGTTTACCAGTTGTTTTTAGCAGATTTCCCTTAAGGGAAGGCTATTGAGGTTGCACTCATGACGCTAATAATTTAATAACACGGCAAAGCGGCTTTCGATGCTGTGCCCGAAGGTTTTCGAAGTTGACCTGTCGGCTCTTGGAGCTAGACTGTCAGAAGCGTAGTCTACATTTTTTCATCCTACCTACATTAAACTATTGATTCAGATAACAATTATTCTGACTCATTATTAATTACAGTACTAGATATAGTAAATTGGTTTTCTTTCCGGTGTGAGGCGGGCCAAACCCGTTTGTTTACATTTCCAACCTAACGCTTCCTGTCGGCAGGTTATTGAAATTGGATGAAACATTTCTTATTTCCGTTTGTATTTATTCACGTGGTGTTGTGTTAGCAGTATGTATATTTATCTATTGCTAAACTTCACGAGGGAAATCCGCTTAGTTTACGCAGCCCTGCGTGACTGACTTTTTAGTTTTCAGCCGTTAGTAATCCCCACTCCTACTCATGTCATATTAACAATAACCTCTTATATAATGAACGAGGTTCAGCCAACACTGTACGTGGAATATAAGTTTTGCAACCTTCCAGTTATCTGTTTATAGTTTTTTCTTCTAGTTTTCTCTTTTTCTTTTTTTTTTATTTCCCCCCCCCCCCCTCATGTTGTAAATATTGTAACAATTTATATTTAGTTTGTCAATCCTATTTATTTTGTACATTTGTAAAATTTAGCTGTGTAAAAATGTTAATATTTATATAATTGAGTAAAATTATATTCTAACATTTTATAAGAAGAATCGCCATTTTAGCGGCGTGGTTCTATTTATTTTGTACATTTGTAAAATTTGGCTTAGTATAAATTTTAATATTTATTTAATTTTGTTAAATTATATTCAAACATTTTAAAAGATGAATCGCCATTGTAGCGGCATATCAAATAAATAATAATAATGATATAATGAATCACTTTATTGGTAGCTTAAATACCGAATATTGTTTTCATTGAATTTTTACTGCGTCAGGTACATGAAAATTCATATTTCTGTTGTTATGAGGCGTATCGTAATATGTTATAGAAACCAGTCTTGTTGAACTATTGATGCTCTACAGTTTGTTCTTTACATTCTTTCTCAGCTAGTATATTATGCGAGTTATTCGTACTTCATCGTTTAAAGGCTTCAGTTAAGCCCCAACTTCTACTCATCGGGTTTTAGCAGATTTTCCCTTAAGGGAAAATCAGCTATTGAGGTTGTACTCATGACGGAATTTTCGAAATTTTTCTTCAAATATCCATCGATTCGATTCTACCTACTAGATGACTAAAATGAGGTCCTTTCAAATCTGTATATATATATATATATATATATATATATATATATATATATATATATATATATTTGTCTGTTACCGCTCTAGCGGTAGCAAATTTTGTTTAAGCGTTACGAAACTTGATATTTAACCGTTTTATGTAAAAAGACAGATCAAGTTCGTTAATGGCTGAAATCCGACAGAGGGAGGGGGTTTAAAGGGGGGAATTTTCGAAAATTCCAAATATCTCCGTTATTATGCATCGGGTCGAAAAATTGTATATAACCAATCGTATTTGCAAATTAAATGTACTATAAAATATTGTTATATACGTTTATTCTCTATCTTGAATATTAACCGAGATATTTGCATTTTTCAGTTTTTTAGCAAACCGCCACTTCTACTCATGTTACGTAAACAATACTCTGCTACATAATAAATCACATTATTGGAAGTTTAAATACCAAAAATTGTATTCAAGACACCTTTATTATACGAGATACATGCAAATATGCCCTGGTGACCCCGCCCCCCCCCATCTTAAAGTTTTGGACTACTAAAATTTGATTGATTGAGATAACAATTATTCTGACTCATTATTAATTACAGTACTAGATATAGTAAATAGCTCTCAATAAAATTAATGTGTTATTTTCTGATATATTTCAGTAATTATTTTTGTTTCCCCGGTGTGAACCAGGCCGGGCCCGTTTGTTTTACATTTCTAACCTAACGCTTCCTGTCGGCAGGTTATTGAAATTGGATGAAACATTTCTTATTTCCGTTTGTATTTATTCACGGTGGTTTAGCTGTGTAAAAATTTTAATATTTATTTAATTTTGTAAAAATTATATTCAAACATGTTAAAAGATGAATCGCCATTCTAGCGGCATCTCAAAAAATAATAATAGTTATATAATGAACCACTTTATTGGTAGCTTAAATACCGAATATTGTTTTCATTGAACTTTAACTGCGTCAGGTACATGAAAATTCATATTTCTGTTGTTATGAGGCGTATCGAAATATGTTATAGAGCCAGTCTTGTTAAACTATTGACGCTCTACAGTATTTCTTTATATTCTTTCTCAGCTAGTATATTATGCGAGTTATTCGTACTTCATCGTTTAAAGGCTTCAGTTAAGCCCCAACTTCTACTCATCGGGTTTTAGTACTAGACAATGAGAACACTAGAGTGTCATGCCGGCACGGGGGAAATCTGCCTAGTTTACACAGCCCCTGCGTGGCTGACTTTTTATTTTTAAAGCAGCTTTTCCTCAAAGGAAATCAACTGTCCGATAGTTTGTACTAATGGCGCAGTTTTACTATTAACAGCAAGGTCTTCAAGAGAACTTTTATTTTCCTTATTATCTGCATTTCAAACATGCATTATCTTTTTCTCACCAATTGATATTATTCTACTGCACAAATTTTATTAAAATCTCATATATCCTGTCGGTTGATACAGTATTTTGTATCTTTTGAATTTCACTGATATTTTTTCCTATATTTTGGCATGTTGAAGCAATTTTCCAAACACATTTTGAGTATACTCTTTTATTATCTAAGTAGAGTTATATATTCTATTATTAGCAGATTTCCCTTAAGGGAAATCAGCTATTGAGGTTGTACTCATGACGGAATTTTCGAAATTTTTCTTCAAATGTCGATTGAATCGATCCTACCTAGTAGATGACGAAGATGATGTCCGTTCAAAACTGTATATTTATATATATATATATATATATATATATTTTATATATATATATATATATATATATTTGTCTGTTACCGCTCGAACGGTCGCAATTTTTGTTTGATCGTTACCAAACTCGATATTTAGTCGTTTTTATGTAAAAAGAACGATCAAGATCGTTAAGGGCTGAAATCGGACCAGTTGGAAGGGGTGAGGTTTAGAGGGGAGGATTTTCGAAAATTCGAAATATCTCCGTTACTATACATCGGATCGAAATATTGTATAGAATCAATCTTATTGCAAATTAAATGTACTATAAATATTGTTGTATACATTTATTCTCTATCTTGAATATTAACCGAGATATTTGCATTTTTATTAAATCTGGGCGGCTAACGGACGGGTGACTTTCCCGCCAAAGGTAGTTCGGTGGTTTCCTCAACTGCTTGACTCTTATGAAATTTCTCTATTGTAAAAATTCACGTGGGAAATCTGCTTAGTTACACAGACCCTGCGTTACGGACTTTTGCCACTTTCTGAGAAGAGACACATATGATAATATTTCGGAGCTTCTTCCATCATCAAGACAACTTATCAAACTATAGTAATCGTAGTTAAATGAGAATGAACTCAGATACAAGCACTTTATCAACAAGGTGTTTTAGATAGTAATATACAATCTGACTCATAATAATGGACGTATTATAGATTTTACATTTTATCCCTCGTATAAATACCCAGTCTACATTTCCCTGGATGGATATTGGCTATTGAGATCGTACTCATGACGCGATTTTCAAAAAAGGTTCATCAAATGTCCATCGGTCCTACTGAGGAGAAAAAAAAAGAAACGAATATAAATAATGAAAAAATAAAGATAAGGCTCATTAAAAGTTTCTTTCCGCACTAAAGGAAAATTCCAAATATCTCCGTTATTAAGAGTCGGGTAGTAAAATGTTATAGAACCAATCTTCTTAAACTATTGATAATCTACAATTCTCATGTAATTTATTTTTATAGTAATTCAAATATTAAGTGAGTTATTCGTTCCTTCTTGCTTTCAGCCTTCATTAAGGCATTCCAAATCTGTTTTAGTAGATTACCCTGAAAATTGAGGATAAGGATCAAACTTAAAAAATCCATCTATACTTTAATTAAATTTGTTCTATAATATTCTTGCGAAAATGAAATACATTAGAATTAAACAGAGATAGTCACGTATTTGGGGAGTACAGAGATCAAAGGATTGCCGCCGTATGGTCGCCCCCGTCCTAGTCAGACCTCGAAGAGGCCAGTACCTTTGAGACCTTCGTTCTTTGATGTTGCCGCTCCTCTATATAAGCATGTGCAAATCGGCCGACAGTTTAGTTTGTTCTCAGCTGTCTTCAAGTGATGATCTGTGCGTTCAGTGCTACGCTACAGTGCGGCTTAGTTGCAGTGCAGTAAGGTGTTTTTATGTGAAGAACAGTGTTGTGCGGTGACTGTAAGTAACAGTTTAGTGCCGTGTTTAAGACAGTGCAGTGCCGTTAACTTCGCGAAGTAAAAACCAGTGTAGTGACGTGTTTTTGTGAACTTCAGTCATCGTGAGTAAATTATTGGGGCTGTGTAATATGAAGAACAGTGACGCTATCAGTGCATACTGTGAGTTGTAATCAAGAATAATTAACCAAGTGTATTGTGCATTGTTAAATAAATTGTGCAGTGATAAAAACTGTGAAACTTGTGTGTTTTAATTTTGAAATCCAATAGAACTCTAATATTTATTTATTTAATTTAAATGAGTTCCGCAACGCAGGCGATTTACTCATTATTAAAGTGTCATTAAAAAGTGAAATGCAAAAAAAAAAGACAAACAACAACAAACGGAAAAAGAGTGAACTTTGCCAAATGATGTTTGAAACATATAAGATGATATGAAGCAAACGATATTGTACGATGTGGAAACATCATGGTAATGAACGTTATATGTAAATAAAAATGTAACTATAGAAAAGGGGGAGGAGAAGAAAAATTAAATAAATAAAAAAAATATGGAAAAGGGATAACTAAAAAAAATAATAAAAAAATAAATAAAATAAGTAAATAGAAAATAAATAATATTAAAGTTTATACACCCTGCTAATATAGGAAATAAGTGAAGAGTGGTGTGTAGGAAGTATAGATTATAGTGTGTAATATATGTTGGTGTCTTTCAGGGGTTTAATGACCGAGTCTATGTAATCACTGTTATCGGTCAAAAATTCCTGCAAGTCATGTGGAATGTCTAAATTGTCTCTTCGTCGACAGTCAGTCAATATGTGTTGTACAGTGAAAATTTCGTTGCAATGTCTACAAATCGGGTTGTCCTTGTTTGTCATTAAGTGTCCGTGGGTCAGCAAGGAATGGCCAATGCGAAGTCGGGTCAGCACAACTTCCTCTCTTCGTGTGCTCCTGTTACTTGATGGCCATTCCTTAACCGTTTGTTTTATTTGTCTTAGCTTATTGTCGTTCGTGTTATCCCAAGATTGCTGCCACTGCTGTTGTAGTGCCTTAATGCATTCGGCTAGTACGTCTTGGTGGTCTGTACAGTTTATGTCAATGTCTGGTTTTTCTACAGTACACTTGGCTAATCTGTCGATGTCTGTACTTTCCTTGATGTTTGTATGTCCGGGTAACCATAAAAGACTAATGTGTATGTTACTAGAGTTTAGTCGGTGAAATTGTTCAAACATTTTGATAGCCAAAGGATTTGTCTAGTAAATGTTGTTGAGTGTATGTAGTGAGCTTAATGACTCTGTGCACAGTACTATTTCATTTTGGCAGCAATGGACTCTTGACAAGGCTAATAGGATGGCCGGAAGCTCAGCTGTATAAGAGCTAGATACAGGCGTCAATTTTAGTTGGTAACTATTGGAGCCAACTATGGCAGCAGAACCTGTACCACTTGCTGTCTTAGAGCCTAATAAACAACGTTTATTACCAGTTTTGTAATATAAACGTAACAATGTTTATAATATTTTTTGAAGATGTTTACAATTTCTAAATTCCCTTCATCTCTTCTGCCCCCCCCCTCATTCCAGGTCCGATTTCTGCCATTAATGAGGTTAGAGTTTAATTAAATGGTTAAATATTGAGTATGGAATTGTAATGAATATGAGATTGCATTACATTAACCTATCATAAATGACCATATATTTTATATTTGGAATAATGCCAATAATAACTGATTATAGAATAATAGCTGATTTCCCTTTAGGACGTTTACAATTCGAACGCTTTCCGTTGTAAACGTTATTAAAAATGTAAATTGACAGAAAGATTTCTCATTACCATTTGTATTCACTTAATACGCAGTGGTGGTGTTAAGAGTTACTAGTATGTAGGTTAATGTATTGTAAACCTTCACGCGGGAAATCTGCTTAGTTTACGCAGCCCCTGCGCGATGGTCTCTTTGTCCAAAGTCGATCCTATATCCTTTATCCCAGGGTTTGTGGGATGAATCTTTCCCAGTTTACCTTCAAATGTAAACCTCTGTTGATGTGAGAACAAGTCCTGAGCCATAAATAATTTATTCTGGAATTGGATTAGTATAATATGACACTACGCATATAATTGCTTCATTTCACGCACAATTTAATTATATTTAATGCCAACTTAATAACAGCTAGTTCATCGTATACCATTTTTTTTTTTTAATCGTCAGCGTACATGTCATATTGCATAATGCAAAGTAACGCGATAATGGCGTCTCAACTAGATATGCTGATTACTTCACTATAATTACCTACTTACTTCTGAGATGCTGACAAATCAAGGACATACTTTCTCGACTTGAATAATCATCCAGGGAAATCAATTAAGTATTTTCCTTATCCTGCGACACTAAGTGGTACGTGAAAAAAAAAAAAGACCGCTTCATTTTATATATAAACTTCGTATAAATGCTTATATATATATATATATATATAAATATAAAAATATATATATATATATAGATAGATAGATATTATATCCTACTTTAAATTTAAACATGATTTAATGTTTATTTATCGTGTTTAATCTTTTTTTTTTTATTTATTGTTTATCCAGTTTTTGTTATTTTTCTACTGAGAGCCAAAAATTATAAACTCCAAATATATCTGTTAATATTCATGAAGCAGAAAATAAGTATGTAATAACATTTATAGATCATTCAAATACAATAAGATTGGTTCTAAAATGGTTTTCGATCCGACGTATAATAACAGAGATATTTCGAATTGCCATTAACTAACACGATGTTTTTTTGAACTTAAAAGGGATTATGGTAATGATCAAACCAAAATTGCGATATTAACATATTTATACAATTGTACAGAACTCATTATCGTCATCTTCTAGATAGGATCGATTGAAATTGGAAGGCATTTTTGGAAAATCGCGTCAAGATTACTACCTCAATAGCTAATTTTCCCTAAAAGATAAATCTGCTAATATTCCAATAAATTAATATTTGGTATTAAAGTTTGGAATACCAAACTAAAAAATACAAACTCTTTCACCTACTACCTTATCCTTAAATCATACCTTTCCGACAGACATTTTCAAGTTTCATTTAGTTCCTCAGTCTCATCCTTATTCCCCCAGCTGGCAGGTGTACCACAGGGGGGTATCCTAAGTCCTTTCTTATTCCTTACCTATATTGACGACATCCCATCACATCCTGAAACTTCCCTTCTCACGTATGCAGATGAGAGCACCTAGCTCTGCTAGAATCCTGGCAGAATCAGTGGAAGATCAAGGTCAACAGCAGCAAATCAAGCCATTTACTCTCCGATGTTCCATTTGCCCTCCAGTTACACTCAACAGGACACTAATTCTACAAAAATCACAAATTAAGTATCTAGGACTCACATTAGACAAGCGACTAACTTGGAAACCTCACATCACATTAAAAAGACAAGAAGTGAATCGACGGTACAGACTTCTACTAAGACTACTTGACAACAGATCTAAACTTTACTACACAACAAAAGATTGATTTACACGACGGTACTCAGACCAATATTGAACTTTGGGGTTCCGCTAAACCTTCAAATTCCTACAAAATCCAAACCCTCCAATCCATAACACTCCTCAAAATTACAGATTCACCAATTTACGTATCCAATTTAACTCTCCATAATGACCTCAACACCTCTTTAGTCCATATGTTCACAAAATCCTGATATCAGAAATTCCACTCTCTCCTTCCCGCACATCCTAATCCTTTAGTCGAATCACTATCATCTGCTCATATTCCAGAAAACTCAAGACGTCTGGAGCGTAAATGGCCAAGAGATGTTCATGTGCAGTGCACAGTATAACTCCAAATACTAGAATACAATGTGGGTATTGTCAATGGACAACTTCCCACATCAAGTCAATAATCAAGCCAATTATTGTTATCATTCATATCAATTGCTTGTAATATTTAATATCATTGCAAATAAACAAATAAATATATAATAAAAAAAAAGTTTGGAATAAGATGTATTGCGCTTGTCACTCACCTTGTATGGAAAATGGGAGTGGGGATTTACTGAAGGCTGAAAACCAAAAATAAAAAAAAATATATTGCCTTCTTAGTATTCCAGACACTTAATAAAATATATGCATGTAAAAAAATCGTTTTGCATCGAATGCAGTTCTCTCATTAGGCCTACACCTTATCTGATAATACAGTTTCACAATCGAACCAATTTATAAGTAAAGTACCAAGATATAAATCAAAATCTCACCTTATCTCGATTCAGGTATACCTACGTAAATCATTATCCCACTCCCATCCCGTTGGCTAATGGCCGAAATCTGTCGGCACAACCGGGTTTATGCATCGTAAATGTCAATGTTATTGGGCTCCTTGCAAAAAAAAAAGTCCGTCACGCAGGGGCTGCGTAAACCAAGCAGATTTCCAACTTGCTGGATAGCATACTTGTGACATCATATCATCACGTATTATGAATTATATCTTAAAAAGTCCGTCACGCAGGGGCTGCGTAAACTAAGCAGATTTCCCTCCTGAAGTTTAGTAATAAATGGATAGATAGATAAATATGCATACTGCTAACACAACACCGTGAATAAATACAAACGGAAATAAATGTTTCATCCATTTTCAATAACCTGCCGACAGGAAGCGTTAGGTTAGAAATGTAAACAAACGGGTCGGCCTGCCTCACAGCGGAAAGAAAAACAATTTCTGAAATATATCAGAATGTAACACATTAATTTTATTGAGAACTATTTACTATATCTACTAGTGTAATTTATAATGAGTCAGAATAATTGTTATCTCAATCAATAAAATTTTAGTAGTCCAAAACTTTAAGATGGGAGGGGGGGGGGGTCACCAGGGCATATTTGCATGTATCTCGCATAATAAAGTCTCAATAGTAAATAAAGAATACAATTTTGGGTATTTAAACTTCCAATAATGTGATTTATTATGTAGCAGAGTATTGTTTACGTAACATGAGTAGAAGTGGCGGTTTGCTGAAAACTAAAAAATGCAAATATCTCGGTTAATATTCAAGATAGAGAAGAAACATATAATAACAATATTTATAGTACATTTAATTTGCAATAAGATTGGTTATATACAATTTTTCGATCCGATGCATAATAACGGAGATATCTCGAATTTTCGAAAATCCCTCCCTCTAAACCCCCCCTCCCTCTGGTCCGATTTCCGGCTAACCGGACCCTTCTGTTCCGAATAACTCGCTTAACATTTGAGTTACGAAAAAAAGCATAAAACACTCCACTATTCCAGATCACATTTCAGCCAATAGTAAATATGATCTTTAATGTTAACTAAGACGGCTAAATTTCGAGTATGGTGTAGATCAAATAAACATTTTCAAAACAAGAAAAAAATTAATTGATAAAGTTGTCAAATAAAATATTTGCACGTGTCCCACAAGTTAATAGTTCAATGAAAATCATATATGGTATTTAATCATGAAATAATCTGGTTCATCATATAATAGCTAATTGTTATTACGACATAAGTAGGAGTGGGGGTTTTCTGAACACACAAAACTAAAACCCGGTTAATAACACAAAACTAATATCTCCGTTAATATTAATTATAGAGAACAAGCAACTATATATATATATATATATATATATATATATATACACACACACACACACACACACACACACACTCAAATTTTTACCGACCACATTTTTGTCAAATTCTTAGTAGGTTCGATAGGAGTAGGAGAAAACTTTTAAAAAATCGAGACATAAACACAAACTCAAAAGTTTATTTCCCCCAGGGATGCCTGACGAATGACAAAAAGTTTGAAATTTTAGGAAATCCCAGTTTTTACAAATATCGATTGAAGCAACTATCGATTCGCATGTCACATACAATTGGTGACCTTGATATCTTCACTGATTGCTATCCTTATCGCGTAATCAATTTTCGGATTTTAACGAGAGCTACACTAGTAGTAGATAGTACCACATATATATATATATATATCTATATATATATATATATATATATATATATATATATATTTGTCTGTTACATCTCTAGCGGTCGCAATTTTTGTTTAATCCTTACCAAACTTCATATTTAAGCGTTTTATGTAAAAAGAAAGATCAAGTTCGTTAACGGCTGAAATCGGACCAGTGAGAGGGAGGGTTTAAAGCGGAGGATTTTCGTAAATTCGACATATCTCTGTTACTATACGGCGGATCGAAAAATTGTACAGAATCAATCTTATTGCAAATTGAATTTACTATAAATATTTTATATACATTTATTCTCTATCTTGAATATTAACCGAGATATTTGCATTTTTATTAAATCTAGGCGGCTAACGGACGAGAGTGACTTTCCCTCCAAAAGCTAGTTCGGCCGTTTCCTTGACTGCTTGGCTCTCGTGAAATTTCTCTATTGTTTTACCTCACGTGGAAAATCTGCTTAGTTTACGCAGCCCCTGCGTGACGGGCTTTTTTATGTGTTATTCGGAAAATGTAAAGGAATCAATCTTGTTAACTGTTGATGCAATACAATTTTTGTCCTTTACGTTTACTCATTACTCAAGGGAGTTATTCGTACGTTCTTATTTTCAGTCTTCAGTGTACCGCTAATTCTAGTCGTCGGATTATTTCTTAGAAATACAGAATATATTGTGAGAAGAGATCACTGCTGCGCCATTCCAGAACGTGAGATAAAATCTTCTTAATTTACGCAGCCCTGCGTGACGGGCTTTTTGGGACGAGGATTTGTGTTCGTTACCTTAGTAACGATTTGCAATGACTAGGAGGTCCTAACAAGAAGAATCAAACAGTTGTATGGGCTATTTAGCTGGTACATACCCAGCTCTTACAATACAAAGAAAGTTGGGCTTTCTATAGACACTTCTTCCTTTTTGACAGCTTTGTCAGGAAAAAGTAGATGGAGCTCTGACATCTAGTGGCAAACCTCATCACTAAGCTCCAACCTATTGATTAGGCCTACCTTCCGCCTAAAGCTCAAATGGGTTCACTTCAAACTCTGCGTTACGCAGGGACTGCGTAAACTAAGCAGATTTCCCACATGCAGTCATGACACACCCGAGATCATTCCCACTACATCTCCAAGTTCTTTTCTAAGCAGTCTGAGGTCAATTTTTCTGTGTTCTGCCGAGGTCATCGTATGGATCACTTTGTGGTTTTCCCACACTTTTCCCACAAATTGCCAATTGTTTGCAGGGATGCCGTCATATTCTTTGTGCTTCGTAAATACGTGATTAAAAATACGTAATTGTCAAGTACGGAATTTTCGCAACATTATATTTTACATTTCTACATGAGTAGAAGAAGTGGTTTATTGAAGACTGAAAAAAAGAAAGTACAAATTCGCTTAATATTTGTGCTACCAAAAAATGTATTGAACAACAATTGCTGACCATCAATAATTTAACACGATTGGTTCCATAACATTTTCGATTCGACACATAATAACGGAGATGAATTCTCGAACTCCCCCACTCTAGATCCTACCCCTTCCAGTTCCGGTTTCAGGCATTGAATTTTAGTATTGGACGGGATGAAACTATTATATATCATCCCTCCTACATTTCCTCTCTATTATGAAGATTGAATTTTGATTTTGTCATTTCAACTCTAGTTCCTCCGTTGGAAGCATTCATCGGGGGTTTCACGCCATTGCGAAATAGCCAATATAAGTTTCTCATCATGCAATTTTATTGTTAATTCTGAAAGTTTTAGGCGTTTTTTAACTATTTATGACGTACCCTCTTGGAGTTTAAGGTCGTTAACTGACTTTTGTTTTTAAAATTATGTTTTGAAGTGAAAACTTCTTTAGGCACGTTGTGCACCCCGTAAGGAAGAATTTGCGGGAGAGGAAAAAAGTATGAAATCGCGACACCGCCACCGCCACCGCTAGTACTAAGGTTTAGAAATAAAATCATATGGTATTTTATAACCTAATCATTTGATAGTTTATTTACAATTGAAGTGAAAACTTCTTTAGGCACGTTGTGCACCCCGTAAGGAAGCATTTGCGGGAGAGGAAAAAAGTATGAAAGTATGATGCTGGCAGTGATGATGGTGCAAGAGTTGTTGAAATTATGGATAGAAATTGATTTTTCTGAGTGTACTTAACTTATTTTTGTAAAGCATTTGTAATAATTCTGAAATGTAATTTTTATCTTTTATGTAAAATAACTGAAATAATTATGTAGTATTTTATATTGATAAATAAAACAATTCGTGGTACATTATTTTTTTTTATCACTATTATTTTTGTCATTTCATTTTTTCATGTAAAATAGAACATAACTGTTACTTATTGATAAATAACTAAAAATATTTTTAAAATAAGACTTCGTAAAAAAATTTCTCAGCAATGCCAAAATTGAGCGATCAAAGCTAAAGGAGTTTTCACTTCTACCGGCAGTCCCCTGACTGCTATTTTTTTATCCTACATGTTTGTTTTTTATGACTGGTTTTTGCACTGCCGACCATGCTGTGATTGTTGTTTCTTAAAAAAAAAATTTTCTCAGCAAGCATTGATGATGGAGCTTGGTCTCCGAAAGTGCACTCTGCATATATTAAACCTTTTGTAGAGGACAAGGACTTTTTATTGATCCTGATTGATCCGTACATGTTATGTGGGGTCTCTAAGTATTCAATGTTCCTGCAGTCAGTCAGTATGTGTTTAAAGGTTATGGTCCATGGCATGTTCTGCAGAGAGTACTTTCTGCTCTCGTCATCAGCTATGAGTGCGTTAAATGTGAGTGGCCTATCCTAAGTCTCGTTTGTAAAACTTCGTCTCTATTGTCACCTCTGCTGGATGGCGACTCCCTAATACAAAGCTTTATTTCTCGCAGATGATTATCTGATGTACCATGGCAACATTTTTGGCATTCATTTAATGGGGAATCTGTAGTATTTGTAAATGTAAGTCTGGTAGGGGAGTCCCTGGGCTGCATGTTTGGCGACTTTGTCCAGGTAGTTTGTGTCCTGTGTTTTCATGTTCTGGAACCCACAACATTGTCACTATGTGTATTTTAACATTTACTGGAAACAAATACATTTCATTTCATGTATTTTCACGTACAACTATGATCAAGTTCCATTGCTTCTCCTAACAACTCGGACAGCATTCCTGGGGCTACAAAAATCAACCGGTGGCCGAAAACGACCGACGCATTACGGGATGTAAAATGAATGAGTGGCAATGACAATGACATCATTTTCTGATTAATAGGCAAGTCATTATGGAGGCGAGGCCGGAGCCGGCAAAGAATGGGCTAGATGAAGATCACTACAGCTGTAGATCCGGGTCACGGTCAGCTGGTCCCACCTGTCGATTCCCACCAACCTGCTAGATTGTAGGCCTAATCTCATCTACCATCAATATATGCTGTAGCCAGGAGCCCACATATCGACGATATACTAATCACCTTAAAAATGGAATTTTTCCCCCGCAAATTCTAACTCCTCTCCTTTTAGCAGATTTCCCCTAAGGGAAAAAGCTATTGAGATAGTGCCCGTGACGCGAGTTTCTAATATCTTTCTATCTTTCTCTATATTTCTCTGTTACCGTTCTAGCGGTTGAAATATTTGCTCAATCGTTACCAAACTCTACATATAATCGCTTTATGTAAAAAAAAAGATCAAGTTCGATAACTGCTGAAATCGGATTGGGGAATGGGGAAGAGAGGGGGTTTGGAGGTGGGAAATTTAAAAGAATTAAAAATATCTCCGTTATTA
This sequence comes from Riptortus pedestris, assembly GCA_019009955.1. Classification (NCBI taxonomy): domain Eukaryota; kingdom Metazoa; phylum Arthropoda; class Insecta; order Hemiptera; family Alydidae; genus Riptortus; species Riptortus pedestris. Next base: position 245,124,432 of record CM032228.1, read on the forward strand.
TACGTCGGATTGAAAAATGTTACAGAACCAATCATATTACAAATTTAATTTCCTATCAATGTCGTTATATACGTATTTTCTCTATCATGAATATTAACCGAGGTATTTGGATTTTTTTTAGTTTTCAGCCTTCAGTAAACCTACTCATGTCATACTAAAAATAACCTGATATATCATGAACTATTTTATCGGAAGCTTGAATACCAAATATTGATTTCATTGACCTTTTACTGTGTGATGTACATGCAAATACGTTGTGCGGTGATTTCCCAATCTAAACTACGTTGTTAACTCGAAAATGCTCATTGGTTCTTCACCATACTCGATATTTAACTGTTTCATTCAACACTAAAGACCATATTAGTTAATGACTGAAATCGGTCCTAGAATTGGGGGGGAGGTTAAGGTGGGGATTCCAAAATTAAAAATGTCTATGTTATTATTAGTCGGATGGAAAAATGTTATAGAATTAATGTTATTAAACTAGTGATGCTCTAAAATTATTTTTCTATACATTTATTATTATTTCAAACATTGAGCGAGCAATTAGCTCTTTCATTTTTCTGCCCTCTGTGAACTTTGGAGATTTCCACGCAATTTAATGGGGATTAACGCACGTGGAAATCTGCTTAGTTTCAAATATATATCGGGGGCTCAGGTTAGCCATGCGAGTTAAAGCGTTGACCTTTATCTCACATGGTAATCGTAGAGTGGCGAGTTCGATTCTCGCCTGGGCAAAGGAAATTATTTAGTGACGAAATTCATTAAATAACATCCTAAAATCCCACCCTGGCTAGAAAAGGGTGGTAACCTGTAGATAACCCGCCCCAATTAGCCTATATTGCAAAAAAAGGAAGTTAATAAATAATAAAAAAAATAATAATTATATATATATATATATATATATATATATATATATGTATATACATATGTGTCTATTAACGCTCTAGCGGTCGCAATTTTTGTTTGATCGTTACGAAACTCGATATTTAACCGTTTTATGTAAAAAGACAGATCAAGTTCGTTAATGGCTGCAATCGGACCAGTGGGAGGGGGGTTTAAAGGAAGGAGGATTTTCGAACATTCGAAATATCTCCGTCAATGTACGTTGCATCGAAAAATTGTATAGGACCAATCTTATTGAAAATTAAATATATTATAAATATTGTTATATACATTTATTCTTTATCTTGACCGAGGTAATACATTAACCGAGGTATTTGCATTTTTATGAAGTCTGTGGTCGGGTATAGTTCGGATTAGGTCGGCCGTTTCCCTTAACTGCTCGGCTCAGGTGGAAGCCTGGTCTAACCTTACCTGTCGTTTTTAACCTAACCTTCCTTACCTTCGTTACTTTGTGAGATTTATGAAAATACGTTCTGTTCATCCCCCCCCCCTTCGTTAGGTGGTGGACTACTAAAAGTTGAGTTATTAAAATATAAATTAATTTTTAAAATCATAAGACGTTTAATTTGGGAATTTATTTTAATTAACTGAACGATTTCCCATTACCGTTTGTATTTAACCAGGGTGGTGTTGTGTTACCAGAATGCAGATTTCTCTATTGTAAAACTTCACGTGGGAAATCTGCTTAGTTTACGCAGCCCCTGCGTGACGGACTTTTTTGTTTTCAGTCAGGATAGGTGGTGAGATAAGATCACTAGAGTATCTTGCCAGCTAGTAGGAAATCTGCTTAGTTTACGCAGCCCCTGCGTGACGGACTTTTTTGTTTTCAGTCAGGATAGGTGGTGAGATAAGATCACTAGAGTATCTTGCCAGCTAGTAGGAAATCTGCTTAGTTTGCGCAGCCCCTGCGTGACGGACTTTTTTGTTTTCAGTCAGGATAGGTGGTGAGATAAGATCACTAGAGTATCTTGCCAGCTAGTAGGAAATCTGCTTAGTTTACGCAGCCCCTGCGTGACGGACTTTTTTGTTTTCAGTCAGGATAGGTGGTGAGATAAGATCACTAGAGTATCTTGCCAGCTAGTAGGAAATCTGCTTAGTTTACGCAGCCCCTGCGTGACGGACTTTTTTGTTTTCAGTCAGGATAGGTGGTGAGATAAGATCACTAGAGTATCTTGCCAGCTAGTAGGAAATCTGCTTAGTTTACGCAGCCCCTGCGTGACGGACTTTTTTGTTTTCAGTCAGGATAGGTGGTGAGATAAGATCACTAGAGTATCTTGCCAGCTAGTAGGAAATCTGCTTAGTTTGCGCAGCCCCTGCGTGACGGACTTTTTTGTTTTCAGTCAGGATAGGTGGTGAGATAAGATCACTAGAGTATCTTGCCAGCTAGTAGGAAATCTGCTTAGTTTGCGCAGCCCCTGCGTGACGGACTTTTTTGTTTTCAGTCAGGATAGGTGGTGAGATAAGATCACTAGAGTATCTTGCCAGCTAGTAGGAAATCTGCTTAGTTTACGCAGCCCCTGCGTGACGGACTTTTTTGTTTTCAGTCAGGATAGGTGGTGAGATAAGATCACTAGAGTATCTTGCCAGCTAGTAGGAAATCTGCTTAGTTTGCGCAGCCCCTGCGTGACGGACTTTTTTGTTTTCAGTCAGGATAGGTGGTGAGATAAGATCACTAGAGTATCTTGCCAGCTAGTAGGAAATCTGCTTAGTTTACGCAGCCCCTGCGTGACGGACTTTTTTGTTTTCAGTCAGGATAGGTGGTGAGATGAGATCACTAGAGTTTCTTGCCTGCTCGCAGGAAATCTGCTTAGTTTGCGCAGCCTCTGCGTGACCGGCTTTTTTGTTTTCAGTCAGGATAGGTGGTGAGATAAGATCACTAGAGTATCTTGCCAGCTAGTAGGAAATCTGCTTAGTTTACACAGCCCCTGCGTGACGGACTTTTTTGTTTTCAGTCAGGATAGGTGGTGAGATAAGATCACTAGAGTATCTTGCCAGCTAGTAGGAAATCTGCTTAGTTTACGCAGCCCCTGCGTGACGGACTTTTTTGTTTTCAGTCAGGATAGGTGGTGAGATGAGATCACTAGAGTTTCTTGCCTGCTCGCAGGAAATCTGCTTTGTTTGCGCAGCCTCTGCGTGACCGGCTTAATCTATCTCAATGAAAATCTGCGCAAACTAAATAGAACGATACAAAGTCATTATATACATTATGAAATGATGTATTGTTTGGAGATATTCCAAATGAGCCTCACGTATTCCTATAGGGCGCATTCTCGAACTGAAGTTTGATTCATACGAACCGAAGCCAATGAAAGACCTTAGTGCGTATAATAATGCATTCAAAATGTTCCCCGATTCAAGTGGTATTACACAAGTGTTAATCTCATGCTGTTGACCACTTTTTCTTTTCATGGCAATGTACATTTATATCGCTACTTAACATAATTAAAAGCGATGTGGATTAGTAATGTATTGCCATTTTAGTTTATTATACCACCTGTTGAAAACTAATAAGTTTGTCGCATATTGAAAACATATATTGCATTTTAACATTACTGGTTTCAATAAATAATGTTTCTCTTAAGAGCTTGTTGGTATTAATTATGCCCCTTCACGTTCAGCCTCTATAAATATGCTAGATTGGTGGAATAGAAAAATCTTATCATGTGTGCAATCTTCATATATAATTTACCTTAAGGATATTTAAAAAAAAAAAAAGTACTTGTACAAAATAAAGATTTTTTTTCCCCCTTTAAGATACTTTATAGTACACATTAAGGCTTAATGGTGGGGCTAGCAGTTATTTATAGTCAGGAATGGACTTTAAATATTAATAGGCCTATCGGGCATCAGATAATTTCTGGGAATGCCCATGACACCTTTCCGAATGTGCCTATTTATGAATCGTGTTAGCAAGAAAAATTTATTAATATTGGAATAACATGGTAAAATATGAAATGACCTATTAGACTACATTTCCAGATTAAGGGATCAGAGCAGTAGCTTGGTGTATACCAAGGTCACACATGTGGTGCGTACACTAAGCAGAATAACATATTATCCCACATGTTGCTTCTATATTTGAAAGAATTTAAATATTTTTTTTCTTTCTTTTTTTAAAACTGGAGTGTGCATAATCTAATAACGCCCAAATGTCTTTATTAGCAGAATTCAAATCAGCTCTGGAGGATCACGACACTATTTAAAAAATTGACCTAAAATGTCCATCGATCCAACCCGAGATCGAGATGACGAAAATGAGGTCCTTTCAAAATCGCACACACACACACACACTCACTCTCTCATTCTCTCTCTCTCTCTCTCTCTCTCTCTCTCTCTCTCTCTCTCTCTCTCTCTCCCTCTCTCTCTCTCTCACACACACACACAGACACACACACACACACTAGCTAAGATACCCGCCTTCACTCAGGAAGTCGATTGCGTTGCTCAGTGAGTCTGAGTAAAGATTGTAATTTCTTTTGGCTTTGGAATGCACAATATTTTTACAATTCCTGTCTCAAGTCTTTACGTCTTAGTAACTAAAAGAAATTATTTAGTATCAAAGAATAAAAAAAAAAATATAAAGTAAAAATTAATTCCTGACCAATCTCCCTCTCCATTGTTCAAAATACTGTTTACAATGTAAATCATAAATATGGACGGCATTTTTATTATTAACTTTGCAAGAATTTATTTTCCCCAAAAACGTCCCCTAGCACAACGATTGTATCTATTTTACGTATCTATATTACTCCATGGGACTGTATTAATGTTTAGATCTTTAAGAATTGTAAAAAAATAGGCCAGTCAACCTCGTAGAACTGAATAGATAGATAAACCGGAAAGACAAACAATTAATGATAAATATCTGAATATAACAATAATTTTATTGAAAACGATTTACTAAAGCAAATAAAGTGCTGTAATTTGTAATGAATCAGATACAGTTTTATACCAATCACTCAAATTTTAATAAGTCCAAGAACAAAAGAAGAGGGGGGGGGAATCAACAGAGCGTATTTGCAAATATCTCGGTTAATGTTAAAGATAGAGAATGAATGTATATGATAATATTTATAATACATTTGATTTGCAATGTATTTAATTGGACTTGTTCTATATTATTTTTCGATCCGACGTACATTAACGTAGATATTTCAAATTTTCGGGAGTCCCCCCTCCTCTTAACCCCACCCCTCCCACTTGTCGGATTTTAGCCATTAATGAACATGATCTTTCTTATCACATAAAACGTTTAAATATCAAGTTTGATAACGATCAAATACAAATATATAAATATAAATATAAATCGTTTCTATAGGTTAAAATAAAGGTAAAACAAGAATTGCAACCCCTAGAGCGTTAGCAGACAAATATATATACATATAATTTATAACGGACCTCATTTTCGTCATCTAGGTAGGAACGATGGACATTTGAAGACATTTTTCGAAAATCGCGTCATGAGTACAACCTCACTAGCTGATTTCCTGAATCAAGGAAAATCTGTTAAAAATGTGCTTATCAGTGTTGTTATCATTTTATAATATTATTCCTCATATTCGTCATCAGGATAGAAGGACTTTTGAAGAAGTTTTTCTCACGGTGAAAATCGCATCAAAAGTGCAACGTCAATAAACAGATTTCCCTTTGAGGAAATCAACTTAAAGGAGTTACACAGTAAGTGCATAGACACTCAAACTCTAGACTATAAATATGTTTTTCGGAGACTTAAGACTCTAAAAAAATGATGGATGGGCAAGTTAAGTAGTTGTAAATATTTTTATCAAGGTTTTCCAGGGCCAGTATGAACCGGCTTCATCTCGACTTGCTAAGTTTTACTCCCAGGCAGTAATCTCTATCCAATTAGATCTAAACATTGTCATGGTAGAGGAGAGGAACCTATTTTAAGTTTATTTTTTTCTTTAATGTTTCCTACACTGCTGTAAAGGAATTTATTTCCAATGTTCCAATATTAGTGATAATACATTATATATATATATATATATATATATATATATATATATATATATATAAAATTATAACCTCTGTCTGTACATTGATTTTTTTTTTCGCAAAATTTCACGATAACTTTTCGTTTCACGTGCTATAGACACTATAACTGCATTTTGTTTCTTTCGTGTCTGTTTGTATGTTTGTTACCTTTTCACGCATAAACGGCTGAACCGAATTTTATGAAACTTGGCATGTATATAACTACTAGCCCAACTTAGAACAGGAGTGGGGGTTATAAGGGAGGCCTGAAATTAAAAATAGTGATATTTCGTTTTCTATTGTTTTTTTCGGCAAATATGAACATTATTTTGTTATATACACTCTCGTCGTATACCGAAGTATAAAGGCGTTATACGATAAAAATTATAGCGGGGGGCAATAATTTTATTTGGCACAAAAGACTCAACCGAACTAAATAAAACTCTGTATATGTATTAGCACTAATGTTTTCATTATAATAAGCCATAGCAACATTTCTAGGGACGGGCAGGAGTGGGGGTTGTAGGGAGGCCTGAAATTAAAAATAGTGTTATTTCGTTTTATATTGGGTTTTCTGCAAATACGCACATGACAAAAGTTGTTTATTTTGTTATTTAAAGTAACTTTTGTTATATTCACTTTTGTCGTATAACAAAGTATAAACGAGATATACACTATAAACTAAAGCGGGAGCCAACAATTTTTTTGTGCACTAACGATTGAACCGAACATAACAAAACTCTGTATGTGAATTAGCATTAATTCTTCCATGGTTATAAGATATATTAAAATTTTTAAGTCCAAACGGGAGTGGGGGTTATGAGGGAGGGCTGAAATGAGAAATTGCGATATTCCGATTCCCATTGGTTTTTCAACGACTTTCTATAAAAAATATAAAAATACCATCATTAGTCAGTCAACGATGATTTCCCGGGCATCGCCGGGTACATTAGCTAGATTGTATAACCAAAATAAGTACTTTATAGATGATATTTAATTATAATAAATGCTATCCATGATTATGATTTGAATTATTCACGGTGTGTCAAACAGTGGAGAGGGAATGATTAGAGATTTATTTTAATTTATTCTTCAATTCTATTTTTTCCCCCATAAGTCGCCCAACTGACCCTTACGGGAAAAAATGCGCTTAGACGGGAAGTGCAGTTGTACAAGGAGAAGCATTACCAAAAACAAAATAGAATCTTTCCGCCTCAAATGATATCCCGAGCGAAGCCGGGTACCTTAGCTGGTATACCGTATATATACTTTTTTTAAAACAGCATCAAAACGTATTACAAATTTTATATTAGCAAAATAATAATAACTAAAAATAAAAGTATTATTAAAAAGTAAATGAAATAACCTATTTGTAATATAAATAATAATCATGAAATATGGAAAAACAAATCCGTCACGCAGGGATTGCGTAAACTAAGCAGATTTCCCATATGTTGAAATGGCACAACCACTGATCTCACCTCAGCATATATTCTCTATTTCTCACAACACAAAAGTTCGTCACGCAGGGGCTGCGAAAATAAGCAGATTTCCCATGTGAAGTTTTACAATAGAGAAATCTGCATACTGGTAACACAATACAATATGCATACTGGTGATTAATTACAAACGGTAATGAGAAATCCCGACTGAAATGGCTTCTGAATTGTAAGAATAATTTATATTTTAACAACTCAAATTTTAGTAGTTCAAGAACTAAAGAAGGGGGGGGGATGAACAGAACGTATTTGCATAAATCTCACAAAGTAACGAAGGTAAGGTAAGGTTAGAAACTACAGGTTAGAAGAACTGAGCATCCCGGAAGCTTCCACCTGAGCCGAGCAACGACGGTAATGGCCGAGCTAGTCCGAACTATACCCGGCCACAGACTTCATAAAAATTCAAATATTTCGGTTACTATTCAAGATAGAGAATAAATGTATATAACAATATTTATAGTAAATTTAATTTGCAATATGATTGGTTCTATACAATGTTTCGATCCGATGCATACTAACGAAGAAATTTTGAATTTTCGAACATCCCCCATCTAACCCCCCCTCCCTCTAGTCCGATTTCAGCCATTAACGAACTTGATCTGTCTTTTTACATAAAACGGTTAAATATCCAGTTTCGTAACGATCAAACAAAAATTGCGACCATAGAGCGTTAACAGACATATATATATATATATATATATGTGTATGTATATATATATATATATATATATATATATATATATATATATATATATATATATATATATAATTATTTTTGACCATACCTCATTTTCGTCAGGCATGTCCTAGGTAAGGTCGATGGACATTTGAGGAAATGTTTCCTCACAGATGTACTACCCCTCAAAAAATAAAATTTAATCAACAGATATTATTGATATCTTGTTGCCAAATGAAGAGAATGTTCAGAAAACAGAGAAATTGGGAAAATATCAATTCTAGCTTGAGAATTGACAACCCCAGTAGCTGATTTCCCTATTGGGGAGTTCGGCAATAATCCCTTTGGGGGAATCTGCTTGAAAAACTTCTTCCGATTATTACACGCAGTTGTCAAATTGCTCTATTAATCCCCACGCAACATGGACTAGAAGGAGATTTCCTTGAGTCTTAATCTATTCATGAAGGTTAGGCAAATGAGGAAAATTCCTCAACTGCACAAGGCTGGTCGTTGGACTGTGTTCATTTATAACACTGAGACCAATAAGGAAATCTCAGAAGATTTGAAATAAATTAATATAGACCTGTGCGTTATGTGCAAAAAAAATATGGGAAGTTTCCTTGAAAATGTTGCACGTGTGGCACTGCCAATAGATTCTTATAGTTATATATTGGACTAGAAATATATTTAGAGACGAACTCATTAGATAAATACCTCAGTCCTGGAAAGTGTAGTAACCTGTATATATCTAAGGACTGCGTTAGTTTAGCAGATTTTCCACGTGCGTCACGTATTTGCATTTATCTCAAAGCCTAAAAGATGAGACCATTATTTGGTATTTGGACTTGAAATAAAGTGGTTTATAATATAACACTATTGTTTATATGACATGAGAAGGAGTGGGGGTTTACTGAAGGCCGAAAACTAAAAAATACAAATATGATAAAACACTAAAGCTACAGAATAAATGTATATAACTATATCTACTGCATATGTAATCTCCAATAAGATTGGTTCTATTCACTTTTTCGATCCGACTTATAGTAACGGAGATATTCAGAATTTTCCAAAATTCTCCTCTCCCAATTGTCCGATTTCATCCATTAACGAACTTGATTTTTCCTTTAATATAAAACGACTAAATATCAATTTTGGTAACGATCAAACAACAATTGCGACCGCTAGAGCAGTAACACACAAATATATATATAATTTTGAACGGACCTCATTTTCGTTATTTCCTAGGTAGGATGTTCTCATTGATGGACATTGGAGGAAGTTTTTGGAAAATCGGGTCTTGAATACGATCTTAATAGCTGATTTTTCTTAAGAAAATCTGCTAAAATATATCGTTCCAAATTGTGTGTGTATATATATTCGCCTGTTAACGCTGTAGCAGTAGCAATTCTTCTTTTAACTTTATTAACCTATAGAAACGTTCTTGTAAAACTAAAGATCAAGTTCGTTAACAATTAACGACGTAAATTGGGAAAAATGTCTCCGTTATAATACGAAAAATAGTCGATCAAAAGATTGTATTGAACCAATTCAGTATTTAGGAAAACCCCACTCCTACGCATGTTATATGAGTAATAACATGTCACATCATGAACTATTTTGATTACAACATGATACAATTCTTCATGAACTAGAATACAAAATATTGTTTTCAAGGGATCGTTATAGTCCGAGATAAATGCAAATTCGTTCTGTGCTGACATCATTAGACAAGGTTTTACGCTTTTGTCTCGAAAATGTTTATGTGATACATACCATACTTGATATATAAACGTTTCAGACAAGCCCGGTGATAATATTTGTTATTGTCTAATACCATACCAACAATTGGGGGTGAGGGCGGGGAGGAGGTTAGAAGGTGGTGGGAATTAGAAAATTCAAAATATCTCCATTATTAAAAGTCGGTTCGTAAAAAGTTATAGGAAACATTCTTGTTAAACTATTGACGCTGAGCATTTGTAGTACTATGCATTTTTCGTTAACTCAAATTTTCAGGGAGTAGGTCATACTTTTTTTTATTTCAGTCAGCAAATCTGTGTAGTGCTTACACCGCACTTGAACTTCCAATCTTTTAGTCACTATACTTTTCGTATGCAGCATAAATTCCAATAACTGTTTTCTAAGGTAAGTAAGAGGATCTCTTTTGAGACATTCTGGATCGGCTTTACAGCTGGACAATATTGGCGAGACTTGTGCAAGATTGGCGTGCCAGATCCACGCCCTTGACGCATTGTGCAACAGAATGTGGCTATTACATAAGAGAAGGAGATGATAAACAAGGAAAGAGTCTACGAGAGAGAGAGAGTGAGATGGATAGAGTGATAGTTTCCTTGTTGTGTTTCGGCTTTCCCCATTGCCAGGGTCATTGGGTCAGAGGGATTTCCTTCATCTGTGCATCAACCCTTGGGGGATTCCTACAGGAAACTGTGCCTTCATCCGATGCCGACAAGTCTAACAGCCGGGGTTTCCTTATCCTTATCAACCCCTTATCTTATCAGCCACGCCCATCTATCCTCTGACTCAAATAAACTCTGATACTTGAATTCCATTGCTAAGTCATTTGGGGTTGGGGTTCACTTAAAACGTTTGCCTTAATGACTTGTGAAGAATGCGCTTCGTAATGAACCAAATAAATATTGTCAAGAACGATGAGATAACAAAAAGTCTATTACGTAAGAACTGCGTTATCAAAGCAGATTTCCCACTTGCTGGTATAACGCACTTGTGATATCATTTCACCACATATTCTTTATTTCTACGTAGGAAAACGATGAGTAGATAGGGGGGGGGGGTTATTGAAGGCTGAACATAAGAAAATACGAATAACTCACTGAATACTTGAGTTACGAAAAAAATCCATGCAAGAATTATTGTAGAGCATTAATTTTTGAAAAAGTCCGTCACGCAGGGGCTGCTTAAACTAAGCAGATTTCCCACGGGATCTACATACTAGTAACACCACCGTGAATATTAAGGGAATAATTACAAACGGTAATAGGACAACAGAAAGAGTCTGAGTTGTAAACAAGCAGGGCAGCCAACTTCGCAGGGCTGAAGAGATAGAATTACTCTAGACCTGAAAGATGAAGAATTAATGAAATATATATGATTATAACATTTTAATTTATTGAAAACCATTTACTATAACTAGTGTTGTAATTTATAATCAGAATAATTTTTATCTCAATCACTCATATTTTAGTAATTCAAGAAAAAACAGGGCGGAGGGGATGGGGAGAGGTCAACAGAACGTATTTGATTTTATCTCGTATAATAAAACTTTGTTGAAAACAATATTTAGTATTTAGCCTTGTAATGAAGTGGTTCATGATATATCAGCTTATTATTAATATGACATTAGTAGGAGTGGGGGTTTTACTGGAAGCGTAAAACTATAATATCCAAATATCTCGGTTAATACTCATTATACGGAAGATATGTACAGAACAATATTTATAGTAAATTGAATTTTCAATAAGATTGTTTCTATGCAATATTTCGATTCAACGTATAGTAACAGAGGTATTTCGATTTTTCCGCCTCTCTAAACCCCCATCTCCGAATAATATAATCAAAAATCAATTTGGATTGTGTAGTTTTCATCTCTTAGTAAACCCCCACTCCTACTCATTTTTACAATAAGCTGTTATATCATGAACCATTTAATTCTAAGGTTAAATACAAAATGTAGTTTTCAAGAGACCTTTGTTGAATATTGAAGAAATCGGACTTGGATTAGTAGAGTTTCGGGGATGAGGGATTCGAAAATTCAAAACATATCAGTTATTATTAGTTGGATCGACAAATGTTGTTGAACTGATCTTGTTATAATATTGATTATCTAGAATTGTTGTTCACTAGATAATGAATGTTTTTATTGCTTTTAAAAATTTAAAAATTTTGTAGCAAGGGTTCAGCCCATGTTCATGATTACATTTTTCGTTTATCTTTTCTTCATATAAACAGAGAATTCATTTAAAAATAACAAAAAACAAAACTATATACAATAATTACTATAGAAAAAAAACATAAAACATTAATTTTATTTTAATAATTATATTGTTTGTATTTTTTCCCCTCTGACGTAAAGACCTTTAAGTATGAAAACATATATGTAGTTTATTTTATTCTTGTCCATAAGGTCAAACAAATTATCCATGGATTGCTGTGGAATGTTGAGACTTTTCAGAAGGTGGTTTCTTCTATCTGCTAAAACAGGGCATTTAAGGATGAAGTGCAAAACGGTGTCTTGGCTATCTTCGCAAAGGGGGCATGGCTTTTCTGGATTGAATGCGTGAATTGTCCTACCAACTACCAATCTTTGATTTTTTGTATCTAATAATCGGATTTGAGGTATAACTTTGGTTTTAAAAAAATTGCACATTTTGGTAGAGGTACTCCTCGCCTCTGCCAAGAGAGCTAATTCTTCTAAAGTACTTGCTATATGTGCTGTTTAAAACTCTTTCAATATCTAACGAGATAAAATGGTTCTCGAAAGCCTCTAAATATGTTCACTAGATAAAGTATATAGCTTTCAATGAAATTAATTAATATTCAGATATATTTCAGTAATTATTTTCTTACCGGTCAAGTATACTTGTATCATTCAGCTGTGAGAGGCTGGTTTTCCTGTTTGTTTATAATTCAGACGCTTCCCGTAGTAGAGATTAATTCATTTAAACTGACTGAAACATTTCTCATTGTCACTTGTATATGTTCACTAAATATTTACGGTGTTGTTAAGTGTAAGAGTATGTAGATTTATCTGTTCTAAAACTCGACTTGAGAAATCTGCTTAGTTTACGCAGACACTGCCTGATGGCCTTTTTGATTTTACAACAGGATCCAAAAATACGGCAAAACGAGTTTATATTCCGTCCCTATTATAGAATGTGGGTTGTTTATTATATCAGAGTATAATGATCGGTGTTCATTTCGTAGTCAGGCCCCACTTTCCTTATGGCCAGCCTCACATGGTCACATGTCATCATTAGTAGGAAAGGTACATGGCCCAGCCTTGAACAACCGTATTCTAGAATATCAGTATTCTAAATATTGGTTTACCATAACATAAATTTTCCCTCTTTATCATCGTCTGCCCGAGAAGGAATGTTTGTATTTTTAAATATGGTTTATATTATTACATTTTCAAAATAGGAGTTGCTGGAAGGCGAAGGAATTATTATCTCTCAGGTAAGAAAAGAAAGGCCTCGTTCCTTGACTGTTATTTAATCGTTGCGACAGAGCGCTTTCAGAGCATACGCCCCATCATCAGTGCCCTGCTGCCACACATATATCATTAAAAACGTCGTGTAAGATGTAATTTAATTAAAAAGTCCGTCACGCAGGGGCTTCGTAAACTAAGCAGATTTCCCACATGAAGTTATACAATAGAGAAATCTCCATACGAGAGCCGAACCTTTACGGAAACGGCCGAACTAGCTTTTGTCGGAAAACTCATTCGTCCGTTATCCGCCCACATTTAATAAAAATGCAAATATCTCGGTTAATATTAAGATAGAGAATAAATATGTAGAACAATATTTAAAGTAAATTTAATTTTCAATAAGATTGGCTCAACACGATGTTTTGATCCGACGTATGGTAACGTAGATATTTCGAATTTTCGAAAATCCCCCCTCTAAACCTTCCCTCCCACTGGACCGATTTCAGTCATTAACGACCTCGATCTGTCTTTTTGCATAAAACGTTTGAATGCCGAGTTTGGTAACGATCAAACAAAATTTGGACCGCTAGAGCGGTAACTGACAAATATATATATACTATATATATATATATATCTGGAATATGCTGGATGGTAGAGGAACCAATTGATCAGGATCAATAAGAAGGCCAAGTCCTCTACAGTTTTTTAATATAATGCAGAGTGCACTTTCGGAGTCAATGCTCCATCCTCAGTGCCTGCTGACAAACACAAACCTCGAGTTAATTTAACATTCACAGCATGGCCAAAAAGCAAAATAGACAACAGTCATAAAAAAAACAAACAAACAAACACAATATAAATAGTAAAAACAATGTTAATTCTTAAAACTAGTCAACTAATAAAAATATAAAATCTAATCCTAGTCAACTACTATAAATTAAAGCCAAAACAATCAAAAAATTTTAAAACAAGTCAAATAATAAAAACAAACAACGGTAAGCATATGTCAAAAACTATAAATAAAATTAAAAACTAAAAACTACCTAAATTTCAGATTTATATCACAGTGGGTGAGAACCTCGGAAAAAAAACTACCCAGAGGAACTGTAAGAAACATCTAAAAAATAAGCAAAAACCCCATAGTAATAATAGAGAGAAGATGAAGGAGGTACCTGATTTTTTTTTTCCGAGGTTCTCACCCAAACTAGAACGGACCTCATTTTCTTCATTTACTAGGAAGGATTGAAAATGTTTCAAAGATCACATCCTGAGTAATACCTCAATAGCTGATTTTCCTTGAGGAAAATCTGGTGAAAGTACTAATACATAATTTTTTTAATTGTAATGCAATAAATTTGACGTTTTTTAGAGTTATTTTCAAATACTGAAAATTCCATACTCTTTTTTTTTATGTATTTCCTCTACATAGTAACCCTATGAGGAGGGATTTTATTTTTCTGCACATCCCATGCATATTTGCATTATATATGCATTTTGACAAAACTTTTTATATTATATATTATATATATATATATATATATATATATATATATATATATATATATATATATATTTATACTAGCTCAGATACCCGGCTTCGCCGAGGAATTGATTTGAGGCTGAATGGTTATGGTATTTTTTTGGCAAGGCTTTACTTTGCACAATATTTTGACATTTACCCGTCCCAGTGTTTAGGGTTAATACCCGTTGTTGGCATTTGTTAATAATAAAATTAATTTTTTATGTAAGTCTTCACTGTCCTCCAAATTGTCATATTTCCCGTCTCCTATGCATTATGCATAGATTTCAGCTATTAAGGACAAAATATTAACATTGATTTGAATTATTTTTTCCAGCTGAGGTACCTGATAGTTCAAATAGGAATGATTTGTTGAGCATATCAATATTTCGACGCAAATTACTTGCTCCACACATTGTTCCTGGAGAAATGCATAAAAAAAAAGAAAAAAAAAGTTAATCTAAATAACAAAGTAAACAACTTTAGTTATGTGCATGTTTGTCGAAAAACCAATAGTAAACGAAATATCGCTATTTTTAATTTACGGCCTACCTTATAACCCCCACTCCAGTTCGTCTTGGAGAATATTAATATAGCCTAAAGTATAAGTTGGGTTAGTAGTAATATACATACCCAGTTTCATAAAATTCGGTTCTGCCGAAAATTTATGCATGAAAAGGTAACAAACAAACAAACAAACATACACGAAAGAAAAAAAATGCAGATATGGTGTGTATGACATGTGAAACGAAAAGTTATCGTGAAATTTCGCGAAAAAAATCAATGTACAGACAGAGGTTACAATTTTATATATATATATATATATATATATATATATATATATATATATATATATATATTAAAATGGGAATAAGATTATGAAAATTAACTTAACTAAATAAAACAAAAAACATTAAATAGAACAATTCAGGAATACAATTAAATAACGAATAAAAATTACATAATATTAATATTATATTATATTTTCCTCTCTCAGCTTAATAATATCATAGGCTATTGTTTTTAATAAATTTGTGTGTTTTGTATAAAATATGTGTATTTTGTTTTTAATATATGATTCTTTAACTGTCTTCTTATGTCTTGAGTCAATCTTCATTCATAAATCAGGTGGGTGAATGTCTGTTCAGTGTAACTGTCGCATTTACAAGTATTTGAGTCAGTAAGTTTGAATCTGTATGAATAATAGTTTGTATTTCCGTGTCCAGTTAGTATTTGTGTTAGATAAAATGTATGTTGGGATAGTGAGATATTGGTTTTTAAAACAGGGATATATAATTTTAGATGCAATCCTTTATCTGTTTGATTCCATCTCTATTGCCACAAATTAATACTTTCTTCTCATAGTAAACATTTTAACACAGTTGGAGTAATTTTATTTTAAATTACCTTTTCGCTACTTTTAGAGGCACATCATCTAATAATAAATATCGACTATTTCATTGCCCATAATTCCTGTAAGTGCCTTGACCCATTTGAAGTGAATGAAAGTCAGACCGTTTTTTAATTGCGTTATTTTATGGCGTATTTGTTCTATATGTTCGTCATGTTTTTTTATGTTGTCTAGTTTGTGTAAAAGCATTTGACTGTCTGTGTGTAGTAGAATGTAAGTGTTTGGAGGAAAGACTATTTCATTTACATACTTTAGAGCCTTTAAGTCAACAATAATTTCTGGTTATTGGTTATTTGAGCAATGGTTGTCTAAGTTAAATTTTATAACATCATCAGTTTTATTTCCTACGAAAATGATAAAGGCAGCGCCTGTATCCTGTCAATCCTTGCTACCGTCTGTGTAAATTGTATATTGTTATGAGTGATTTGTATTTTCTCTTGTCTGCCATACTCTTGTGATGTGTAATATAATAGGCGCTAACACTCGGTGACACTTTTTGATAGTGTAGCGAGGTATTAACTATATTATCTCGTTTGGCACTAAAAGGGTTAAACACTCTACTTTTATTATTGCTATACTAAGGAACTTTACGTTCTCCTAATCATATTATTTTCAACTTAAGACGAAAATATCACCATTAATCCATGTTATAACATGTGACCGAGATGACATCATCTTTATTTAATTGGAATTTTATCATACAAATAATGACTTGATTTGCTAGCTGCGTTCTAGAGTAAAATATGTGAGCGTGAACCGTGAAAATTAGCAATATTTTCCTCAAACAAAAACAGATTGTATCAGCTTCTAATTGGCACTGTCAAGGATTTTCACAAATTAATTTTATAGCCACTCTTTTTCCTTTGAGGTGTTTATTTTATATTATTTTCATGATTATATCTTCATACAAGCCCGATTTCCCAAAATGGTAGATATCGAACCCTTGGGTCCAAATTGTTTTCCAGGGGACGCCAATTGAACACACCCCAAATCCCTGATTACCCCTAAAACCTTATCATCGAATGCTTTCCTATTCACCACTACGCACGTGGCGCCTTTATCTGCTATAGTAAATATAAGGTTATTTTCTTTAATTTTAGCAGATTTCCCTTCAGGGAAATCAGCTATTGAGTTCGTACTCATGACGTGATTTTCGAAATTTTTCTTCAAATGTCGTGCGATCCTACCCAGGAGATGACGAAAATGAGGTCCGTTCAAAACTGTATATATATATAATCAGGATCAATAAGAAGGCCAAGTCCTCTACAGTTTTTTAATATAATGCAGAGTGCACTTTCGGAGTCAATGCTCCATCCTCAGTGCCTGCTGACAAACACAAACCTCGAGTTAATTTAACATTCACAGCATGGCCAAAAAGCAAAATAGACAACAGTCATAAAAAAAAAACAAAAACAAACAAACACAATATAAATAGTAAAAACAATGTTAATTCTTAAAACTAGTCAACTAATAAAAATATAAAATCTAATCCTAGTCAACTACTATAAATTAAAGCCAAAACAATCAAAAAATTTTAAAACAAGTCAAATAATAAAAACAAACAACGGTAAGCATATGTCAAAAACTATAAATAAAATTAAAAACTAAAAACTACCGATTACCCGGCTTCGCCCGGGAATTGATTTGAGACTGAATGGTGATGGTATTTTTTTGGCAAGGCTTTATTTTGCACACTATTTTGACATTTACCAATCCCAGTGTTTAGGGTTTATACCCGTTGTTGGCATTTGTTAATAATAAAATTAATTTTTTATGTAAGTCTTCACTGTCCTCCAAATTGTCATATTTCCCGTCTCAGATTTGAATTAATTATTCCAGGTGAGGTACCTCATAGTTCAAATTGGAATGAACTTTTAAGCATATCAATATTTCTACGAAAATTACTTGCTCCACACATTGTTCCCGGAGAAACGTATAGAACAAAAGTTAATCTAAATAACAAAGTAAACAACTTTCGTTATGTGCATGTTTGTCGAAAAACAAATAGACAATGAAATATCGCGAATTTTTATTTCAGGCCTCTCTTATAATCCCCACTCCCGTTCTAACCTAAAAATTTTAATATAGCTTATAATCATGGAAGAATTATATCTGATTGACATACCGAGTTTTCTAAAGTTCAGTTTAATCGTTAGCGCCCAATGAAATAGTTGACTCCCGCTTTAGTTTATAGTGTATATCTCGTTTATACTTTGTTAAAAGACAAAAAAGAATATCACAAAAGTTACTCTAAATAACAAAATAAACAACTTTTATTCTGTTCATATTTGCCGAAAAACGAATAGAGAACAAAATACCGCTATTTTTAAATTCAGGCCTCCCTTACAACCCCCACTCCTGCCCGTCCCTAGAAATGTCGGTATGGCTTGTTATAATGAAAGTGTTAGTACTAATACACAAACCGAGTTTTATTTATTTCGGTTGGGTCTTTTGTCCCAAATAAAATTGTTCACTTCCGCTATAGGTTTTAGCGTATATCTCGTTTAAAATTCGGTATACGAAAAAAGTGTATATAATAAAAGTTACTCTAAATACCAAAATAAACAACTTTTGTTATGTTCATATTTGCCGTAAAACCAATAGGAAACGAAATATCGCTATTTTTAATTTCTGGCTTCCCCTATAACCCCCACTCCTGTTCGTCTCAGAGGATATTAATATAGCCTAAAGTCTAAGTTGTGTTAGTAGTAATATACATACCAAGTTTCATAAAATTCGGTTCAGCCGTTTATGCGTGAAAAGGTAACAAACAAACAAACAAACAAACAAACAAACAAACAAACAAACATACACGAAAGAAACAAAATGCAGTTATGGTGTCTGTGACATGTGAAACGAAAAGTTATCGTGAAATTTCGCGAAAAAAATCAATGTACAGACAGAGGTTACAATTTTATATATATATAGATGATTTCTTTGCAAATTTCATTAGTTTCTCACAATAAGGAAGATAGAGCTAATTGAATTAATAGTTACCATTTATATTGTACATATTATTAAACTAACAGAGTGCCTCAATTATAATTTAGTTACAATCAAGGAAAATACTCATGAAAAATACTTTGTGTTGTACAATACTAACTTTGAAGTACTCCAATACTTCCTCATGACTTTGATCCACTTTGCTCGATTTCAGTATTTACCATACCCTCCATAATCTGATTTCTATTTATCCGAGAAACTCTATCAATAATCATTTCACGTCCAGCTTAAATTTTAATACTTGTTTACATTGACCAAATATGCTCAATTTGCGCAACACTTGCATGACGGACTTTTCAAATAAATATGCTCATGTAAAAAATATGATACTTTTCGAAGTCCATAGGCGAGTTTCACAGAAGAAGGAAGCACATTATTCATTGCATTAATTTTTCGACACGACTCAATGTAAGGGGGATATCTTGAATTTTCGATTTTCACCCCCAATGCAATCCCGGTCCAATTTTAGACTTTATTAAACTTCATCCTTATATTAAACTTTCATATATCTAGTATGGTAATGATCATGGGAACATTACGTTCTGTAGAGCTGCAACAGACGTGTGTGTGTTGTGTGTGTGTGTGTGTGTGTGTGTGTGTGTGTGTGTGTGTGAGAGAGAGAGAGAGAGAGAGAGAGAGAGAGAGAGAGAGAGAGAGAGAGAGAGAGATAGAGAGAGAGGAGAGAGGGAGGGAGAGGGAGGGAGGGAGGCAGAGAGGGAGGGAGGGAGGGAGGGAGGGAGGGAGGGAGGGAGGGAGGAGGGATGGAGGGAGGGAGGGAGGGAGGGAGGGAGGGAGGGAGGGAGGGAGGGAGGGAGGGAGGGATGGAGGGAGGGAGGGATGGAGGGAGGGAGGGAGGGAGGGAGGGAGGAGGGAGAGAGAGAGAGAGAGAGAGAGGGATAGAGTGATGGAGTAGTGAGATAGAGAGAGAGATTGAGAGAGAGAGAGAGAGATATAGAGAGAGAGAGAAGAGAGAGAGAGAGAAGAGGAGAGAGAGAGAGAGAGAGGAGTGAGAGAGAGGAGAGAGAGAGAAGAGAGAGAGAGGAGAGAGAGAGAGAGAGAGAGAGAGAGAGAAGATAGAGAGGAGAGATAGAGAGAGAGAGAGAAGAGATAGAGGAGAGAGAGAGAGAGAGAGATAGAGAGAGAGAGAGAGAGAAAGAGAGAGAGAGAGAGAGAGAGAGAGAGAGAGAGAGAGAGAGAGAGAGAGAGAGAGAGAGAGAGAGTATTTTTGGCCATTATGGATATTTGAGGATATTTTACGACCATTACGCCAAGAGTACAACCTAAGTAGATGATTTAGAATAGCTCTCTCAATTTCTTAAGGGAAATCTGCTATTTGAGAATAGTTGACGAGATGAGATTATGAAAGTGCGACATTTTCATTAGCCGAATTCGTGGTGCATGTGCTAGACGCATTTTTCATTGTTCAGTGTCTATTTTTGCTATATTTTTGCATATCAAAACTGTAGATCCCCAATTTCCAGCACGTGTCCCCGCTGATATCTGCCTGGATTTCCGCCAGTTGGCGATATGGTGAGATAGAAGGTCTCTGCTAGATGCGGCATCTGTTTGCTTTGTATTTATTATGGCTAACCAGCTGTTTACTCCTAGCTACGAATAGTCCGCCTATAATTAGGATTCCCGCCCTTTTCGCCGAACATACTGCCTCTCCCATTGTGCGTAATCACATATGTCGCTAAAACGTTTTAGCAGATTTCCCTTAAGGCCTATCAGCTATTGTGGTTGTACTCATAACGGAATTTTCGAAATTTTTTTCGAATGTCCTTCGATCCTACCTAGTAGATGACAAAAATAAGGTCCGTTCAAAACTGTATATATATATATATATATATGTGTGTGTGTGAGTGTGTGTATGTATATTTCATCATAAGATCATGTTTGTTAATGGTTGAAATCGGACCATAGGGAGGAGGTGGTTTGAAGGTGAGAATTTTGAAAACTCGAAATATCTCCGTTACTATACGTAGGATCGAAAACTTGTACAGAACAATCTTATTGCAAATTAAATTTACTATATCTATTGTTGTATACATTTATTCTCTATCTTGAATATTAACCGAGAGATTTCCATTTTTATTAAATCTGGGCGCCTAACGAAGGAGTGACATTCCCGCCAAAAGCCAGTTCGGACAATTCGGCCGTTTCTTTAAGTGCTCGGCTCTCGTGAAATTTCTGTTTTGTAAAACTTCACGTGGGAAATCTGCTTAGTTTACGCAGCCCCTGCGTGAAGGACTTTCCCTGAAGGGCTCATGGCTCGATTTTCAAAAAATGTCTTCAAATATCTTATCCTCCGTACGAGATGACGTAAATGAGGTCCCTTCAAAATTATATATATATATATATATAGTTGTGTGTATGTGTGTGTTAGTGCTCTAGTGGTCGCAATTTTTGTTTGATCTTTACTAAACTTGATATTAAACCGTTTCATCTAAAAAGAAAGATGAGGTTCGTTAATGGCTGCAATCGGACCTATGAGAGGTGGGCGGTTGAGGGGAGGATTTTCGAAAATTCGAAATATCTCCGTTACTATACGTCTGATCGAAGAATTGTATAGAATCGAACTTATTGCAAATTAAGTTTGCTATAAATATTGTTATATACATTTATTTTCTATATTGAATATTAAAAATTAAAAATAGAACCAATCTTGAAATTAAATGTTCTAGAAATATTGTTTTATATGTGTTTTTATTATTTTGATTATTAACGGAGATATTTGCATTTTTCAGTTTTCATCTTTCACACCACTCTTCCCTGTTTCATATTAACAATAAGTTGTTATATAATGAACCGTATTATTGGAACCATAAATAAGAAATATTATCTTCTTTGAACTTTTACTGTGAGCATACATGTAGTGTGATGACAACATTAATTTATATATATATATATATATATATATATATATATATATATATATATATAGTGTGTGTGTGTTTGTGTATAGTTGGACATACGACAAAATAATTCGAAAATCGCGCCAAGAGTACAATTTTCATATGGAATTTTCCTTAAGGGATATCTGCTAAAATGTGAAACTTGTGTAGTTAATTGAAGTGAAGATAAATGCTGTTTCATAACTTCCAACCCATTCACTATTCATGATTGCAAATTGAAGTGCACTTGGGTTATTAGCGTATTATCTGTTTATATATTGTGTTTGTAGCCCCATTATGCAAAACTATGCACATGATAAGCAAGTTTTTTTTTTATTTCTTGATTGAAACGTTCGATAAAAATGGATTGAAGTCATGAGGAAGTTAGATGAAATATTTGAGCACTTCAAATAAGTATTGTGCTACTCGAAGTATTTTTCATGAGTATTTTCCTTGATTGTAACTAAATTATAATTGAGGTAGTCTCCTAGTTTAACAATAGATATAAATAAGCGCATATTAAGTCAATTAATTCTATTTTTAGCACATTCCCTTAAGGGAAATCAGCTATTGAGGTCGTACTCATGGCGCGATTTTCGAAAAATTTCTTCAAATGTCCATCGATCCTACACAGGAGATGACGAAAATGACGTCCGTTCAAAATTATATATATATATATGTCTGTTAACGCACTAGCGGTCGCAATTTTTGTTACGACACTCGATATTTAATCGTTTTATGTAAAACGACAGATCAAGTTCATTAATGGCTGAAATCGGACTTGTGGGAGGGGGGGGGGGTTTAAAGGGAGGGATTTTCGAAAATTCAAAATATCTCCGTTATTATGCTTCGGATCGAAAATTTGTATAGACCTAATCTTATTGCAAATTAAATGTACTATAACTATTGTTATGTACACTTATTCTCTATCTTGAATATTAACTGAGATATTTCGTTTTTTATGAAGTCTGTGGTCGGGCATAGTTCGGATTAGATCGGCCATTTCCGTCATTGTTCGGCTCAGGTGGAAGCTTCTTCTAACCTTACCTGTCGTTTCTAACCTTACCATACCTTCCTTACTTTGTGACATTTATGCAAATACGTTCTGTTCATCCGCCCCCCCCCTTCTTTAGTTCTTGGTCTACTAAAATTTGAGTTATTAAAATATAAATTATTCTTACAATTAAGAAGCCGTTTGAGTTGGGAATTTATTTTAATTAACTGAAAGATTTCTCATTACCGTTTGTATTTAATCACGGTGGTATTGTGTTACCAGTATGCAGATTTCTCTATTGTAAAACTTCACATGGAAAATCTGCTTAGTTTACGCAGCCCCTGCGTGACGGACCTTTTCTTATAGTGTGAAAGTTGCTCATGAAATTCGCACAAAGTTTCATAGGTTTATATATGTGTTATAGAGCATACTTATTTCAAAAGTACGCCATGGGAGGGTTGCGCAAATTGAAAATATTTGGTTCATTTTCGTGGAATGTCAATGGAAATGAAAAGAAGAACCGAAGATAAACAGATTGACTGTAAATCCATTCATTGCACCAGGTTTGCAGATGGCATTGCACTGGTGGCAAAGTCCGAACAAGACAT
The DNA here is from genome assembly GCA_019009955.1 of Riptortus pedestris. Lineage (NCBI taxonomy): Eukaryota > Metazoa > Arthropoda > Insecta > Hemiptera > Alydidae > Riptortus > Riptortus pedestris. The sequence goes on from CM032228.1 coordinate 245,148,119, forward strand.
GAATGGAATGCTACAAGTATTAAATGACGCTCTAGATCAGTTTATTACATATATATATACATATAAATATATATATATATATATATATATATATATATTTGTCTGTTACCGCTCTAGCGGTCGCAATTATTGTTTGATCGTTACCAAACTCGATATTTAGTCGTTTTATGTAAAAAGAAAGATCAAGTTCGTTAACGGCTGAAATCGGATCAGGGGGAGGGGGGGTTTAGTGAGGGAGAATTTTGAAAATTCGAATCAATCTTATAGAAAATTAAATGTACTATAAATATTGTTATATGCATTTATTCTTTATCTTGAATATTAACCGTGTTATTTGCTTTTTTCAGTTTTCATCCTTCAGCAAGCCCCCACTTCTACTCATGTCACATAAACAATACTAATAATAAACCACATCATTCGAAACTTAAATACCAAATATTGTTTTCATGAGACATTTATTAAACGAGGTACTTGAACATATGTTCTGGTGACCCCCCCTCCCCCTTCTAAACTTTTTGGACTTCTTAAATTTGATTCATTGAGATAAAACTTATTTTGATTCATTATAAAATACTTTATTTGATATAGTAAATAGTTTTCAATCAAATTAATTCGTTTTATTCAGATATATTACAGTAATTGTTTTTCTTTCCGGTAAGAAGTTGGCAGTTACAGCTATTTGTTTACATCTCAGTGCTTCCCGTCGGAAGGCTTCTTATTATGGTTTGTATTTAATCACTTAATATTCACGATGGTGTTGTTTTATCTGTACGTAGATTTATCTATTATTAAACTTCACGCGGGAAATCTGCTTAGTTTACGCAGCCCCTGCGTGAAGGACTTATTGTTGTAGAGAAGTAAGAAAGCCAGGGCATGGGGGATGAGTGTTCCAGGACATGAAAACATCGGACATACAAACGACGTTGACAAACTCGCGAACATGCAGCCCAGAGACAATCTTCTGTCTTCAACTTACTGACCGTACGAGACTTATATTTACAAATGCTACAGACAACGTTATATGAAAAGCCCCCGTCTGATGGGGTGTGTACTGAAAGTTGTAGAGAATGTTTGAAGATTGTTCTTATGGATACGAACATGATCAACACTACGCTTCCTATGAACCTGCCACAGCTTAATGAACGTCAAGCAATTGAGTTCGTGGGACGCATTTTCCTGCCTGCTCCAATCAAACGGAATTCAGTCCATATGCGGAAATATATAATTAAGCGCGTTTAAGCTCACGAATCGCTCACAGTTAACCTAGTTCTTTGGCGTTCATAGATCTGCAGTAATGTCTATTTATGTGAGGGATCAACCCTTGCCGACTAAGGTTGGTACCAAGGTTGCGCCTTAGCCCCTAGTTCGATCAGCAATATATCAATGGTAATGATACAACTGGTCACCTTGATATCTGCCCTAATAGTACCTCATGATAGGCATTAAACCCACACCAATCACTCGAATGAAAAATGTGATAAAAATGAGGAGAGTTCTTGTTCTTCATTCAATTTTAACACGACAACCTAATTTGCTGACAAAATGATTGATATACTCGTAGATGAATAAAAAAAAAAATCCATCACGCAGGGGTTGCAAAAACTAAGCAGATTTTCCACGTTCTGGTATAGCATATTTGTGACCTCATCTCACCACATATTCTCTATTACTTTGTAAGAAACCCGATGAGCAGAAGTGAGCGTCGAAGGCTGAAATCAAGGAAGAACGAATAGCTCAATTGGTATTTAAGTTACGAAAAAAAAGTACGGAACGACTATTGTAGAGCATAAATAGTTTAACACGATTGGTCCTGTAACATTTTGACCCGACACAATATTAACGGAGATATTTTGAATTTTAGAACCCCTCTCCTATTCCATTTCAAATTTCAGCTTGTAACAAATACGATCTTTAACCAGAACAGCCACAGTTAAATATCCAGTATGGCATAGGTCTAATAAAAATTTTCGAGACAACAATGTAAAATCTTACTTAATTACGTAATCATACATTGCATGTATACCGCATAATAAAGGTCTCTTAAAAAAAATGTAAGTGGAATTTAAGCCTAAAATAAAGTGCTTCATAATACAACAGCTTATTTTTAATTTGAAATTAGTAGGAGGGGGGTGGGGGTTCTGAAATCTGAAACCTAAAACAATCTTTGTTAATATTCATGATGTAGAAAATACGTTAATAACGACATTGACAGGCAATCAAATTTGAAATAAATTGCTTCTATATGATCTCCTTCCATCTTATAATAAAGGAGATATTTCGAATTTTCGAAATTCTCCCCTCTAACCACCCCCCCCCCTTCTTCCTCCCAGTCCGATTTCAACCGTTAACGACATCGATCTATAGTTTTATCTATATATATATATATATATATATATATATATATATATATATATAGATAGATAGATAGATAGATAAAATTGTAACCTCTGTCTGTACAGAGGGATAGATCAGGAACACATTTTTATTTATTCTTCAAAATTAAAATTTCTCATCTATACGTTGCCTGCCTGACCCTCATGGGAAACAATTATTAGGGACTTATTTTCATTTATTCTTAAAATAAAAATTTTTTTTTCTATAAGTCACCTGCCTTATAAACAATAAACATTGAGGCCTTGCTAAAAAAAAAAAAATACTATCATCATTCAGCCTCAAATGATTTCCCGTGCGAAGCCGGGTACCTTAGCTAGTATATACATATGTATATCGAGTTTGGTTACAACAAGACAAAAATTGCGCCCGCTACAGTGATATCAGGCAAGTATATATAATTTGGAATGGACCACATTTATGCTATCCCTATCTAGGAAGATGCGCAGTTGAAATTTATTTTCGAAAAACGCGTCAAGAGTACAACCTCAATAGCTGATTTCCCTTAAGACAACACACAAATACATATATATATATATATATATATATATATATATATATATATATATATATATATATATGTATATATACATATATAAAATTGTAACCTCTGTCTGTACATTGATTTTATCTCAAAATTTCACGATAACTTTTCGTTTCACATGTCATAGAAACCATAGCTGCATTTTGTTTCTTTCGTGTATGTTTGTTTGTTACCTTTTCACGCATAAACAGCTGAACCGAATTTTATGAAAGTTGGTATGTATATTACTATTAACCCACCTTAGACTTTAGGCTATATTAAAATTCTCTGAGATGAACAGGAGTGGGGGTTATAAGAGAGGCCTGAAATTAAAAATAGTGATATTTCGTTTCCTATTGGTTTCTCGGCAAGCATGAGAATAACAAAAGTTGTTTATTTTGTTATTTAGAGTAACTTTTGTTATATACACTTTTTTCGTATAACGTATTATAAACGGGATATACGCTAAAACCTATAGCGGAAGTGAGCAATTTTATTTGGCACAAAAGACTCAACCGAACTAAATAAAACTCGGTATGTGAATTAGCACTAACAACTTCATTATAATAAGCGATACCATCATTTCTAGAGACGGGCAGGAGTGGGGGTTGTAAGGGAGGCCTGAATTTAAAAATAGAGGTATTTCGTTTTCTATTCGTTTTCCTGCAAATATGCAAATTACAAAAGTAGTTTATTTTGTCATTTAGAGTAACTTTTGTTATGTACACTTTGTTCGTATAACGTATTATAAACGCTAAATACTAAAGCGGGAGCCAACAATTTTGTTGGGCACTAACGATTGAACCAAAATTAACAAAACTCGGTATGTGAATTAGCATTACTTCTTCCATGATTATAAGCTATATTAAAATTTGTAGGACCAAACGGGATTGGGGGTTGTGAGGGAGGCCTGAAATAAAAACTCGCGATAGTTCATTGTCTATTTGTTTTTCGATAAAAGTGCACAAACAAAAGTTGTTTACTTTGTTATTTAGAGTAACTTTTGTTTTATATATTTTTTCGAAACAATGTATGAAGCAAGCAATTTGCATAGAAATATTGATACGCTGAATATTTCTTTCCAATATGAACTATGAGGTCCCTCACTTGGAAAAATTAATTCAAATCTATGTTAATATTTTGTCCTTAATAATACAAATCTATGCATAATGCACAGGAGGCGGGAAATATGACAATATAGAGGACAGTGAAGTCTTACATAACAAAATAGTATTATAAACAATTCCACAGTAATGACGATATAAACACTAAACATTGGGACGGGTAAATGTTAAAATATTGTGCAAAGTAAAGCCTTGCCAAAAAAATACCACCACCGGGTATCTGAGCTAGTGTATATATATATATATATATATATATATATATATATATATATATATATATATATAACAACGTTGGTTATATATATTTTTTGACCTGAGTCAGTGTACCAGTCTTATTCAATATTTCAATTGCCCCCAACCCCAACCTCCCTTTAATTTTAGCCATTAACTAACACAATCTTTTGATATCCTTGAAATGATTAAATATCGAATGTGGAGTTAATGAAATTAAAATCATTTATTTCATGCATGTAGGAAATTGCATTTGCAATATACTAACGGCTGTATACTGACGGAGATATTCCAAATTTTCAATTTTCACCCTTCAGCTGGTCCTATTTCAGCCGTAGAAGACGTCATCTTTAATGTTACATTGAATATTTATAAATCGAGTTTGGTAGCGATCATAAACAAAAATTTCGACCTATCAACCTTGAATATATATATATATATATATATATATATATATATATATTATATATATATATATATATATATATCATTATCGGACATCATTCATCTTCATTTCCTTGGTAGAATCGAGGGATTTTGATTACTCAGTTCGTCATAAGTAAATTCCTACGTCCACTTAGGAATCGAACCCACTACCGCTTTATTAAGACCTACGTCTAAACTCACGTGCTAACCCGAGCCAAATATGAAATACTTCAATATATAAATTTAGGCCACATACATACATTTGAAGGGCCCCATTTCAGCAGATTATTCAGAATCTATTGTAATTGATATCTACAGAAATTGATTGAAATTCGCTTTATTCGTGTAACCTCAATAGCTCATTTCTCTTAATAGTAACCTTCTAAAAAGATTGGTTGCCTTTTTCAACGAATGTGAGGCAAACTTGATAGAAAATCAAGAAAATTAGTTAGTAATTTAGCAACCATTAGAAGGAAAGCAAAGCAAGACCAAGCAGAACGAGGACTATTCCACGGCCTGCTTTCATTTTTCTATGATTGTTGTTCTTATTTTACTTCTGAAATAAGTGTGTATAATTTTCTTGATTTGTAGTAAATTTTTAGAAATGAGTTTTTCTCATTTATTGTACAATAGATATAAGGCGGAATTCTCTGCCAGATCCATACAGGAACTTCGGACGCCGGAAGGTAATCAATATAAATAAAATTTTATGTTTTGTCTGATTTCTATTTAAGTTTGGAGACCATCAATTTTTTTAGCAGATTTTTGTCTTAAGAGTAATCGGATATTGATTTATACATCTACAGATAATGTTTTAATCTATCAAGGAATTAACATTGAAGACTGGAGATAGGATTTAGTCTGTGAGTGAAAAAGACATCGTAAAATATCTGGGATGCACATTATCGGGAGAAATAGTAGTCCAAGACAGTGCCATCGAGAAATTTAATAATAATTTGAAGAAAAAAAAAACTAGTAAGCACGACTAACCTGAAATGTGATCAAAAACTAAATGTTATCAATGAAAATACATTCCTGTGTCTGATTTAACTTTCCCTAACCTCCAGTCCAAAGTTTCAAGACTCCACAGACATAATAATCCGATGGAGTTTAAAAGCTATTATAATAATTGTCAATACTATTATATAATTGTACTTGCCGAGAATTCGACGACTCCTTTGTTATACGCCCCCAGGAGACACAGAGACTTCAAAAAATCCAACTAATGTTCAAAATACGCAGTTTCAATTGGTTTTTGACTATAATAAAGAAATTAGTGATTGCCCTAAGAGACTAGATACACTTATTGCTAAGGATGAACTGAATATAAAAAAGTCCTTTACGTAGGGACTGCTTAAACTAAGCAGATTTTCCACGCGAAGGTTTACAATAGATAAATATACATACAGGTAGCACTACCGTGAATGCTCAGTAAATGTACAATACAAGGCTGAATTGTAAACAAACAGACAAGCCAACCTCGTAGCGCTGCATAGATAGACCGGAAAGAAAAACAATTCATGAAATATATTTGAATATAACATATTAATTTGATTGAAAACAATTTACTAAAGCTAGTGGTGTAATTTGTAATGAATCAGATACAGTGTTATCTCAATCAATCAAATTTTATTAATCCGAGAACAAAAGAAGGGGGGGGGGTCATCAGAGGGTATTTGCATGTATCTCACAAAGTAAAAGTTCAATGAAAACAATATTTGGTATTTAGGCTTCTATTAATATTTTTTATTATATAACAGAGCATTATTTATGTAACACTAGTAGAAGTGGGGGTTTACTGAAGGCTGAAAACAGAAAAATGCAAATATCTCGGTTAATATTCAAGATAGAGAATAAATGTATATAACATTATTGATAGTGTTTTGATTTACAATAAGATTGATTCTATACACTTTTTCGATCAGACTTATAGTAACGGAGATATTTCGAATTTTCGAAATTCTCCCCCTCTAAACCCCCCCCCCTCCCCCGGGTCCGATTTCAGCCGTTAACGAATTTGATCTCTCCTTTCCAGACAAATATATATATATATATATATATATATATATATATATATATATCATTTTGAACGGACCTCATTTTCGTCATCTGGGTAGGATCGGTGAACATTTGAAGAAATTTTTCGAAACTCGCGTCATGAGTACGACCTCAATAGCTGATCCCTTAAGGGAAATCTGCTAAAAAGGTAATGAGAAATCTTTCCGTCAGTTTACAAGTTAATAATCTCCCGAAATTTTAAACAAAACTGGTCAGCCAACCTCTCAGAGCTGAATAGGCAGAAATATTCTAGACCGTCAAGAAAAGCAATAATGAAATGAATATAACATATTAATTTTATCGAAATCTAGTTCCTATACTAGTTATGTAATTTATAATGAACCTGAATAATTTTTAACTCAATAACTCAAATTTTAGAAATCCCAGTAAAAACGAAGGGTGGGCAGCAGAACGTGTTTGCATATTAATCACAAAGCAAAAGTTCAATAAAACAATATTTGGTATTTAGCCTTGTAATGAAGTGGTTCATGATATAACAGCTTATATCTATATATATATAAAATTGTAACCTCTGTCTGTACATTGATTTTTTTCGCGAAATTTCACGATAACTTTTCGTTTCACATGTCATAGACACCATATCTGCATTTTATTTCTTTCGTGTATGTTTGTTTGTCTGTTTGTTTGTTTGTTACCTTTTCACGTATAAACGGCTGAACCGAATTTTATGAAACTTGGTATGTATATTACTACTAGCCCAACTTAGACTTTAGGCTATATTAATATTCTCTAAGACAAATAGGAGTGGGGGTTATAAGGGAGGCCTGAAATTAAAAATAGCGATATTTCGTTTCATATTGCTTTTTCAGCAAATATGCCCATAACAAAAGTTGTTTATTTTGTAATTTAGAGTAACTGTTGTTATATGCACTTTTGCCGTATACGGAAGTATAAATGAGTTATACGCTAAAAACTATAGCGGGAGTCAACAATTTATTAGGCACAAAAGATTCGACCGAACTAAACCAAACTCGGTATCTGAATTAGTACTAACGCCTTCCTTATAATAAGCCATACTAACATTTCTAGGGACGGGCAGGAGTGGGGGTTATATGGGAGGCCTGAAATTAAAAATAGCGATATTTCGTTTCCTATTGCTTATTCAGGAAATATGCCCATAACAAAAGTTGTTTATTTTGTTATTTACAGTAACGTTTGTTATAGACACTTTTGCCGTATACGGAAGTATAAATGAGTTATACGCTAAAAACTATAGTGGGAGTCCACAATTTTATTTGGCACAAAAGACTCAACCGAACTAAACCAAACTCGGTATGTGAATTAGCACTAACGCCTTCCTTATAATAAGCTATACTAACATTTCTAGGAACGGGCAGGAGTGGGGGTTATAAGGAAGGCCTGAAATTAATAATAGTGGTATTTCGTTTCCTATTGCATTTTCGGCAAATATGGACATAACAAAAGTTGTTTATTTTGTTATTTACAGAAACTTTTTTTATATACACTATCGTCGTATACCGAAGTATAAAGGCGTTATACGCTAAAAATTATAGCGGGAGTCAACAATTTTATTTGGTACAAAATACTCAACCGAGCTAAACCAAACTCGGAATGTGAATTAGCACTAACGCTTTCATTCTAACAAGCCATACCAACATTTCTAGGGACGGGCAGGAATGGGGGTTGTAAGGGAGGCCTGAATTTAAAAATAGCGGTATTTCGTTTTCTATTCGTTTTTCGGCAAATATGAACATAACAAAAGTTGTTTATTTTGTTAGTTAGAGTAACGTTTGTCATATTCATTTTTATCTTTTAACAAAGTGTAAACGAGATATACACTATAAACTAAAGCGGGAGTCAACTATTACATTGGGCGCTAACGATTGAACCATACTTAACAGAACTCGGTATGTCAATTAGCATTAATTCTTCCATAATTATAAGCTATATTAAAATGTTTAGGTTAGAACGGTAGTGGGGGTTATAAGGGAGGCCTGAAATAAAAATTCGCGATATTTCATTGTCTATTAGTTTTTCGACAAACATGCACATAACAAAAGTTGTTTACTTTGTTATTTAGATTAACTTTTTTTTATACATTTCTCCAGGAACAATGTGTGGAGCAAGTAATTTGCTTAGAAATATTGATATGCTCAACAATTCATTCCTATTTGAACTATCAGGTACCTCAGTTGGAAAAATTAATTCAAATCAATGTTAATATTTTGTCATTAATAGCTGAAATCTATGCATAATGCACAGGAGACGGGAAACATGATAATTTGGAGGACAGTGAAGACTTACATAAAAAATTAATTTTATTATTAACAAATGCCAACAACGGGCATTAACCCGTACAGGGGGTATTAACACTGGGACGGGTAAATGTCAAAATATTGTGCAAAGTAAAGCCTTGCCAAAAAAATACCATCATCATTCAGCCTCAAAGCAATTCCCGGGTGAAGCCAGGTATCTGAGCTATTATATATATATATATATATATATATATATATATATATATATATATATAAAATTATGAACGGACCTCATTTTCGTCATCTCCTATGTAGGATTGATGGACATTTGATGACATTTTTCGAAAATCGCGTCATGAGTACGACCCTCAATAGCTGATTTCCCTTAAGGAAAATCTGTTGAAAGGCGTTTAATTACTCCCTTCTTATATCACGAATATTACAACTGAATCTTTGCACATTTACTGTACATGATACTTGTATGAGGGGATGATTCTGTGAAAAGCTAATCACATCTTTATATTTTCACAGGAAACGATTTATTTTGTAACCCTTCAACACCGGTTAATACCCGGTTAGCGAGTGAATAAATGAGAAATCAGCTCAATACTTTTATATAAAAAAAGTCCCTCAAGCAGGGGCTGCGTAAACTAAGCAGATTTCCCTAGTGAATATTAATTATAGATAAACCTACATACTGCTATCACATCACCACCGTGAATACAAGTGAATAAATGCAAACGGTAACAAGAAATCTTTCCCCTCCCGGTGGGAAGCGTCTCAAATGTAAGCAAACAGGTGTGCCAACGGCTCACTGGAAAAAAATAATATCTGAAACATATCACTGTAAAACATATTAATTTTATTGACAACTATATATGTACTATATCTAGTAGTGTAATTTATAATGAATCAGAATAATTTTTATCTCAATCAAACAAATTCTAGTAGTCCAAGAATTTAAGACGGGGGATCATAAGAACATATTTGCATCTTTTCTCGAATAATAAAGGTCTCTGGAAAACAAAATTAGGTATTTAAGCTTCGAATAATGTATTTTATTATATAACAGAGTATTGTTTATGTAACACGATTAGAAGTGGGGGTTTGCTGAAGTCTGAATACTGAAAAATCCAAATATCTCGGTTGATATTCAAGATAGAGAATAAATGTAAATAACAATATATATAGTACATTTAATTTTCAATAAGATTCATTCTATACACTTTTTCGATCCGACTTATAGTAACGGAGATATTTCGAATTTTCTAAATTCTCTCCCATTAATCCCCCTCTCCTCCGTGTCCGATTTCAGTCGTTAACGAGCTTAATCTTTCCTTTTTCCATGAAACGACTAAGTCATCTACTATGTAAGATCGATGGACATTTGAAGAAAAACTTCAAAAATTGCGTCATGAGTACGACCTCAATAACGGATTTTCCTTAAGGGAAATCTGCTAAAATGTTTTTCACTAATGTGCACTTCGTGCTGCTAAATTAATCGGGACGGGTTATCTACAGGTTATCACTCCATTTGGAGGTATAATTGATTTGACAAGACATCATTGGCACTGTTAACAAATAATCAGTGTAGCAAGGTTCCTTGCTTTTAAGTTAAAAATCTGCTTGTGGAATTTACTTCTTAATATAGAATATGCGTTGTACGCGTTAATATATTCCCTTTGTGAATAAAAACAAATATCTGTTTTGATACTGGAATGATTTGTGTACTGAAATGAACTCATTGTATGACACACCTTTAGCAAACAGTTGTTGATGATTCGCCTTCGAAATTTCAGATTATGATTGTACTTGTTGTTGAGTTTGAGTCATATATTTTTGCTGCAGTTAAAATCAGAAGACTTTCGTCATAATTAATACGATAAAGAAAATTGGTAGAACTCAATTTTGTTAAAAATCAAACTTACACCCGTCAAGCATAGCTATTGAGGTCGTTTGTATGACGCCATTTTCGTAAAATGACGTTGAATGTCCATCGATCCTACACATTAGATGACGAAAATGAAGCCCGTTCAATAATATATATATATATATATATATATATATATATATATATATATATATACTTGTCTGTTACCCCTCTAGCGGTCCCAATTTTGTTGAATCGTTACGAAACTTGATATATAATCCATTCATGTAAAACTAAAGATTAATTTCGTCGAAATCGGACTAGGCGGAGGTTGGGGTATTTCGAAATATCTCCATTATTATAAGTATATATATATATATATATATATATATATATATATATATATTTGTCAGCAAACGCTCTAGCGGTCGCAATTTGTGTTTGTTCGTCTACTAGTTACAGTAGTAGGACTGAATGAGGCTGCGGGCACAGAGGCCAAAAAAGCAGCTGGAAAACTTGAATATGAATAAATAGATGTATTACATGAAGACATTTCAAGACAACCAAAACATCTCATCCTAGCTGCATGGTAAACCGACTGGACTAACACAAGTACTGGCATCAAACTACAAACTATTAAGAACACTATTTGTACGTGGCCAACAAGCTTAAGAAACTCTAGGAGGGAAGAAGTATAATTGAGATTTAGAACCGACCACACCAAGTTAAGACACTCATACTTAATGACAAAGACTGACAGACCTACTTGCTCAACTTGTAACATTCCCTTGACGATAAGACATATACTGACAGGATGCCGAAAAAGACATCAGGACTTCCCCTACGACTTACAAGAACATTTGACGGAAGGCTGTCCATACATTAATAACATATTCTCATACCTACACAAAATTCAGATTAACGACAAAATTTAATATACGAATTAAGTCTTTGGAGTGCAACAAGATTTCAAATTATATGCATTAATTGTATTGTATGCGTTTGTACACATCTGTATGTTTACCCTGAATGAGGAAATTACGACAATCATTAGCCAAAGTACCATTTTCAGCCATTCATTTCCTATTGATCAACCACCAACTATGCTAAACACCAATTTTTTTGTTCATTTATAATATGTTTATCTATTTCACTTTTGTTATTTGCCAATTTTTTTTTGTATTTGTTATTGTTACTTGTTATTTACTTATGTTATTTTACTTTGTACAATTTTTGGCTTTTGAAAGGGCAAAACACCTTTGATGTGATGCCCATAAATAAATAAAAAATCCCCATTCTCACTCGTCATGCTAACAATAAGCTGTTATATTATGAAATACATTATTTGAAACCTAAATACCAAATATCGTTTTCATTGAACGTTAACGTTTTGAGATAAATGCAATACCCTGATGTACGTGGGAAATTTGCTTATTGAACGCAGCCCCTGTGTGACGGTTTGTTTTCCAATCATATACTTCACACAGACTCCTGAAGACATAAAGCTGGAGTACAACATCCAGTGGAGTGTTAATAGTTGATTCCCAACTCCTGAAGGATTGTAAGGTCAGGGAGACCATAAAATATCTGATCATATTATGATAGTTAAATGACCTTGATAGGGAAGTAGTCGCCTAAGATGTAAATGACCTTTTGAGGAAGTCATTTGTGAATATAAGACTGGACCTTATAAATATCTGACAAAAATGTATTATATCACAAGAAATATTATATTTACCATTTGTTTGTCCTGTTAGGTTACTTCAAAGCTGGCTAATTTTATCAAGATATAAACCGATGGACTAAGATATCCTCACATCTCTACATTCCTTATGACCCATTTCGGAAGTCCAATTAATATTTATCAGTTGGATGTTTGTTGTTAGGATTACTGAGATGGGAGCCAATAAATAATTTAGCTAAGAGAAATACAATATCTTAAAAATAAAATTCTTAGAAAAAACTTAGATGAAATTTACAAGGACTGCTTAAACTAAGCAATTTCCCTCGTGGTGGTATAACACAATTTTGATCTCATATTACAATTTATTCCCTATTTCTCTTTATAATAGAAAAAAATTGGTTGAAAACTATATTTAGTATTTCAGCTTGAAAGACGGTTCCTGATGTGTATGCTTATTCATAACGTGCAATGAGAAAGGAGGGGGGTTTACTGAGGGCTGAAAATGAAAAAAAAAAAAGATATATCTCGGTTAGTATTTGAGAAATAGAGAAAGAATGTATAAACAAAGTTTATAGGTAATTTAATTTGTAATAATATTGGTTATGAGCACTTTTTCAATCCGGAGTAATGGAGATATTTAAAATTTTCCAAATTCCCCCCTCTTAACTCCCCAGTGCATTTAGCTTCAATGAGGTCCCGTGTTTATGTAAAGATCAGTACTGAGCCGTGTTCTTTGTGAAGATCAGTGCAGTGCCGTGTTATTGTGAACTTCAGTAATCGTGAGTTATTGTACTGTGCAATACGAAGTGAAGTTATCGGTGCATACTGTGACATTCACTTGCCGTCCTTCCCCATGAGCGTACCCAGTAGCTCTGAAGATGGTGACAATAGTCTTCGAAAGCGCTGAGCGCTGTAATAAAAAACTTATGCAGAATTAGACATTTTTTTCTCTCCAAGTACACAATATTCGTCACTTCCAACAACATTGCTGTGAAACTAATAAAAGTCCGTCACGCAGGGGCTGCGTAAACTAAACAGATTTCCCACGTGAAGTTTTACAATCTCCCTACTAATACCAGACGTAGGAAGGTATCTCTAGACCGATTCACGAGGAACGAATAGTTACGGAAACGGCCACACTAGCTCTCGGCGGATAGAACATAGCCAACTCCTGCCGACCACACAATGCAAATGCAAATATCTCGGTTAATATTCAAGATAGTGAATAAATGTATAGAACAATATTTATAGTAAATTTGCAATAAGATTGATTCTATACAATTTTTTGATCCCACGCATAATAACGGAGATATTTCTAATTTTCAAAAATCCCCCCTCTAAACCTCCCCTCCCACTGGTCCGATTTCAGCCATTAACGAACTTGATCTTTTTTTTTACATAAAACGCTTAAATATGAAGTTTGGTAACGATCAAATAAAAATTGCGACCGCTATAGAGTTAACAGACACATATATATATATATATATATATAGATGGACATTTGAGGAAATTTTTCAAAACTCGTTTCATGGGTACGACCTCAATAGCTGATTTCCCTCAAGGGAAATCTGCTAAAAAAACGTTTATTATTATGTTTGTACTAAACGTATCAGTATGTATCTCTATATAAGTGGGGAATTTCGGAAATTCAAAATATCTCCGTCATTTTAAATCGTACCAAGTCATGTTGTAGACTCAATCTTGTTAAACTGTTGACCTTATACAATTTTCCATCTAAACATTTGTTTTGTGGCTCAAATATTAAGTTAATTATTCACACTTTATTGTTTTCAGCTTTCAGTAAACCCCAACTTCTACACATGGAATTTTCACTTTCATATAATAGATAATTGAGAGAGATCAATCCTGTGTCAAACCAACTAAATGGAAATCTGCTTAGATAACGCAGCCCCTGCGTGAGTGACGTTTTCGTCATCGTAGGATAGATGGACATTTGTGGAAATATTTCTAAAATCGTGTCATTAGCACAACCTCAATTGCTGATTTCCCTTCAGGAAAATCTGCTAAAAAAAAAAAACGATTTTCCCAGACAAATTCAGTCAATTTATTTTTTGAAATACTACTTGCATATGGCCTAGTGCGAAACGTTAATTAATTGAATGGACTATTTCTGGAACGAAAGGCCTAGTAATTATTACTACCTCAAATCCTGGAATTTATTAGTTATTGATCTATTAACCTTGTGACTGCTCTATAAATAATAAATGAAAAGTTCCTTCATAAAGGCCTTCTGCATAACTACCCTAATATCCTTTCTCACTATTTATATCCTTTATTATAAGGTAGTTTGTTTAAGGTTAATTACCTTCAAAGTGTAACTTCCATTGTAATTTAGTTGTCCACATCATAACTTCCGACCAATGTCGGCAAGATAACTGACATAAATCAAAAACTACAATAACTCGGCAATAAAAGCAAGTTTCTTATTGAGATTGTACTTTTGACGCTATTATATAGTAAAACTTTCTTCAAATGTCCATCGGTCCTAATATTAGGTTAATGAGGACCGTTAAAATTGTATATATATATATATATATATATATATATATATATATATATATATATATATAATTGTAGCCTCTGTCTGTACATTGATTTTGATTCTCGAAATTTCACGATACTTTTTCGTTTCACAAACCCTAGACACGCTTCATGCAATTTGAAGTTTTGGTGATTGAGTTTAAAATTATTCTGATTTATTAAAGATAACAGCATTAGCTATAGTAAGTAGTTTTCAATAAAATGTATGTGTTATATTCAGATATATTTCACTAATTATCAATTTGTAGTTTTGGTGCCTGTTTGTTTGCTACCTTTTCACGCATAAACGGCAGAACCGAATTTTCTGAAGCTTGGTATGTATATTACTACTAACTCAACATAGACTTAAGGCTATATTAATATTCTCTGGAAGGACAGGAGTGGGGGTTAAAAGGGAGGCCTGAAATTAGGCAAATATGCGTATAACAAACGTTATTTATTTTGTTATTTGGAGTAAATATTATTATATACACTTTTGTCGTATACCGTTGTATAAATGAGTTATACGCTAAAAACTATATGGGCAGTCAACAATTTCATTTGACTCAAAATACTCGACGGAACTAAACAAAACTTGGTATATGTGAATTAGCACGTACCTCTCCTTGATAATACGTTGTTCCAACGTTTCTAGGGATGAGCTCGAGTGGGGGTTCTAAGAAGGCCTGAAACAAAAAATAGTGATTTTTCTTTTTATAATGCTCTTTCGGCAAATATGCACATAGCAGAAGTTGTTTACTATGTTATTTAGAGTAACTATTGGTATATACACTTTTGCCGTATACCGATGTATAAATGAGTTATACGCTAAAAACTATTGTGGTAATCAACAATTTTATTTGGCACAAAAGACTCAACCGCACTAATCAAAACTCGGTATGTGAATTAGCACTAACTTGTCCATGATAATAAGCTTGACAGCATATAATAATGACATTTCCTGGGACGAGGAAGAGTGGGGGTTGTTAGGAAGGCCCTCGGGTTATTTGAAAATAGCGATATTTCGTTTCCCACTGGTTTTTCGGGAAATATGCACATGACAAAAATTGTTAATTTTGTCAATTAGAGTAACTTTTAGCAGATTTCCCTTAAGGGAAATCAGCTATTGAGGTCGTACTCATGACGCAATTTTCGAAAAATTTTCTCAAATGTCCATCGATCCTACCCAGGAGATGGAGAAAATGAGGTCCGTTGAAAACTATGTATGTGTGAGTATATATATATATATATATATATATATATATATATATATGTAGACATATATATATATATATATATATATATATATATATATATATATAAATATATATATATATATATATATATATATATATATATTATATATATATATATTTGTCTGTTAACGCTCTAGTGGTCGCAGTTTTTATTTGATCGTTACCAAACTCGGAATTTAATCGTTTCATGTAAAAAGGAAGATCAAGTTCGTTAATGGCTGAAATCGGACCAGTGGGAGGGAGAGTTTAGAGGGGGGAATTTTGAAAATTCAAAATATCTCCGTTATTATGCATCGGATCGAAAATGTGTATAGAATAAATCTTATTGCAAATTAAATTTACTATAAATATTGTTCTATACATTTATTCTGTATCTTGAATATTAACCGAGATATTTGCATTTGTATTCTGCGTGTGGTCATCAGTTGGCTATGTTCGGACTTTCCGCCGAGAGCTCTGGCGGCCGTTTCCATAACTATTCGTCCCTCGTGAATAGGTTTAGAGGTTAGGTTAACTGTTTTTTGGGGCTAGAAACTACTGGGTTATTTATTACGCCCTAAATAATGTTTTAGGTTTAGAGGTTTCTTATTACTACAGTTGTTATTAGGCGGATTTCTCTATTGTAAAACTTCACGTGGGAAATCTGCTTAGTTTAGCCCCTGCGTGACGGACTTTTGTTTTATTCACTTCAGTCGTATAACAAAGTATAAACAAGATATACAGTAAAAACTAAAGCGGGAGCCATAAATTATATTGGGAACCAACGATTGAACCGAAATTAACAAAAGTCCGTCACGCAGGTGCTGCGTAAACTAAGAGGATTTCCCACGTGAAGTTTTACAATAGAGAAATCTGCCTAATAACAACTGTAGTAGTAAGAAACCTCTAAACCTAAAACATTATTTAGGGCGTAATAACCCAGTAGTTTCTAGCCCCAAAACACAGTTAACCTAACCTCTAAACCTATTAACGACGGACGAATAGTTAAGGAAACGCCCGCCAGAGCTCTCGGCGGAAAGTCCGAACATAGCCTACTGGTGACCACACGCAGAATACAATTGCAAATATCTCGGTTAATATTCAAGATACAAGAGCTAGAGCGTTAACAGACAAATATATATATATATTTATATATAATTTTGAACGGACCTCATTTTTGTCATCTCCTGGGTAGGATCGATGGACATTTGAAGAAATTTT
Organism: Riptortus pedestris; assembly: GCA_019009955.1. NCBI lineage: Eukaryota > Metazoa > Arthropoda > Insecta > Hemiptera > Alydidae > Riptortus > Riptortus pedestris. The sequence goes on from CM032228.1 coordinate 245,165,660, forward strand.
TCGAAACTCGCATCATGAGTACGACCTCAATAGCTGATTTCCCTTAAGGGATCTATAAACGCTGTTCTTTACATATTTTCTGTATAATTAGTATTAACAGAGATATTTAGACTTTTGGTAAAACGTTGTTACGTTTTTATAAAACGTTGTTACGAGAACATTCTATCGGTCTCTTTGATCTACGTCACACTTTCCAAATACTCGACTCTCTCTCTCTCTCTCTCTCTCTCTCTCTCTCTCTCTGAAGGATTATTCATCTATTTAATTTTCGCAACAATATATATATATATATATATATATATATATATATATATATATATATATATATATATATATATTTATATATAATTTTGAACGGACCTCATTTTCGTCATCTCCTGGGTAGGATCGATGGACATTTGAAGAAATTTTTCGAAACTCGCATCATGAGTACGACCTCAATAGCTGATTTCCCTTAAGGGAAATCTGCTAAAACTCGATATATAAATTAGCATTAACGGCTGAAATCGGACCAATGCGAAGGGGGGATTTCGAAAATTCAAAATACATATCTCCATTATTGTTCGTCGGATTGAAAAATTGTAGAGAACAAATCTTAATGCAAATTAAAAGATCTATAAATGTTGTTCTTTACATATTTTCTGTATAATGAGTATTAACCGAGATATTTGGGCTTTTGGTAAACCCCCACTCCTGCTCATATCATATTAATAATGAGCTGTTATATCATGAACCACTTCATTGCAAGGTTAAATACAAAATATTGTTTTCATTGAACTCTTACTTTTGAGACACGCGCATATACGTAATGTGATGTCGTCACCAATTAATACTTTCCGTTCTTTAATGAAAATTATTTATTTGATCTATACCGTACTCGATATTTAGCCGATTCAGTCAACACTAAAGATCTATCGACGATCCTAAGATATATTTGTTATTGGTTGTTTTACTGGAATGTGAATAACTTTAGAACCAGAGCCTAGATCGATGTGACATTATACATGTTAACTTTCAGTTTAAGTGTTTATTCTTCGGCATTACCATTGCCAAGTTGCTGGATACACCTGTTGCTTATTGATTATAAATAGTAGGTTGTTCTAGGCGAGTAGACGTAAATAGCTACGCTGCCTAGTATTTTACGAGCCGTAATGAGTTACGGCTGACTTTGCAATGAGCTTGCATCAGACCTTCTACGAATAGTTCTAGGGGGAACATTACTATCGACAGCTCTTTGCTTTATCGTATTCAATGTTCGAGGCTCGTCTCAAGCAGTGCTTACAATTCTGAACATATTCAGAATACATATACTTAAATATGTAAAAAAAAAAAAAAATGTCCCACGGACCTCATTTTCGGCATTTCATAGGTAGGATCGGAGGAAATTTGAAGAAAATTTCAGGAAAAAATAAGTACTACCTCAATAGCTGTTTTCCGTTAAGGGAAATTTTCTGAAAAACTGAGGAATGGAAGGGCCGTACAAATAAGTAGGAATAACTCGATTAGTATTTAAGTTAGGAAAAAATGCATAGAACAATAATTGTACAGAATCAGAAGTTTAACATGGTCGGTTGTATGGCATTTTACGATTCCGCTCATAATAACGGAAATATCATTTGATCAGATTTGAATCATTGACGAATTTATCTTAAGTACTACATACAACGCATCATTTTTCCTAAGCATTGAACAAAAATGTCGGTTCTTCTCTGAAGGATTAATGGACATTTGAAGACATTCTAAAATCGCGTCATGATGTCTCATACCCTCAATAGCTAAAATACTTTAAGAGAAATCAGCTTAAAACGGCGGTAAACTATTCTCGTGAATTTCAATGCTGTCTTGCGCTGAGAACGAGGAAACCCTAATCCTTTCACTATTGAGCTATTATTCAAAAATTTGCGTCCGGAGGACAACTTAAATAGCTAATTCCAATTAATAGTAATCCACTAATAATTAGTCTAAATGCTAAACTCTAAGGAAATGCGATTGACATGGTATTTTAATTGACTGACTCGCAACAACATATGATCGGCCTGGATATCTACTAGATTCCGAAAGTCTATTAATTTCTGTCAGCTGCTACGGGCTTCTAGTTTCACATTTCCAGATTTCCCTCTAGGGAAATCAGCTATATAGGCCTTGCACTCATGAAGCAACGAAAGAAACATTTCTTCAGAGGTTTCATCCGGACCTGCCCAGGAGGATAAAGAAATATGAGATTCCTTTAAAACTATTCATGTATGCCTGTTAACGGTTTCTGAATGTCGCAAATGTTTTTGATACCTTACCAAAGTCGATATTTGAACGTTTTATGTAAAAACGAAAAGTTCGAAAATTTTCGTCGATGGCGGAAGTCGTGCGCCATCGCGATTAAAGTGTAATGTGATAAGGAATGTCAAAGAATGAGAAATATCTTGTTTATTATACTTCGGAAAAAATTGTAATAGCTTAACCACTTTCACTGCGGCTGCCGACTGAGGTTGTCGGTTTTGTGTTGAGTTGTTCTCAGATGCGGTCGTCCAGGTCATAACAGACAGTTATAAATGGGTGGGTGATTTGTTGCTCCAGCCTTTCCCAAAACCATTCCATATTTAATTCTAGCACAGTAAAAGATGAGTCCGGAGAGAAATGCTTACTTCGCCGCAAGATTCCCCGTTTTTTTTTTTAATTGTTTTCGGACTATTTTACAAAAAGGTAAGTTTGAAATGATTATTTGTTTAAATTTTATCGTTAATAATAATTGCTATTGATAAATAATCTAATTTAAAAAAGTAGCTAGATGAATTAAAACAAGCCTTTTTTTGTTGGGAAAATATTTATTTAAAACCCCCGAATTTTAATAAAAGCCAAATTGTTTTTATATTTAAGAAATATCAGAATAAAAAATCAATTTAATAAAATTACTGAATAATAATATCATCAATTTTCAGTGATTGGTGAACAATTTCTTTATTGTTTAATTGTACGGTTTTCCTAGGGGGGGGAAGTAAACATATAAAACTAAAAACGTGAATTTACATTAATTAGAGCTACGGCTAGGGAGGATGGTGCTTTCCCGGTGCGGTGTTATGTGACAACGTGTCGTTCAGCGGTTTTATTTTCGCGGAAAAACAATTAAAAGATGATACAATTTTATATTACACTGTTAAAGTAAAGTAAAATGAAAAACTAATTTAACAAAAAAAAAAAGTTTCCTTACGAAAAAATGTTGTTGGGGGTTTAATGCCTTCCGGGGGGGGGCAGTCATCGTGTTAATATTAGTACTTAAGCCTAACTATTAATGCTCTTAACAATTGAATATTTAGTACATTCATTTTTAGCTCAAACTCTATTATTGAGGCAAGTTTTATTCGGATTTTCCTTGGTTTCAGCATTCAGTAAATCTCCACTTCTGCTCACCGGATTTTCATTTAACATTAGAGAATTTATGGTGAGATGAGATCATTAGTGACCACTAACCAGCTCGTGGAAAATCTGCAAGTCCTCCAACAAGACATTAAGTCGAGGCTATTAACAACACCAGGATACCGCATGGGCATGAAGAAACAATAACTAGAAATAATAGAAAAAAAAATATATATCGTGTTCTTTAGTGAGAATTTGTTTGGAGCATAACAATAAGAAAGAAAAACTGAACCTTAAAATGGTCGTTGTTTTTAATATGCATTTGCTTCTTTCCAACAATTTTTAAAGTCTCGTAGGAATATGAAAGTATGGTTAGAAAGCATATTGACTGAAGAAGAAGTTTTCCATGAAATCCAAGAATTCTAAATTGACCCAGAGGAGGGTTTTGGTTGAAACCAAAGGTCCCTTGAAAAACAAACTTATGATATGTGTAAGCTTCGAATAATGTCGTTTATTACATTACATATATTGTTTATGAGTTAGAAGTGGGGTGAGGGTGAAAACTGAAAAATGAAAATATCTAATATATAGATACAAATATAGAGTAAAATATTTCAAGATGAGAATATAAATGTATTATAACAATAGTTTATAGTACATTTAAATGTGCAATAAAGTTGGTTCTATACAATTTTTTTGATCCGAAGCTTAGTAACGGAGAAGAAATTTTCGAATTTTCTTTCAAAAATCCCCCCCCCCCCCCCCCCCTCGCGCCAATGAAGTACGACTCCAGTAGCTGAATTTCCCTTAAGGGAAATCTTCTAAAACCCGATGATTAAAACTGGGTGGGGGTGGGGGGGGGTTACTGAAGGCTCTGAAAACCAGAAACTTTCGTTAAAAAACTAGCTTAGTATTTGCATTTTGACAAAAAGTTTAGAACAGCAATTGTAGTGCTTCAATAGTTTAACGAGATCGATTCTATGACATTTTTCGATAATGACTGTGATATTTTGAATTTTCCAGAGACCTTTATTATACGAGTTACATGCAAATATATTCTGGCGACCCCCCCCCCCACCATTTTAACTTCTTGGACTACTAAAATTTGATTGATTGAGATAAAAATTATTCTGATTCATTGTAAATTAGAGTATTAGGTATAGTATATAGTTTTCAATAAAATTAATATGTTATATTCTGATATAATTCAGTAATTGTTTTTCTTTCCGGTGAGTTTGGCAGACCTGTTTGTTTACACTTCAGACGCTCCCCGCCGGGAGGTTTCTTATTTTGGTTTGTACATATGCACTTAATATTCACGGTGGCTTACAGTGTTGTGTTACCACAGTATGCATGATTTATCTATGTAGAAAAAATCTTCACCGAGGGAAATCTGCTTAGTAAACGCAGTCCCTGAGTGCGGAATTTTTTATTTGAGAGAAATGTTTTTTCCTCAAATCAAAAATTAATTATATTATTGACTGATGGTGTATTATATCTAAAATTTCTATGGATAAAGGGAGTTTAAGTAGAGTTGCTAAACTGCCGACGCCAAGATGCCTGAACTGTCAGAAATATGTTGGCAATTTATTTTGAGTATTTAAAATATTATTGTTTTTAAATTTTAAAACCGGGCGCTCAGGTTAGCCATGTGAGTTAAAGCGTTGGCCTTACTTTCATTTCGTGATTCAAGAGCCATTAAATAAAATTCTTAGTCTCACCCTGGATAGAAAATGGCGATATATAAACCCAATAATAATGAAATAAATGAATAATATATGTAAAGAATGTATTTTGAAATTTCTTGTTTTAAAATATTTTTATTTATTTATGGACATTACATCAAAGGTGATTTGCTCTTTCAAAAGTCAAAAGAGCGAAACAACAAAAGTGAAATAGATAAGAGATAACAACAAGTCTATAACAAATACCAAAAAACAATGGCAAATAACAAAATTGAAATACATAAACATTTAAAAAAAAAAATTGGTGATGAGCATAGTTGGTGGATGATCAATAGGAAATGAATGGCTGAAAATGGTAGCTTTTTGCTAATTGATTATCGTAAATTTCCTCCTACAATGCTAACATATACATTGTGTACAAACGCATAGAATCTCAATTAATGGATATATCGTGTGAGATCCTAGTTGCACACCAACATACTTAATTTGTATGTTAAATATTGTCGTATATTTGAATTTAGTGTAGGTATGAGAATATGTCGTTAATGTATGGACTGCCTTTCCGTCAATAGTTTCTTGTTAAGTCGTAGGGGAAGTCCTGGTTTATCGTTTTCCGGCATTCTGTCAGTATATGTCCTTATCGTCAAGAGAATGTTACAAGTTGAGCAAGTAGGTCTGCCTGTTTTTTTTTTTTTTCAATTAAGTATGAGTGTGTTAATTTGGTGTGGCCGATTCTAAGTCTCAAGAGGACTATTTCTTCTCTCCTAGAGTTTCTGAAACTTGATGGCCACATATTTTTTGTCTTAAAATATAAAATACAATAAAACGTTTTATTTTAAATCCTGGTTTAGACTATGACTCACTTCTATATTCTTTGTCAATGCAAACTGCTCATCTTATTCAAATCTGTAATATCTATTACTCAAACAAATAATGTCTAAATGCTTTCAGGAGTTTTATAGTTTGGCATTGGCGCAATCATAGTTTTCAATGAAAATTGCAGTCACGATTACTATTGACTTGACTTTCATGTCAGACATTAATGCTGAGGCTAAAGAACAATAAAGAATACATTATTTGTTCTCAAGAATACAAAAAAAAAACCTTCGAAATAATAGAGTTAGATACTAAATGAACTATAGTAACAATTCTATCACAAACTTATTCGTTCCCTGAAGAACTTGGATTCGAATTCAGTAAACAGCTGCTCATCTCATATCGGTTGATCCACTATGTGTAACAAATTAGCGCACTTACAGGGAAAAAATTAGTTTTAGATCTTCAGTTGATTTCCCATGGGAGAAATCAGCTATTGAGGTTTGATGCGATTTTCGAAAAGTTTCCTGAAATGTTCATCGGTCCTACCACGTAAAAGATGAAACCGATGTCCGTTGAAAATTGTAAGTATATATGTATTCACCTGTTACCGCTCTAGTGGTCGCAATTTTTGTTTTATCGTTACCAAACCCAATATATAAGCTATACATCCAAAATTAAGACCATGCTAACGGTTAAAATTGGACCGACGCGCCGCGACGGGAGGGAGGGGGAGAAGTTAAGAGGAGGATTTTGAAAATTCGAAATATTTCAGTTATTATATATTACGTCGTATCGAAAAATGGTAATGTCGTCATGTACTTATTTTCTCTAATATGAATAAGCCTTGTATTAGGGAGTGGCCATCCAGCAGACGTGAAAATAGACAGGCGAAGTTGTACTAACGGGACTTAGGATAGGACACTCACATTTAACCCACTCATAGCTGATGACGAGAACAGAAAAAAGAGCTCTCTGCAGAACATGACATCGACCATTAACCATTGAACACATACTGACAAACTGCAGGAACATTGAATACATAGAGACCCCACGTTACATGTACGAACTTCTTACGGACGTAAGCCCACATTTCGACAATACACTAAATCATCTTAAGAAATTGAATTTGTTTTACAAAATTTAACTTCTCTTCTGTTTGATTTTGACTTGGTGAGAGATTTTATATAATATAAATGTACTAGTATATAAGAATAATATATATATATATATATATATATATATATATATATTATTACTTCTTCTTTTTTTAATAAAACCGTTTTAAACTGTTACCTTTAATACTATTTTTATAGAATTTTATTTTATAGAACCAATTTTTTTTTGATGCTCTATGCATTTTTTTGTAGTTTGAATATTAAGTTAGTAATTCGTACTTTATTGTTTTCAGTCCGAATATATGGTGAGATGAGATACCTAGTGTGCTATACCAGTACGTTGGGAAATCTGCTTAATTTACGTAGCCCCTGCGTGACGGTCGTTTTTCGTAATAGACGGGGTACTCAAAGATCAGTCAGTATTAACGATCTCAACAAACAGATTTGTTAATAGCATTGTCTTTATTTACAATTTTTCCTGCTTTTTTTCTCATTATATTTTGGTAATAAATTAAAAATTAGTTTATTCTGATTTCTCATTCTAGCTGAAAAAGCTGCACAGCCAGCAACAACACTATTTTCCTACTGGCTTCTTTATTAATATGTAATTTGTGTTTACTTGTTACAAAATCTTACATCCATCTATATCTATAATTAGATCTTCCTCAGTCATTATCTATTTATGTTTCCTAATGAATATACTTCAAAGGTTATTTAAATACCTTAAGAATTAAAGCTCTGTTTTTCCTTATGCGATTTCCTCCTCAAGTTCTATTATAGCATAATTGTCCAATATATTACCATAATTAGACCAATCCTCCTTCTTCGTTATTCCATTTCGTTTCTTAGTTCTGCTACTCAAAAGGTTTATTTATTTACCTTCAGAATCAGAGTGGTTCAATTTCTTATATTATTTTTCTTAAGTTCTTTCAAAATTTTTCCTCAAGCAGACAGATATTATTCTTCCTTAATGTCACCTGTTTTGCCTAATCAAACTAAACCAAATGTTTATTTATTTCCAATTAAGAATCATAGCGTGGTAAGATTTTCCTCACGTTGTAGTATATGATTGTTGGCTAAAATCTTTCCTCAAGTTGACTAATATTTCTCTTTCTTTATTCCTCTTTTGCCTAATCAAACTAAGCCAAATTTTTATTTATTTCCAATTAAGAATCATAGCGTGGTAAGATTTTCCTCAAGTTGTGGTATATGATTGTTAGCAAAAATCTTTCCTCAAGTTGACAAATATTACTCTTCCTTTATTCCTCTTTTACCTAGTCAAACTTCACAAAATGTTTATTCATTTCCATTACGAATCCATAGATTGGTAAGATTTTCCTCAAGTTGTGATATACGATTGTTGGATAAATCTTTCCTCAAGCAGAAAAATATTACTCTTCCTTTAAGTCACCTCTTTTACTTAGTCAAAGCACTCCAAATGATGTTTACAACTCAGACGTTTTCCGTCGTAGATATTATTAACTTGTAAGTTGACTGAACGATTTCTTATTACCGTTTGTATTTATTCCCATAACATTCACGGTGGTGTTACCAGTATGTAGATTTATCTGTTGTAAACCTTCCCATCGGAAATTTACTTAGTTTACGCACCCCCTGCGTGCTGTCCCTACGAACTTTTATACTATTCATTCTCATTTCCAGTTTAATTGATCTATTCTCCTAAGTTTATTTATTTATATCATGAATCATTTTGACATATTTGATTTAACGTATTCCTCAAGTTCTGAGGAAGTATATTGACAGAACAGTATGTCAATATATTCCCTCAAGTAGAAAAATCCTCCTCTTTCTTTTTCCATCTCGGTTTCTTCAAAGTAGTACTGAAGTTCATTTATTTGCGTAAGTAATCAAAGTGCTTCATTTCCTTGTAAAATGTTCCTCAAGTCCTCTTAAATCATTGTTGTCAAGTATATTTGTCAAGCTACTCCAAACATTTACTTCTTTACGCTATGAATCAATGTCATTTTTTGTGACTAACAGTTTCCTCAAGTTAAGTTATATCATCGTTATTCAATATATTTCTTAAAGTGTCCCAATTTTCCTCATTCATTTCGGTTTTCTAGTGAAAGTACTCCAGAAGGTTATTGATTTTAATTTTGAGCTTTATTTCTTGGTATTATTTTACACAAGTTTTCTGTTATCAGGAATATGCAGTATATTTCCTGAAGTATACAATTAATTCTCTTTCGTTTGCCCATCACCGATTCCTTCTCAAGGTACTCCAAACGCTTATTTGCGTTATGTAAGAGCCTTATTTTTTCATGACATTTTCCTCAAACTGTGACTTTTTGGAAATGAACACTCTTGATAGACTGCCTAAATCTAAGACTATAAGTACACTAAGACTAGAGACATTTAAACAATGGAATAACAGATGGACTAACACAAATAAAGGTAAACATTTATAAATAATATAGACAAAAGAAAAATGTTAAAAGTAATTAATAATTGAATAACTCAAGTACTGACAGGACATGGATACAAGATACTAATTACATAATTTTAAATTATCGAAAACAGCATATGTGACGGATGAACAGAACGGACATACGACCATTTAATATTTGATTATAAACTATTGGAAATATCAAGACAAAAATCTAATGAACCGAATAATGCTAGTGGACATAATTGGCCCGCTGCAAAGTACGATCTGCTATTCGTTTTTTGTAATGGTTTTATATAATTTATAGGTGAAATAAATTATAAATTATTATGAGGGTAAATTATGTAAAAATTAAAAAAAAAAAAATAAAGTACAAGTAATCTCTGACTTTAGATTTCTTCATCAAAACATCATATATTCAAATAATATTTTCTTTTCTTAATCATTAATTTTTAGGGGTTTTCTCATTATTACAAATATATTTCTTATATTTTATTAGTTGTTAATTTGGCTTTTAGCCGATTCCTTTAAGGGAAATCAGCTATTGAGGTTACAATCTTGATGCGATTTATGAAATATTTCCTAAAATCCCCACCGATTCCAACAGAGGTCCGTTCAAAGTTGTATATTTATATGTCAAATTCTGTAATGGCAGAAATCGGAGCGGTGGGGGGGGGGGGGGGGAGGGGCGTTAGAAGAATCGAATTCAGGAAATTCGAAAGACGTTATTAAACGTCCGATTGGGAAAAAAATATTATTAAAACCAATCTTATTGTAAATTAAAAGTACTATACGTAATGTTATATACATTTATTCTCTATTTTGATTATTTTAATATATAATATTTTAAATGTTTTAGTTGTCAACCTTCAGTAAGTCTCCATTTCTACTCACCACACATTGTGTACCCATTCGAAGTGTGGCAGCAATGTAGGAGGCACCTAGCCATTTCAGCCTTAATCCAGCCTACACCTATCCAACGCTTCTCTGGTGACTGAGGATTCGCTACGATGGTTTAGCGATCCTATGGAAGGGACAGTCTCCTACTAACCAGCTCCCACACGAAGAGCACATGTACCAGTTTCCTGGCCTGTATGTCCCCGTGCTTTGAACACACGACCACTACGTCTATGACCGGCAGTGAAGGCAAGCCTCCACTCCGGACACCACCCAGCCCGTAGTTCACATTGAGTAAGCCGCTAGAACTTACACCATTAAGGCAGGAGTGATCCCCTGCCCGGAACAGCAAAGCCGACTAAGGACCTTCTGTTCCAACGGTTCCACACAGACAATACTCTCTTATATAATAAACCATTTTATTCTAAGCTTAAATAATAAATATTGTTTACAAGAAACCTTTATTAAAATATCCCCCACCCCCGTCTTTTACTCTTTGAATACAAAATTTGAGTGATTGATATAAAATTATTGAAGTCCATTATTGCAGTCAATAAAATTAATATGTTATTTTCAGACACATTTCATTAATTGTTTTTTGTTTAAGGTCAAGTATATTTCTATCTTTGTATTCAGGTCCGAGAGTTTCGCTGACCTATTTGATTGCAATTCAGACGCATTCCGTTGTGGAAGTTATTAAAATTTGAACGACTGAATGAATTCTCGTTACTGTTTGTATTTGTTCACTTAATATTCACGGCGGTTTTAAGTGCTACCAGTATGTATATTGTAATACTGCACATAGGAAATCTGCTTAGTTTACACAGCCCCTGCGTGAGGGATTTTATTATTACTCTTAAGAATTGTTGTGCTTGCACACTATTGTATTTCCTGAAGTCCTTTGCAGTTTCCTGGTCAAAGCACTCCGATAATTTATTTCTTTACGTTAAGACCGCCGATCAGCTGTCCACTTCTATAATCTGACGAATTATCCTGTATCATTATTCTATTTCTGACAAGGTGTACTCCAAATGTCTGTTTACTTTTATAAACCTTCCTTGTCCGATTTTCCTCAATTCCCGTTATATCATTGCTGTCCGTTGCATTTCCTGAAGCGGACAAATCTTAGTTAAAAAAAAAAAAACCGTAAGTGGCGTTCGCGATCTATATTTTCCTCGTTCTAGAGAAGGAGGCACGATCCTTACGTCACTGATAACAACTGTAGGGTGACGTACTGCTTAGCTATTGATAAGAACGATTCGAGGAAGCCTACGTGACACTGAGAGAGTAGCTAGTGCCAAACCCTGGCTTAGAGTGATCTACTAAAAGTCCTTGGTTGTTTCTCAGAAGCCGTATATTTATCTAGAATTAAGTTTTTAGGATCCTGAAATAGACTCCTCACACTGACTATTACTAAATGACATTTTCTCAGAACATCCCGTAGTATGGACAAATATTGGACAAAATGGAAGAATCGAATGAAGGCATTGCCATTTATCGGGTAACCGATCAGGTGTGTGCAGTTCAAAAAAAAATAAAATAAAAATACGGACCCCATTTTCGTCATGTCCTAGTCGCGATCAATGAACATTTTCGAAAATTGCATCTTGACGGAAATCTGCTAAAATGCATTTTATATATTTAGAGTGGTATTAAGACTATTAGCAGATTTCCCTGAACGGAAATCAGTTATTGAGCTCGTAATCATGACGCGATTTTCGAATCATTTCCGTGCAAAACTATCTGTATATATAATTTGTCTGTTAAGCTCTAGTGTCTGCAATGTTTGTTTCATCGTTACCAAACTCTTTATTTAAACGTTTCCGACTATCTTTCCGAATATCTCCGTTATTATGCGACGGATCGAAAAATTGTATAGAACCAATCTTAGTGCAAATGTAATCTACTGTCCACTGCAAACTATCTTGATTATTATACGAGATATTTGCATTTTTTTTTTTTAATTTTCGGCATTCAGTAAACCTCCACTCCAACTTATGTCATATTCACAAACCCCGTCACGCAGGGGCTGCGTAAACTAAGCAGATTACCCACGTAAAGTTATTCAATTGAGAAATCTCCATAGGATTGCCAAAAGGTTACGGAAGTGGCCGAACTAGCTTTTGGCAGGAAACTCACTCCCTTCCGTTACGCGCCCACATTTAATAAAAATGGAAATATCTCGGTTAATATTCAAGATAAAGAATAATTCCATATAGCAATATTTATAGTAAATTTAATTTTCAATAAGATTTAATTTGCAATTCTGTACAATTTTTCGATCCGACGTATAGTAATGGAGATATTTTGAATTTACGAAAATTCCCCTCTAAAACCCCCCTTCCACTGGTACGATTTCAGCCATTAACGAACTTGATCTGTCTTTTTACATAAAACGTTTAAATATCGAGTTTGATTACGATCAAACAAAAATTGCGACCGCTAGAGCGTTAACAGACATTATATATATATATATATATATATATATATATATATATATATATATATATATATATAATTTTGAAGGGACCTCATTTTCGTTATCTCCTATGAAGGATCGATGGACATTTGAAGAAATGTTTCGATAATCGAGTCATGAGTACAACATCAATTGCTGATTTCCTGTAAGAGAATTCTGCTAGAAGTGTTTACGGTATATATTAAACCAATTACGAACTTTATGCTAGACGAATGATAAGATGAGAAAGATGAATATTATCAATGATGTTTAAATAAGAAACAAAACTCAATTATCTTTTCAATGTAGTTGTTAAAAATATTATTATTATTATTATTTATTAACGTCCACTTTTTGCAACTAAGGCTAATTGGGGAGGGTTATCTACAGGTTACCTACCACCATTTCCTAGACTTAGGATGTTATTTAATGAATTCTATCACTAAATAATTTCCTTTCCCCAGGCAAGAATCGAGCTCGCCACTCTAGGTTTATGATGTGAGATTAAGAACAACGGTTTAACTCACACGACTAACCTGAGCCCCCAATGTTAAAAACATTTTATGATGAGGCATTTATCTCTTTAAGGCGTAGTTGGTCTATCGTCATTTATAATGGCTGTCACTCACATTATAGTTTAAGATAAAATGAGAAGTGATTAAATATAAACCCCACGTCATAAATATGTAGTATATACTAAAGGTTAACGAAACTAGCTCAACTACTTAACGGAACTAGTTGACTCCGGTATTATGAGTCTGAATGTTATACAATAATATTGTTGCAAATTTTATATTTTCCACCATTGTTGTTTTATGAAAGTTTAGAATGAATTTAGTGAAAAAAATAAGGACTTAACTAACTATTCGGGATTTAACTCACGTGTATATTTGTCTGTTAACGCTGAGGCGGATAAATGGAAATTCATGAAATATTAGAAACTAACAAGATGACACGTTATCAAAGGAGCAATGCACCTCAAGATACAAAAATAATCCCAGAATTCTCTCTCGTACCACTCTCATACATTAAAAAAGACTTACGTACCGACACAAAACATAAGTAAACAGAGAATGGATGACATGTAACAAATATATATATATATATATATATATATATATATATATATATACTAGCTCAGATACCAGGCTTCGCCCGGGAATTGATTTGAGGCTGAATGGTGATGGTATTTTTTTGGCAAGGCTTTACTTTGCACAATATTTTGACATTTACCCCTCCCAGTGTTTAGGGTTAATACCCGTTGTTGGCATTTGTTAATAATAAAATTAATTTTTTATGTAAGTCTTCACTGTCCTCCAAATTGTCATATTTCCCGTCTCCTGTGCATTATGCATAGATTTCAGCTATTAAGGACAAAATATTAATATTGATTTGAATTAATTTTTCCAGCTGAGGTACCTGATAGTTCAAATAGGAATGAATTGTAGAGCATATCAATATTTCTACGCAAATTACTTGCTCCACACATTGTTCCTGGAGAAATGTATAAAAAAAAAAACTTAATCTAAATAACAAAGTAAACAACTTTTGTTATGTGCGTGTTTGTCGAAAAACAAATAGACAATGAAATATCGCGAATTTTTATTTCAGGCCTCCCTTATAACCCCCACTCCCGATCAAACCTAAAAATTTTAATATAGCTTCTAATCATGGAAGAATTAATGCTAATTGTCATACCGAGTTTTTTTAAGTTCGGTTTATTCTTTAGCGCCCAATGAAATAGTTGACGCTCGCTTTAGTTTATAGTCGTATCACAAAAGATACTCTAAATAACAAAATGAACCACTTTTGTTATGTTCATATTTTCCGAAAAACGAATAGAAAACGAAATACTGCTATTTTTAAATTCAGTCCTCCAGTCCTGCCGTCCCTAGAAATGATGGTATGGCTTCTTATAATGAAAGCGTTAATGCTAATACACATACCGAATTTTATTTATTTCGGTTGGGTCTTTTGTCCCAAATAAAATTGTTCATTTCCGCTATAGGTCTTAGCGTTTATCTCGTTTATAACTCGGTATTCGAAAAAAGTGTATATAACAAAAGTTACTCAAAATAAACAACTTTTGTTATGTGCATGATTGCCGAAAATGCAATAGGAAACGATTTTCCACATGAAGTTTTACAGTAGAGAAATCTGCCCAATAACAGCTGTAGTAGGTAGGGATCTCTAAACCTATTCACGAGGGACGGATAGTTCTGGAAAAGGCCACCAGAGCTCTCGGCGGAGAGTCCGGAACATGGCGGGGTTCCGTCGACCACACACACAATACAAATGCAAATATATCGCTTAATATTCAAGATACAGAATAAATGTATAGAACAATATTTATAGTAAATGTCATCTATATATATATAAAATTGTTACCTCTGTCTTTACATTGATTTTTTTCGCGAAATTTCACGATAACTTTTCGTTTCACATGTCATAGACACCATAACTGCATTTTGTTTCTTTCGTGTTTGTTTGTTTGTTTGTTACCTTTTCACGCATAAACGGCTGAACCGAATTTTATGAAACTTGGTATGTATATTACTACTAACCCAACTTAGACTTTAGGCTATATTAAAATTCTCTGAGACGAACAGGAGTGGGGGTTATAAGGGAAGCCTGAAATTAAAAATAGCGATATTTCGTTTTCTATTGGTTTTTCGGCAAATATGCACATAACAAAAGTTGTTTATTTTGTTATTTTGAGTAAGTTTTGTTATATACATTTCTTTCGAATACCGATTTATAAACGAGATATACGCTAAAACTTATAGCGGGAGTCAATAATTTTATTTCGTACAAGGGACTCAACCGAACTAAATAAAATTCGATATGTGTATTAGCACTAACGCCTTCATTATAATAAGCCATACCAACATGTCTATGGACAGGCAGGAGTGGGGGTTATAAGGGAAGCCTGAAATTAAAAATAGCGATATTTCGTTTCCTATTGGTTTTTCCGCAAATATAAACATAACAAAAGTTGTTTATTTTGTTATTTGGAGTAATTTTTGTTATATACACTTTTGTCGTATACCTAAGTATAAATGAGTTATACGTTAAAACTTTAGCGGGCACTAACGGCTGAACCGAACTTAACAAAACTCGGTATGTCAATTAGCATTAATTCTTCCATGATTATAAGTTATATTAAACTTTTTGGGTTCGAACGGGAGGGGGGTTATAAGGGAGGCCTGAAATAAAAATTCACTATATTTACATGTATAAGAGACGGGAAATATAAAAATATCGAAGACTGTGAAGCCTTATCGAACAAATAATTCTATTATTAGCAAATCCACGGGAAAGACGGGTATCAATCCTAAACACTGGGACGGGTAAATGTCAAAATATTGTGCAATGTAAAGCCTGCTAAAAAATACCATCACCATTCAGCCTCAAATGAATTCCCGGGCGAAGCCGGGTATCTGAGCTAGTTTACAATAAGATTGGTTCTATACTACGGTTTTCGATCCGACACATAATAACGGAGATACTTTGAATTTGCAAAAGTCCCCGCTCTAAATCCCACCTCCCACTGGTCCCAGTTCAGCCATTAACACACTTGATCTGTCTATTTTCGACAACCGCTTAAATATGAATTTTTGTAACGATCAAACAAAAATTGCGACCGCTAGAGCGATAACAGACACATATATATATATATATATATATATATATATATATATATATATATATATATATAATTTTGAACGGACCTCATTTTCGTCATCTCCTGGGTAGGATCGATGGACATTTGAGGAAATTTTTCAAAACTCGCGTCATGAGTACGACCTCAATAGCTGATTTCCCCGAAGGGAAATCTGCTAAAATGCAGGTATGGTGCCTATGACATGTGAAACGAAAAGTTATCGTAAAATTTCGAGAAAAACGTCAATGCACAGATAGAGGTTACGATTATGTGTGTGTATATATATATATATATATATATATATATATATATATATATATATATATACTAGCTCAGATACCCGGCTTCGCCCGGGGATTGATTTGAGGCTGAATGGTGATGGTATTTTTTTGGCAAGGCTTTACTTTGCACAATATTTTGACATTTACCCATCCCAGTGTTTAGGGTTAATACTCCTTGTTGGCATTTGTTAATAATGAAATTAATTTCTTATGTAAGTCTTCACTGCCTTCCAAATCGTCATATTTCCTGTCTCCTGTGTATTATACATAGATTTCAGTTATTAAGGACAAAATATTAACATAGATTTTTTAAAGGTGAGGTACCTCATAGTTTAATTTGGAATGAATTGTTGAGCGTATCAATACTTCTACGCAAATTACTTGCTCTACACATTGTTCCTGGAGATGTGTATAAAATAAAAAGTAATCTAAATATCAAAGTAAAAAACTTTTGTTATGTGCATGTTTGTCGAAAAACAAATAGGCAATGAAATATCGTGAATTTTTATTTCAGTGCATCCCTTATAACCCACCACTCCCCGTTTCTACTAAACCTAAACCATTTTAATATAGCTTATAATCATGGAAGAATTAAATGCTACTTGACATACCGAGTTTATGTTAAGTTCATTTCAATCGTTAGCGAACAATAAAATAAGTTTGATTCCCACATTAGTTTATAGTGTATATCCCGTTTTAAAAAACTGTTAGAAGAACAAACAAATGAGAACATCACAAAAGTTTACTCTAAATAACAAAAATAAACAACTTTTGTCATGTGTATATTTGCCAAAACTACAATAGGAAACGAAATATCAATTTTAATTTCAGGTCTCCCTTATAAACCCCCACTCCTGCCTGTCCCTAGAAATAGTATGGCTTTTTATAAGGAAGGCGTTAGTGCTAATACACATACTGAGTGTTTTATTTAGTTCGGTTGAGTCTTTTGTGCCAATTAAAATTTTTCACTTCCGCCATAATTTATAGCGTATATCTCGTTTATAATTCGGTATACGAAAAAAGTGTATATAACAAAAGTTACTCTACATAGCAAAATAAACAACTTTTGTTATGTTCATATTTGCCGATAAACCAATAGGAAACGAAATATCGCTATTTTTAATTTCTGGCTTCACCTAAAACCCCCACTCCTGCCCGTCCCTAGAAATGTTGGTATGGCTTCTTATAATGAAAGCGTTAGTGCTAATACACATACCGAGTTTTATTTATTTCGGTTGGGTCTTTTGTCCCAAATAATATTGTTGACTCCCGCTATAATTTTTAGCGTAAAGCTCATTTAAACTTCGGAATACGATGAAAGTGTTTATGACAAAAGTTACTCTAAATAACAAAATAAACAACTTTTGTTATGTGCATATTTGCGAAAAAACCAATAGAAAACGAAATATCGCGACTTTTAATTTCAGGCCTCCCTTATAACCCCCACTCCTGTTCGTCTCAGAGAAAATTAATATTGCCTATCTCTCAAGTTGGACCAGACTGCTCACGGTGTGCCAATTTAATTTAAAATCGGTTAAGTAGTTTAGGAGTCCATCGCGGACAAACATCGTGATAGGAGATTTATATATATTAAGATATATATATATATATCTGTTAATGCTCTAGCTGTCTACTATAACACTTGTTTGATCGTATCCAAACTCGTTATATAAGCATTTCACGTAAAACTAAAGATCATGGCTGATATTGATGAAGTGGGGATTAGAGGGGGGGGGGATTTTGAAAAATCTTAATATCTCCGTTAATAAGTGTTGAATCGAAATATTGTATATAACCGATATTATTGTAAATTTAACGTTCTATAAATGTTGTTATGCACCTTTTTTTCACTGTTGATTATTAACTGAGATATTCGCATTTTTTTTTAGTTTTCGGCCTTCAGTAAACCCCCACTCCTACTCTTGTCATATTAACAATAAGCTATTATGAAGAGCTTTATTTGGAGCCTTAATGCCAAAAATTGTTCTCATTAAACATTTACTTTTTGAGGTATATGCAAATACGTGGGAAATCTGTTTGTTAACGCATCCTTTGCGGGACGGAATTAAAAAAAAATTATTGTTATTATTTTTTGAACAGGATTGGGCACTGAGGAAGTTGTATTCTAGCCTCGAAACATGTTTGGCAATCGTGAATAAAGTTTGCTATGAATGAAAGGTGTTTTTATTGGTGACCCTTGCCACTAAACTATGAATAATATATAGGAATATACTCATGAGAAATCTAAGTTTATGCAGCCTCTAGGTGACACATTTATTTTAAATGTAAATTTACTTATTTTATTTATTTATTTATTAACGTCCACTTTTTGCAACATAGGCTAATTGGGACGGGTTATCACCCTTTTCTAGCCAGGGTGGGATTTTAGGACGTTATTTAATGAATTTCGTCACTAAATAATTTCCTTTGCCCAGGCAAGAATCTCGCATGGCTAACCTGAGCCCCAAAAAATGTAAATTTGAAGGTATTGCAAATTCATCTAGAGCGGCTGCAATCGACAAGATCAAAGTGATTCAAAGAATAAACACAAAAATGCCTCGTGACACATAATGCCACGTCACATGAATCAAAATCAGACAGTAAACAAGGAGTTATTTGTATTAATTCTGCAATCATTCTGGGGAATTACCAACTAATAAACCAAATACTTTGAATTGTCGAAAGAGATAAACATTTGTCATCAATTAAACGACTAAAATTTGACACACTCTGATAAGATTAGACAATTAACTAGTTTTCATTTATTGAATGTTGCGAGAGAAAATCCCACCACGAAGGGGTGCTATGAAAACTGTCCCACTCCCTAGAATATATATGTTGATAATTTCATCATACCGGCTATTTTCAATTTTCCCTCGATCCTACCCAGGAGATGACGAAATGAGGTTCGTTCAAAATGATATCTATCTACCTATCTATCTATCTATCTGTCTGTTAACGCTCTAGAGGTCGCAATTTTTGTTTGATCGTTACCAAACTCGATATTTGAACGGTTTATGCAAAAAGACAGATCAAGTTCGGTAATGGCTGAAATCGAACCAGTGGGAGGGGGGGGGGTTTAGACAGGGAGATTTTCGAAAATTCGAAATATCTCCGTTACTTTAAGTCGGATCAAAAAAGTGTATAGAAACAATCTTATTGCAAATTAAATGTGCTAAAATATTGTTTGTACATTTATTCTCTATCTTGAATGTTAACCGAGATATTTACATTTTCCTCAAAGCGTACAGCAAACCCACATTTCTACTCATGGTTTCTCTATACGTGTTAACCTCATTATTCGATGGAAATTCTCATTTGTTTAACTGCATGTGAGATGAATGCAAATATCGCCCCCCCCCCGTCTTGGGGTCTTGGACTACAAACCATTTGAATGTTTGTTTACATCAAGATTCGTACAGTCGGGAGGTTTCTTATTATCGATTATATTTATTCACTTAATATTCACGGTGCTATTGTGTTACCATTATATAGATTTATCTATTGCTAAACTTCACAAGCGAAATCTGCTTAGTTTACGCAGCCCCTGCTTAAAAGACTTTTTAGTTATTGTGTTAACCTCCCTTTCAACTAATGCGAATTTAAAGTCCAGCTCCTTTCTACAGGAAAAATCTGGAAGAGATGGACTCCTCTGAGTCAATGTGTGATATCTGCTTAGTTTACACATAGCCAGCGTGGAGGAATTTTTTTCGAAGTACACAGTATGAACTCGTGGTTCGTTAGTGGGAAATATGCTATGCAAGTTGTGTAGTATGTTACAGCCCGCACAGGGGTTGGGATTTGCGGGTCTAACCTCTGTTGTGACGCCAGGACACCAATTCCGTACGAATTTCGAGTGGTGACTTTGAACATATGCTCGACTTTGTAGTTATACAGCACGGACTTTGAAGTTTGAAGTCTGTAAGGTTGAGCTTGGAGCTGATTTCCCTTGAGGGAAATCAGCTATTGAAGTCGTACTCATGACGCGATTTTCGAAATTTTTCTTCAAATGTCCACCGATCCTTCCTAGTAGATGACGAAAATGATGTCCGTTCAAAACTGTATATATATATATATATATATATATATATATATATATATATATATATATATATATATATATTATTTTATTTATTTATATCCTTCCTGAAGTAACCCTACAGGAAGGGAGTTTATTATCCACACATCCCGTACAATAATTAGTACATAACGTGTGCTTGATACATAACATATTTTTTTTAACTATAATAACATGAAATATTTGTACAATAAAATTATTTACAACAAAAAAAAAGAGAAAAAAAAGAAAATAAAATAAAACAAATTTTGGATTCAATAAATAAATAATTAATTAATTTAACTGTATTTCAGTTTCAAATAATTCAAGAAGACATACATTTGTTCAGCAAACTGTTTTAATGGTTTATTATGTTTATAAAATAATAGTTTTTTCTCAACAGGCCAATTTTCTTTCTCATTTTAATTGGGATTTAAAGTCTTCTCTTTGGTCCGTTAGTAGTCTGCAGTCATAGAGCAAGTGTCTGTAAGTCTGTTCAGTAGTAAAGTCGCAGTAACAGTTTGGTTGATCTGTTAGGCCAAAAAGATTAAAGTAAGAATTTGTTGTTCCGTGTCCAGTTAATAATTGTGTCAAGTAAAAGTCTGTTGATATTAATTTTTGTCCTAAGTACTCTTTAATGTCTGGAATAAATATCTTTAAATGTTGTCCTTTCATAGTCGTATTCCATTTCTGTTGCCATGTGTTTATTGTGTCAGTAAGTAATTGTGTTTTTAAGTGTGATTTTGTTATTTTGTTGTAGCATTCCGGAATTTTGGTATCTTTTGACGCTGATTTTGCAGATAAATCAGCGAGATCGTTCCCCAAAATTCCCGAATGCCCTTTGATCCAGCAAAAGTGTATGTGTATATTATTTTGTTTAACTCTTGTAAGTAACTGTCTGATATTTTTCTGTCAAAGGGCCATGAATTGTATAATTTTGAAGTGATTGTAAAGAATTGTGGCTATCAGTGTAAATGTTGATGTGCGTTGAAGGTTGTTTGTCGTCTATGTACAGTAAACTATTTAAGATTGCAATTTTGTCTGCCTGATTATTGGTACACAGTTTTCCAAATCTGAATTTTTGTATTTCTATTAGTTCATCTCTTTTAAAAACTACAAAAGCACAACCAACTTGGGTATCATCCTTACTGCCATCAGTATAAATGCTTATTTTGGCATTATTGTATGGATTTAAACAAATACTTGGATATAACGACGGATGGAGCCAGCCCTTATAATGGATATCTCTTTCTATTTCTTCAGGCAGATAGTTCGAGTTGGCTGTTGAGGTTTTCAAAAGAGAGAATTGAGTTACGTACTGCTTTGCAATGAGATCTATTGGTATTTATTTACCTAATACACATGCTGCGTCATAAGATACTGTTTTAAAACCTTTTATTATTTTTTGGGCCATCAATCTTTGTACTCTCTGTAGTTTTTTCAAATTGTGTATATATATATATATATATATATATATATATATATATATATATATATATATATATATATTCTAGCGGTCGCAATTTTTGTTTGATCGTTACCAAACTCTATATTTAATCGTTTTGTGAAAAAAGAAAGATTGAGTTAGTTAATGGCTGAAATCGGACCAGTGTGTGAGGGGGGGGGGGTTCCCCGAAAATTCCGTTGTAGAGATTACTAACTTGTACATTGGCTGAAGGATTTCTCATTACCGTTTGTATTGATGCACTTGATATTCACGGTAGTGTTACCAGTATGTAGATTTATCTAATGTAAACCTTCGCGTGGAAAATCTGCTTAATTGACGCAGCCCCTGTTGAATGAGTCCATACACTTTTTCGATCTGACATATAATAACGAGGTTAATTTCGAAACTGCCACTGTAAACCCCAGTTCTTTTCAACCCAATTTTAGCCGTTAATGTACTCGATGGAATGAATAAGTTTTGCATGAAACTCCTATATATATCGATTTTGGTAACGATAATAAAAAAAAAAATTCAAACCGCTAGAGTGGTAACAGACAGATATATTTAATTTTGAAATAGTTGTTTTATGTAAAAAGAAAGATCAGGTTCGTTAACGGCTGAAATCGGACCAGGGGGAGGGGTGGGAGTTAAGAGGGGGAGAAATTTTAAAATTTGAATTATCTCCGTTACCATAAGTCAGATCGACAAAATGTATAGAATGAATCTTATTGAAAATTACATTTACTATAAATATTATCATATACATTTATTCCCTACCATGAATATTAACCGAGATATTTGCATTTTTCAGTTTTCAGCCTTCAGAACTCCTACTCGTGTTACATAAGCAATACTCTGTTATATAATAAGCCACATTCTTCGAAACTTAAATATCATATATTGTTTTCCAGAGACCTTTATTATACGAAATACATGCAAATATGTTCTTGTGAATATATTTATATATATTTGTCTGTTACCGGTCTAGCGGTCGCAATTTTTGTTTGATCGTTACCAAACTCGATATTTAGTCGTTTTAAGTACAAAAGAAAGATCAAGTTTGGTAATGGCTGAAATCAGGCCAGTGGGAGGGGGAGTTTAGAGGGGAGGATTTTCTAAAATTCGAAATATTTCTGTTACTATACGTCGGATCGAAAAATTGTATAGATTCAATCTTATTGCAAATTAAATTTACTATTAATATTGTTATACAAATTTATTCTCTATCTTAAATATTAACCGAGATATTTGCATTTTTATGTAATGTGTGGATGAGAGTGAGTTTCCCGCCAAAAGCTAGGTCGGCCGTTTTCTTAACTGTTCGGCTCTCATGAAATTTCTCTATTGTAAAACTTCACGTGGGAAATCTGCTTAGTTTACGCAGCCCCTGCGTGACGAACTTTTTACACTCCTGGGTTGGATAAATGGCGATTTGAAAAAAATATCTCCAAAGTTTTTGAATATCGTGCCAACATCAATGTATGTTTTCCCTTGAGGGAAATCTGCTAATGTGTAGAGCATGCTTGGAAAATAGAACGTAGTTGGGGACTGTGTTATCAGTGATAGCTTATCAGAGGCTTTATAATCTATGCCGGTTATGAGTAAAGTGCAGTATACACACAGAGAGCTAATCCTTTGATAAGGAGGCTAGCTTCGTCGGATGGAGCAGCGATGCATGCCGGCAATACTGCTTAATCCTTGTATAATTGATGGTCCGACAGAGATAATACACTGCCTCATCAATAATACAGTCTTAAATTAATGAAATCTTTATGTCCAGATTTATTTATAAATTAGAATTAGAGGTCAAAAAAAAGTATACAAAGAAGAAACAACTTCATTACTCTAGTAACCAAAGCAAAACTGTTACTACGTGTAACACCCATACTGTCATTATTTTCCCTTAAGAGAAATCTGCTATTCAGGTCGTATTCATGACGGGATTTTTGAAAATTTTCTTTAAATACCCATCGATTGCTATTTTGGTTTAATCGTTACCAAACTCGATATTTAATCGTTTTATGTAAAAAGAAAGATCATGTTGGTAAATGGCTGAAATCCGCCCAGGGAGAAGGGGGGTTTAGAGGGAGGATTCCCAGATATTCTTAATATCTCCGTTATTATTCGTAGAACCAATCTTACTAAAAATGTAATTTTCTATAAATGTTGTTATGTACCTTTTTTCACTATATTAATTATAAGCTGAGATGTTTGCATTTTTTAGTTTTGGGCATTCAGTAAACCCCCACTCCTACTCATGTCGTATTACCAATAAGCTGTTATACTTTGAAGCACATTATATGAAGCATAAACACCAAATATTGTTCTCATTGAACTTTTACTTTTTGAGATAAATGCAAATACCTGGCACACCTGGAAATCTGCTTAGTTAACGCACTTTTTGTTGAACTCTACGTTTGCTACTATGGGCAACTGGGACTGGTTATCTACAGTTTAACAGGTTAAACGGCTCCTTAAGGTGGTTATACTAAATTTAGTTGATTAAGCGGATTTCCCTAAAAGGAAATCTGCTATAGAGCTACGACCTCTACGTCAAGAGACGATTTTCGAAAAATTTCTTCAAATGCCCTTCGATCCTACCCAGAAGATGACGAAAATGAAGTCCGTTCAAAATTATATATATATATATATATATATATATATATATATATATATACATACATACATATTTTTTAACGCTCTAGCGGTGAAAATTTTTGTTTGATCGTAACCAAACTCGCTGTTTTATTGTTCTATGTAAAAAGATCGAACAAGTTCGTTAATGGCTGAAATAGGAAAAGAGGGACAGGAGATTATCGAAAATTTAAAATATTTCCATTATTCTATGTCGGATCGAAAAATTGTATAGAACCAATCTTATTTTAAATTAAATGTACTATAGACATTATTATATAAATTTATTCTCTATCTTGAATATTACCCGAGATATTTGTATTTTTCAGTTTTCAGCCTTCAGAAAAAAACAACAGATCATTGGGAAATCCACAGAACAGAAGAAAAGGGAAATCTACTAAATAACCAGATAATTCAAAATAATGAATTTTAAAAACAATTTTAATTTAATGTGAAGCGTTAAAATAAAATATAAACAATTAAAAATGAATATGTACATAAATAAAATTTTTACATTAGGTAATCGTTTCTAAAACCTTACACATGCATTCACGAACACACTCACAACATCACAAACACTTTTATTATTTACTAGTTGGTCCAGATTGTATGGTAGGGCCATGTTATGCCGTCTTTTGCAAAACAAAATATGGTTCCTCGTTTCTCTATATTTCATAATCTATAAACAGTTATACGTTAATAACAAGAATTATCGTCATCGAGTACAATACAAGACTTCTTGTATATGTTTTCAATGTACGACGTCGTGCGAAGGCGTCTCGTAAGTACGCAGAAACTCTTATTGCGATGTTCCATAGCTCAGAGCGAGTCGTCGGTTCCATTATAAAGGAGATAAGGGAGTGATATCAGTGATATGGGACATTGAAACTCATCCAAACAACTCGTTTCCCCTTCAGCTCTGAAACAGAAAACAGAATTAAATATTATTAACGAGTGTAAACAAGTCCAGCTAAAGAGTCTTTAAACAAATCCAATAGGTATGTGTGTAAGACTGGTCAAGAAAGCAACCATTTAAGGGAAATCAGCTATTGAGGTCGTACTCGTGACGCGATTTTCGAAAAATTTCTTCAAATGTCCATCGATCCTACCCAGGAGATGACGAAAATGAGGTCCGTTCAAAATTATATATATATATATATATATATATATATATATTTGTCTGTTAACGCTCTAGCGGTCGCAATTTTCGTTTGATCGTTACCAAACTCGATATTTAAACGTTTTATGCAAAAAACACAGATCAAGTTCGTTAATGGCTGAAATCGGACCAGTGGGACGGGGGTTTAGAGGGGAGATTTTTGAAAATTCAAAATATCTCCGTTATTATGCGTCGGATCGAAAAATTGTATAGAATAAATCTTATTGCAAATTAAATTTACTATAAAAATTGTTCTATATATTTATTCTGTATCTTGAATATTAACCGAGATATTTACATTTGTATTCTGCGTGTGGTCACCAGCTATGTTCGGACTTTCCGCCGAGAGCTCTGGCGGCCGTTTCCATAACTATTCGTCCGTCGTGAATAGGTTTAGAGGTTAGGTTAACTGTTTTTTTGGGGTTAGAAATTACTGGGTTATTACGCCCTAAATAATGTTTTAGGTTTAGAGGTTTCTTACTACTACAGTTGTTATTAGGCAGATTTCTCTATTGTAAAACTTCACGGGGAAATCTGCTTAGTTTACGCAGCCCCTGCGTGACGGACTTTTTTTTTTTTGGCCAGGCTTCAATGTGTACAACTACACTTCCCATCTGGGCGCATTGTTTTCCTGTAAGGATCAGGCAGGAAATTTATAGAATAGAAATTTTAATTTTGAAGAATAAGTGAATATAAGTCCCTAGTCAATCCCTCTCCATCTTTTGACACACCGTGAATAATTTAAATCGTAACTATGGATATTACAATTAATTATTATCAATAATGTACATGATTCCTGTCAGAAACCAATCCGAGATTGTGAGCTTAGTTGTATACACAATTATAAATTTTTGTAGAATGCAATTCCATCATTTCACAAGAAATAAGTTAACACAACTAACTGTGTTAGCCTCCCGACAACTTCCGCTAGCTTCTGCATCAGCTTAGCTTTACATAAATTATTTCTTTAAAACATTAAAAAAAACAAAAACACCTTCTTGTAATTTAATCTGGTGTAAATAAATAACAGTGATTCCCTAAAAATTATTTAATTTATATTCTAAAAGTGAGTTAAGGAAATGAGATTGTAGCCCTCCCTGCAAACTCAAATCATATTGAGTTTAAACGCAAACTGTCTTTTGTTACATTAACCAGTAACTTTTAATAGTTATAGATAGTACATAGATATTTCAATAACGTCAACATGTCAGAGAATATACAGTAATATATACCACAATACAAGAGTTCGATTCAGCACAACTTCAGCTCATTGTACAAATTTAGCATGCCATTGTTTTAATAATACATAAATTAAATAATCGAAATGCTCTTATAGTTTAAATTTCTATGTGGAATAAATAACGAAGTTATTTTCTAATTAAAATAAATAACAAATGAGGAGGGTAGGGGCGGAAATTTATAACCTTCCTAATCCGAATCATACTTAGAACTATCATATGAGTCTAAAAATATCTCAATTTTTCATTATTGTTTTCCCTTAAGGGAAATCAGCTATTGAGGTCGTACTCATAACGCGAGTTTCGAAAAATTTCTTCAAATGACCATCGATCCTACCCAGGAGATGACGAAAATGAGGTTTTTTCAAAATTATATATATATTATATATATATATATATTTATATATATTATATATATATATATATATATATATATATATATATATATTATACATTTATTCTGTTTATTAATATTAGCCGAGATATTTGGATTTATATTGAGTTGATATTAATTCATATACCGAGTTTTGTTCATATGTATATATATATATATATATATATATATATATATATATATATATATAGACACATATATTAGCTAAGGTACCCGGCTTCGCTCGGGAAATTAGAGGCTGACTATTTAGGGTATTTTTATAGCAAGGCTTCAATGTGTACAATTAGTCTGGGCGTATTATTTTTCCATAAGGGTAACTGTGGGGACTTATAGAATAGAAAATTTAATTAAAAAGAGTAAATGAAAATGAGTTCCCGATCAATCGCTCTGTTTGTTTGACACACCGTGAATAATTCTAATCATGATCATGGATAGCATTTATTATAATGAAATAGTATCTATAATGCACATATTTTCTGTCAAACCCACTCCGAGCAGACATAGTTTAGAAATAGTAGGTTATAAGTAGAAAGAGATTCCAATAGTGCCAGCATTTAACAGGAAATAAGTTAATACAATTAACTGTGTGGGCGGGGCTCTGTGCGACTTTCCCTTCCGCTTGAGATTTATAACCTTACTAATGAGTATTATACATACAACTACCATATAAGTCGAAAAACAACATTATTCCGCCTATAACAAATAAACATTAATTAGTACTAATACAATTGGTTACCCCCGCTATAGTTTTAGCAAATACCTCGTTTATACTTTGTTAAACGACAAAAGTGGATATATCAAAAGTTATTCTAAATAACAAATAAAAACCTTCTGTAATGTGCATGAGATAACAGGCTTCCCGGTTAACCCTCCTTCCCCCGTGTCGTCCACAGAAATGTTAACATAGCTTATTTTCATGGAGGAGAGGATGCTAATCCACATACCTAGTTTTGTTTAATTCGGTTGTTTTTTGCACCAAGTAAAATTGTTGACTTCCGCTATAGGGTTTAGCGTATATCTCGTTTATACTTCAGTATACGAAAAAAGTATATATAACAAAAGCTACTTTAAATAACACAATAAGCAACGTATGTTACGTGCATCCGTTGAAAAACCAATGCGAAACGAAATATCGCTATTTTAATTTCATGCCTCCCTTATAATCCCCACTCCCGTTTTGAACCTATACAATTTTATTACAGCTTATTATTATGTATGAATTAATGTTAATTCGCATACCGAGTTTTGTTAAATTCAGTTCTAATGTTAGTGCCCAATAAAATATTTGGCTCCCGCTTTAGTTTTTTGGTGTATAATCTCGTATATACTTTGTTCTAAAACAAAAGTGACATATAACAATAAGTTACTCAAAATAAACAGAATAAAGAACTTTAGTTATATGCATATTTTCGGATAAAAAAAACAGTAGAGAAACGAAATATCGCTATCTTTTAAGTTTCAGGCGACTCTACAACCCCCACTCCTGCCCGTCCCTAGAAATGTTGGTATGGCTTGTTATAAGGAAGGCGTTAGTGCTAATACACAGACCGAGTTGTATTTAGTTCGGTTGATTCTTTTGTGCCAAATAAAATTGTAGAGTCCCGCTATAATAGTTAGCGTATCTCATTTATACTTCGGTATTCGACGATAGTGTATATAAGAAAAGTAAATAACAAAATAAATAACTTTCTTATGTGTATATTGGAAACGAAATATCGCTATTTTTAATTTCAAGCCCCCACTTCTATTTATCTTAGAGAATATTAATATAGGCTAAAGTCTAAGTTGGGCTAGTAGTAATATACATACCAAGTTACATAAAGTTCGGTTCAGCCGTTTCAAACAAACACACACCAAAGAAACAAAATGCAGTTATGGTGTCTATGACAAGTGAAACGAAAAGTTATCGTGAAATTTCGCGAAAAAAAACCAATGTACAGACAGAGGTTACAATTTTATATATATATATATATATATATATATATATATATATATATATATATGTCTGTACATTGGTATTTTTTTCTCGAAATTTCACGAGAGTTTTTCGTTTCGCATGGAACTGAAACGTAATCAATAATTTAAGTCCTTGGTATCTATTTGTTTGTTACCTTTTCAGTTCTAAACTTCTGAACCAAACCCAACGAAATTCCGTTTGTGGGTTTGTATTAACAACTCCTTGATTATAACCATATTAACATTTTTCGAAACGAATAGGAGCAGGGGGTACAACGAAGGAAATGAAAAATCACCATATTTACATTCCTATTGGTTTTTCGAGAAACACGTACGTAACAAAAGTTTTCTATTTTAGCAGATTTCCCTTAAGGGAAATCAGCTATTGAGGTCGTACTCATGACTTGAGTTTCGAAAAATTTCTTCAAATGTCCATCGATCCTACCCAGGAGATGACGAAAATGAGGTCCGTTCACAAATTTCTATATATATATATTTTTCTGTTAAAGCTCTATCGGTCGCAATTTTTCGTTGAATCGTTACTAAACTCGATATTTAAACGTTTTATGCAAAAAGGGACAGATCACAAGTTCGTTAATGGCTGAAATCGGAACAGTGGGAGGAGGGGGGGGGATTTTTGTAATTTCAACATCTCCCGTTATTATGCGTCGGATCGAAATATTGTATAGAATAAATCTTATTGCAAATTAAATTTACTATATATATTGTTCTATACATTTATTCTGTATCTTGAATATTAACCGAGATATTTGCATTTGTATTCTGCGTGTGGTCACCTGCTCTTTGTTCGGAACTTTCGCCGAGAGCTCTGGCGGCCGTTTCCATACTATTCGTCCCTCGTGATATGTTTAGAGGTTAGGTTAACTGTTTTTTTTGGGGCTAGAAACTACTGGGTTATTACGCCCTAAATAATGTTTTAGGTTTAGAGGTTTCTTACTACTACAGTTGTTATTAGGCAGATTTCTCTATTGTAAAACTTCACGTGGGAAATCTGCTTAGTTCACGCAGCCCCTGCGTGACTGACCTTTTTTATTTGAAGTACTTTTTGTTATATACCTATTTGTCGTATACCTTTGCCTGGCTGAATGGAAGATATTTTGTAAGTCAATGAAATCAAAATAAAGAGGCTGGTTATATTTAAATGGGTGCCCTACCTGGTAAATGGTAGAAATAATTCTTATTATTTTTTCACCATAATTGAGGTAAAACATTTATTCAACCAGTTGACAGTGTGATAATAGCTATCGAGAATTGTTTTAATATTCCCTATGCAATAGATTGAGCATTCTGTTGAAAAGTCTGTTTAGAATACTAATTAGATCTTCCATTTCTAGGATCAACATCTCACTAATAACAATATTGCAACCACGAACCTTGGATCGTAAACAGGCTCAGATATATTATTATAGTATATATTCTCAAGTATAGTCTGGGATCTTCAACTTATCTTTTAATGGTAATTATTCCGTGAGAATTTTTTAATTTATACTTCCATTTAATTCTGAAGTTTATTTGATGATAAGCCGAGTGAAACAAGATGATTCTCAAACATTATTGAGGATTTTCCTTATAGCATTCTTCATTTTGTTCCATTTTAGCAGGTTTCAGAAAGATTTCCTCAAATGTCCATCGATCCTAAATAGGAAATGACGAAAATGAGGTCCGTTCGAAATTAAATATATTTGTATGTTACCGCTCTAGCGGTTGGAATATTTTTATCATCGTAACCAAAGTCGATATATAAGCGTTACATGCGAAACTGAAGATCAAGTTCGTAAACCGCTGAAATAGGGGGGAAAGAAGTGGGGTTCAGAGGGGAAGAATTTCGAAAATATCGTCGTTATTATATTGTTGCGAAAACTAAAGCAAATTTGCGACCGCTAGTGCGGTAACAGACAAATATATATGTATGTGTGTATAATTTTGAACGGACTTCATTTTCTTCATCTACAATTTAGGATCAATGAACATTTGAAGAAAAGTTTCTAAAATCGCGTCATGAGTACAACCCCAAGAACTGATTTCCCTTAAGGGAAATCTGCTAAAACCTACGATTTAATAACGACTCTTCAAAACAATATTCATGCTTCGGATAAGACTTTTCATGACGTACTCTCTTATTAGCAGATTTCCCTTCAGGGTAATCAGCTATTGAGGTTGTACTCATGACACGATTTTCGAAAATTTTCTTCAAATGCTCATTGATCCTAACTTGTAGATGAAGAAAATGAGATCCGTTCAAAATTATACACACATACATATATATTTGTCTGTTATCCCACTAGCGGTCGCAAATTTGCGGCGAAGGTTAGTCGTTGTCTCGCTTCTCTATTTTTCTTCTTTTACGTTTTTTGTATGGATTGCTTTCTGTAGCTCCTCTGGTGGTTGTTCCTTCATTTTTGGTTTTTAGCAGATTTCCCTTAAGGGAAATCAGCTATTGAGGTTGTACTCGTGACAGAATTTTCGAAATTTTTTTTTCAAATGTCCATCGATCCTATCTAATAGATGACGATAATGGGGTCCGTTCAAAACTGTATATATATATATATATATACATATATTTGTCTGCTACCGCTCTAGCGGTCGCAAATTTGCTTTAATCATTACCGAACTCGGTATTTATTCGTTTTATTCAAAAGAAAAGGACCATGTTCGTCAATGGCTGAAATCCGACCAGTGGGAAGGGGGGGGGGGTTTAGAGGGGACGAATTTCGATAATTTTTAAAATATCTCCATTATTATGCGTCGGATTGAAAAATTGCTTAGAGCCAATCTTATTAAAAATATAATGTTCTATAAATGTTGTTATGTACGTTTTTTCACTACTTGATTATTAACCAATGTGATGTCATAGCAACAATTAACTGTTATGAAGCGCATTATTTGAAGCCTAAATACCAAATATTGTTGAGATAAATGTGTTTAGTTTACGCAGCTTGACAGGCTTTTTAAGTGCGATAACTTTGGGGTTTACTGTAAAATCTAAAAAAAATAAAATATCAAACCATGTGAATAACGACACGTATAGAAAATTAAATTTTTCTGTAATCGTTGAATAATGGTAACATTACTAAACTGAAATGAGTGAAGAAAGTGAAACATTTTGCAATAGAGTGAAGAAAGTGAATTGCCTTCTTAATTAGTAATAAGTATAAATTAAAAAATAATTTGAAGTTGGAAATTAAATGCTTTTAAATGTTTCTTAACATTGTAAGAATTTATTTTAACAAAATAAATTGAAATGTGAATGAATTATTGGTGGAAATAATCAATATATTTTAAAATTTAAATATAATAATAATTACCTTCCTTGTTTATAACTGCACTACTTCACAATCATCACTAGTTGTTTTATAACTATGCTTATAACCTTTCACAACCATGCTTATAACATACCATAATCTTCACAACATCCTAATTTTGTTCATATTCTTGTTAGATCTGACCATGTATTACACGATTACAGAAAAAAATTAATATTACACTCGTGACGAAAGTAAAATTTACAACTCTCGTGAAATTACCACACTCGTGTGGGTAAACGTTTCACTTGAGTTGTAAAATGATCTGCTTTCGTCACTTGTATAATAAATAGCTATTACAATGATATTGTTCCTGTATAATATCCTATAATGTATAATACAGGCGGTGTTTCTAAATTCCTCCCTCTAAACCCCTCTCTCACTTTCACCCCAATTTCTGCAGTTAACGAAAACGATCCTTAGTTTTGCATAAAACGTTTAAATATTCAGTTTGGTACCGATCAAACCAAAATTGCTAGATTTGTAGCTGACATATATATAAAATATAATTTTGAACGGATCTCATTTTCGTTATTTCCAAGGTGGGATTGATGGACATTTGGGGAAAAGTATTCATCTTTGAGGACCTCAATAGCTTATTTTCCTTAAGGGAAATCTGCCAAACCCGAAGCAATAGAAACGCATAACGCTGATGGAATTGCCACAAAATCATCTTCACCACCGAATAACTCATATAACCACAGTGAGATGGAGAATACACGATCTTAGTGGTAATATCAGTGATTGTTTTCGAATAAAACAAAAAAAAAAGCCTGTTTTACATTATAATTTGTGGTGGGATCATTGTCGTCAGAGTATGTTTGAAAAGGATGTTACTAGATCTGAGCTGTAACGAATCTCGCTGACGCAATCACAATGAATCATGAAAGAATCGTTCCTGAACGCCGTTTATGACGGACCATAATTGGCTGCTGGCAGTAAACATTCCTTCTCCAGACCTACCTACTTAATAATGGGTTTCGCTACAATTATTCAAGAAGAAAACGTAGGAGAGTGAATAAAAATTCCGTCACGCAGGGGCTGAGTGAATTAAGCAGATTTCCCTCGTGTTAACTATGGATTTCTTCTTCCCATATATCTCCTATTTCCAAGCAAAAATTCCGTCACGCAGGGGCTGAGTGAATTAAGCAGATTTTCCACGTGAAGTTATACAATAGAGAAATCTGCCCAATAACAACTGTAGTAGTAAGGGGTCTCTAAACCTATTCAAGAGGGACGAACAGTTACGGAAACGGCCGCCAGAGGTCTCGGCGGAAAGTACCGAACATAGCCGACTCCTGCCAAGCACACGCAGAATACAAATGCAAATATCTCGGTTAATATTCAAGATCCAAAATAAATGTATAGAACATTGAAAGTAAATTTAATTTGATATAAGATTGATTCTATACTATTTTTCGATCCGACGCGTAATAACGAAGATATTTCGAATTTTCAAAAATCCCCCCTTCTAAACCCCCCCTCCCACTGGTCCGATTTCAGCCATTAACGAACTTGATCTTCCTTTTCACATAAAACGATTAAATTCCGAGTTTGGTAATGATCAAACAAAAATTGCGACCGCTAGAGCGTTAACAGAATAACACAGACACACACACACACACACCACAACACACACACACACACACACACACACATATATATATTGATATTAATAATATATATATATATATATATATATATATATATATATATATAATTTTGAACGGACCTCATTTTCGTCATTCCTGGGTATTTGAATAACTTTTTTGAAACTCGCGGCATGAGTACGACCTCATTAGCTGATTTCCCCTAAGGGAAATCTGCTAAAATACATTGAGTAGAAGTGGGGGATTTACTGAAGGCAGAAAACAAGAAAGTAAGAATAACTCCCTTAATATTTATGGTCCGGGAAATCTGCTAAAAGTCCGTCAGGCAGGGGCTGCGTTAACTAAGCGGATTTCCCAGGTGCCTCACGTTTTTGCATTTATCTCGAAACGTAATAGTTCAACGAAAAAAATATTTCCTATTTAGGCTTTAAATAATGTGCTTCATAACATTGCTAATATGACATGACTAGGAGTGCGAATATCTCGGTTAATAATCAAGATAATGAAATAACGTATATAACAATACTTATAGAACATTACATTTGCAGTAAGATCGACTCCATACAAATTTTTGATCCGACGCATAATGAGGGAGATATTTCAAAATTCCCCTCTTTAACTCCCCCCCCCTCCCCTCCCACTGGTCTGACTTTAGCCGTCTTCTACGTTTTTACATAAAACGTTTAAATATTGAGACTGGTATCGATGAAACAAAAAGTTCGTCAAGCCGTTTGAGGACCTTTGTTTTGCCCCGGTGCCTTCATGGCTTGGTGCTAGCCATTGCTCCGGTGGTGCTCCACCGAAAGGATATAAGTAACAGGGCTTCTGTGCGTAAGTGGATGCAACTCCCTCATACGTCTTGCAATGCATTTATTCATGCATGTGGTCTGGGGTCCCTTGCTTGGCTCGCGCTGCTCCATTCTTTAGGGCCTGAAATTGCTAGACAATATGGAAAGCCGAGGCGCATCGCTTGGGGTGAGGCGTGTTTTGGGTGGTGGGCCGGTGCCTCCGGATGATGTTGTAAGCGTGCGTGAGCTTTGTATGAACGAATTGTATGCGAGTGTAGACTGCAAGGACATGAGTGAATGTGGAAAGGTTCCAGCTTCTACAGCATGAACAGAAGATTCAACTTCAAGAGCAGAAGATTTTAGTGGAAGGCATTTTGTGGCCTTTATTAAGATTGTAGGAGGGGTTTTATTAAGACTGTAGGAGGGACTTTATTAAGATTGTAGGAGGGGCTTTATTAAGATTGTAGGAGGGGCTTTATTAAGATTGTAGGAGGGATGTGCCGATCTGGCTGTGTTGTATTGGAGACGGCTGCTCATGTTTTAGGCAATTGTATTGCTACAATGCATGCCGCCGGCATAATGAAGTAGTTTGCTTTGTAAGGCAGGGCATTATAATGCCAGGATGGAGTACCTGCTACGAGAATTTATTCGTAAAATCTATTGGGTCCTTTCGGGCAGACGTAGTTCTTAAGTGGAGGTCGACTTTGGCAATTATTGATGTACATATTGTTACTGCAGCAGGACCATTGGAGGACATCTTTCAGAGGAGGAATGAAAAAAGTGGACAGGTTGGAGCTGAAGAGAGTGGTTGCCCAGCTCGCCGAGGTTGAGCCAGCCATGGTCCGAGTACTTCCAGTGACCCTGTCTTACAAAAGTGTCTGGTGTAAGAAGAGTGCCGACGGATTCCGGGATTTAGGCATGAGCAGTACGGCAATTTAGTGGATCAACATCCTGGTGATTCGCGGTTCCTGGACGGTCTGGGGCGTGTTTGCAGCTAGGAATGGACAACTGGGTGGAGAACAAGGCCCTGGTTGAGCCTGGAAGAGGAACTCCTCTTGACGAACGATTTCCAAGGCCAAAATGTATAGTGACATTTGTTATCCTTTATGTTCTTTTGTAGTTTTAGCAGATTTCCCTTAAGGTATTGAGGTCGTACTCATGACGCCATTTTCGAAAAATTTCTTCAAATGTAAATCGATCCTACCCAGGAGATGACGATAATGAGGTCCGTTCAAAATTTTATATATATATGTATATATATATTTATATTTATATATATATATTTATATGTATATATATATTTATGTGTGTGTGAGTGTGTGTGTTTGTGTGTGTCCTGTGTGCATGTGTGAAATTGGCCGAAAACATTATTTCCGTTATTTCGTTTGTATTTATTCACTTAATATACACGGTGGTGTTTTCTTACCAGTATGTAGATTTATATATTACTAAACTTCACGTGGGAAATCTTCTTAGTTTACGCAGCCCCTGCGTGACGGATTTTATTTTTGATAAAACCATTTTAAAATGTTATGTTAGTATTTGTTTTGTTTTTTTGTATTACTTGTATTAAATGTTTATTTATCGTAATCTTTTTTTTTATTTTTTATTCAGCTTTTGTTATTTTTCTATTATATTAATTTTATTACATTGTTAAATTTTGAGCTATATCGCATAGTTGCGGGTACTCCTGTATAAATAAATAAATATCTCCCATAAAGAGAAGCCTCGAATTATTTTATTCATACTTATGTAATCATTCCTGCTCTTTCATTTAATAATTTCTTTGAATGTCAAGGGGAACATAAAAAGAGACAAAATAAAAACAAAAAAAATTCTAATAATCTTTTTGGGCGATTTTCTAATGAAAAGCTAAGTTTACAATATTTCATTAAATTTAAAAAATTAAAAAAAATTCTAATAATCTTTTTGGGCGATTTTCTAATGAAAAGCTATGTTTACAATATTTCATTAAATTTAAAAATTAAATCTCAATATAAACAAAATAACCTCATGATGCCTTTATCACTGGATGGTCTGATGCAGAAGGCAATGGGAAACCACTCCATGTCCTTGTGACCTACTTATTCCCTTGCTCGTTGACCATGTGTGTATAAAAATCGTTTAAATATCGAGTTTGGTACCAGTCAAACTAAAATTGTGACCGCTAGAGCGGTAACAGAAATATGTAAACAATTTTGATCGGACCTCGTTTTCGTCATCATCTGGATAGGATCGATGGACATTTGAAGAAATATTTCGAAAATCTCATCATAAGTACAACATCTGAAATCAGGTAAAACAGATTTGAAAAACGAAAATTTTCGCGGGTCCAATACTCCCTTTACTTCGCACAAGGAAGTAAAAATACCCTCACCTTCTCAAAGCTGGGCCAATCTTGAGAAGCGGTGATTCACACTTGTGGATATGTGTTATTCACAACCACTTGTTGACGCAGTTGACACTTGTAGGAGCAATGCCTCTTATCGCACTAATATTGTGTAATTCCAACTTCTTTAACGACAAGCAATATATCATTTATCTTGCCGGCAAACACGCAGTTCTATATCGGGATACAAAAGTTTAATTTGTCCAGTATGCAGGAGAATACCGCTTTCCACAAATTAAAAAAAGTAAAAAAAAAAAAACAGGGACACCACGTAATTGCATTAATCCCCCAAAAAATGCATATAACAACATTTATATAACATTTAATTTTAATTGCGGAGATATTTAGAATTAAATTCCCCCTCGAACCCCCCCCTCTTCTTCCACCTATCTCATTTCACGAACTTAACCTTCATTTTGATATAAAACGTTTAAATATCGAGTTAGGTAACGATCAAACAAAAATTACGACCGCTAGAGCGCAAACAGACAATTATATATAACATTTTGAACGGACCTCATTTTCCTCATCTCCTAGATTGATGGACATTTGAGGCAATTTTTCTAAAATCATGAGTACAGCTTCAATAGCTGATTTCCCTTAAGGAAATCTGCTAAAATGCAGACACCATATGACTCCTTTGTACTCCTATTAAATGAACTATCCCTTACTATACGGCGGATCGAAAAAGTGTACAGAATCAATTTCATTGCGAATTAAATGTACTATGAATATTGTTATATACATATATTTATTCTCTATCTTGAATATTAACCGAGATATTTGCATTTTTCAGTTTTCAGCAAACCCCCACTTCTACACATGTTACGTAAACAATATTCTGTTATATAATAAACCAGTTTGTTCTTAGCTTAAATACCAAGTATTGCAGGACAATATGCAATATTAAATACCATTATGGAAGTATGTTCTGGTGACCCCCCCCCCTCACATCTAATGTTCTTAGACTACTAAAATTTGATTGAATTAAAAATTATCCTGATTCATTATAAATTACAGTAATAGATGTAGTAAATAGTTTTAATAAAATTAATGTGTTAAAGTCTGATGAGTTTCAGTTATTGTTTTTCTTTCCGGTGAACCGTTGGTAGATCTGTATGTTTACATTTGAAACGCTTCTCGCGGAGTGGGGAAATATTTCTTATTACCGTTTGTATTTATTCACTTAATATTCAGGGTGGTGTTGTGTTAGCAGAATGTAGGTTCATCTATTATTAAACTTCACGAGGAAAATCTGCTTAGTTAACGCAGCCCCTGCTTGAAGGACTTTTTTTGTTTCAGTGTTTTGTTATTTTTCTATAAATTTGTTTTTATTTTACATTACTTGCAGGAGTTCCCGTATAAATAAATAACAAATAACAATATCCTTAAGCCAGAACTTCAGGCTGAAAGCACAACATGCTCCAATTTGTTCAGTGCAGCACAAATTCTTATAACAATTATTTATTTATTTATTTAAATGAGTTCCGCAACACCGGCAACTTACTCATAATAAAAACGTGCTCATAAAAAGCGAATAGCAAAAAAAAAATAAAAAGAAGGAAACGTAAAAGGAGTGAACAAAGGTGGTTTTTGATAGGTTCATTGGAATACCATTTTTATATGAAACAAACAATATTGTATGAAAACATGAGGGTGGTGAAAATAATATAATTGAAAATGTAAGATCGACTGGGGGGGGGGAGAATAAATAAAAATAATAATAAAATAAGGAAAAGAAATGAATACATAAAAAAAAGAAAGAAAAAAAATAAAATTAGGAAAAAGAGAAAACCCCAAAAAATGAATAAATATAAAAAAGGGAAGGGAAACCAAAAAATAAAAATAATATGAATATAACAATTATTCATATATAATTATAGATGATAATAATAATAATAGATTGCATACTTGAATACAACTTTGAGAATGTTGCTGATGATGTCAGTGTGACTCTGAATGTGCGATAGTTCGCAGAATGCTCTGAGCAGGCAGTCCCTTCCTTCCAAGCCATACCTGTCGGAGAATTAATTATGTAACATAATGTAACAAATAATTAACACATGTGTAAAAATATGATGATGAAACATTAAACCTAATACAGTCTATAATTCGTAACTAAACAACTACAGCTCTCAATCATTTATTTTTTCATCAAAATCATTGAAACAAATATTTTAAAGTCCAAAAGGTCTGCATAAAAAAAAAAAGTCCGTCACGCAGGGGATGCTTAAACTAAGCAGATTTCCCACGGGAAGGTTTACAACAGATAAATCTACATAGTGGCAACACCACCGTGAATGTTAAAGGGAATAAATACAAACGGTAATATGAAATCATTCAGTCAATTTACAAGTTAAAAATATCTACAATGGAAAGCGTCTGAATTTAAAAAAAACAGGGCAGCCAACTTCGCAGCGCTGAATAGAAAGATTTATTCCGGAAAGAGGTACAATCGATGATAAATAAATAAAGCTTTGTTGAAAACAATATTTGGTATTTAGCCTTGTAATGAAGTGGTTCATGATATAACAGCTTATTACAGTGGGGGGGGGTTCTGAAAGCGTTAAAACTATAAAAGTCCGTCACGCAGATGGGCTCCCGTAAACTAAGCAGACTTTTTCCCAATTGAAGTATTACAATAGAGAAATTCTGCCACAATAACAAGTGTAGTAGTAAAGGATCTCTTAACTTATTCACGAGAGACATACGAACAGTTACGAAAAAACGGCCGCCAGGGGCTCTCATTCGGAAATGTAAACCATTAACAGACAAAGCCGACTCCTGACCGATCAGACCTAGTCATCAGAAATACAAATGTTAATATCTCGTGTTAATATATTCAAGATACAGAATAAATGTATAGGATAATATTTATAGGAAAATAATTTGCAATAAAGGATGATTCTATAACAATTTTTTTGTGATCCGCCGACGTATAGTAACGGAAATACTTTTCGAATTTTTCGCGATAAAAGTCCTCCCCTCAAAAATCCCTCCCTCCGCAATGGTCCGATATTCGAGACAGAGCCGTTAAACGGAACTTGATCTTCCTGGCCTTTTATACATAAAACGATTAAATTACCGATTTTTTTTTCGGGTTCGGTAACGATAACAAAAAAAATATAGCGACCGCTAGAGCGTTAACCAACAAATATAATATATATATAAATAATTTTGAACGGACCGTCATTTTCGGGGTCATCTCAGGGTAGGATAGATGACATTAATGAAGACATTTTTTTTCGAAACTCGCGTCAATGTGTAACGACCTAAATAGCTGAATAGCTGATTTCCCTTATGGGACAACTATAAAATCCAAATATCTCGGTTAATATTCCCAATTATTAACGGAAACATATGTATATAACCATATGCAAATTTGAATTTAAATTATGCAATAAGATTGTTTCTATATACATGTTTTTGATCCGTATAGAAACCAGAGATATTTCCAATTTTCCCGAAAATTTCATCTCCCTCCACCTTTTTAAAAACCTCCCCCTGCGTTCCGATTTATCAGCCGTGTAACGAACTTGATCATTCTTTTTACATAAAATATAAAACGGACTTGATATCAAGTTTGGTAACGATTAAACGAATAATTGGCGACCGCTAGAGCGGTAACATAGATATACTATATATATATATATATATATATATATATAGTATATATATATATATAGA
Source organism: Riptortus pedestris (assembly GCA_019009955.1). Classification (NCBI taxonomy): domain Eukaryota; kingdom Metazoa; phylum Arthropoda; class Insecta; order Hemiptera; family Alydidae; genus Riptortus; species Riptortus pedestris. The sequence goes on from CM032228.1 coordinate 245,207,016, forward strand.
TAAATATATATATAATCAGTTATAAAAGGACCTCATTTTCGACATGGTCGATGGACATTTGAAGAAAACTTTCGAAAACCACGTCATGAGTGCGAGATCAATAGCTTATTTCCCTTAAGGGAAATCTGCTAAAGAGAAAGGCCCGTCCCGCAGGGGCAGCTGCAACTAAGCAAATTTCCGTGTGACACTTATTTGCATGCATCTCAACAATTAATAGTTCATTGAAAACAACATTTGGTATTTAGGCTTCAAGAAAGTACTAACAGCTATATTGTTAATATGGAGTGGGGTTTACAACAACTAAAAATTTCAGTTAATATATCAAGATAGTGAAAATACGAACGTATAACAACATTATAGAAATTTCCAATTTGTATGCAATATCCCTCCATTTCTAATCCCCTCCCAACTGGACCGATTTCTGCCATTAACGAACATGATCTTAGTTTTTACATAAAAGAATTAAGTGTCGAGTATGGTAACAATCAAACAAACATTTCCACCGCAAGAACGTTGACATATATATATATATATATATATATATATATATATATATATATATACAGTGAACGGACCTCATTTTCGACATGGTCGATGGACTTTTGTCCTGAAGAAGAGAAAATATATATATATGTATATATATATATATATATATATATATATATATATATATATATAACACCTGGTCGAAACAACAACACTATATATATACAATTCTGAACAGAGCACATTTTTGTCATCTCCTGGGTAGGATCGATGGACTTTTGAGGAAATGTTCCGAAAATCGCGTCATGAGTACGTCATCAATATCTGATTTGGAGAGTAATCATGGGGAAATCTGGTAATAAACATGTAATTCATCCATATGTAGAAACGTCCTACACACTGGAGCTGCGTAAACTAAGCCTTCCCTTCTTTTACGATAGATAAATTTACACACTGCTAACACATAACACGATCGTGTATAAATACAACCGTTAATGAAAAATTTTGCAGTCAATTTCAATCATCTCCCAACGGAAAGCGTCCGAATTGTAAACCAACAGGTCTGCCAGCCGAACAAATACTTTTCACGGAAATGCATATAACAGTATTTACAGTATATTTAATGTTCAATAAATTTGTTTCTATACAAGGTTGACTGGGTTTTCCTCAGAACAAATGATTCTGAATATCGAAAAAGGCTTTGGGACAAACGAGTTGAAAACTGTTAAATATTTTGCATTTCCACGATGGAAATTTATTAAATGCACTACACTCAAATTCGGCATTGATTGCCGAAGATAAAACAGTTAGGAATTGGGTCAAGACATGTTGTCTCATATTTAAGCAAATATAAAGCTGTTGCAACGTTTGGCAATGTTTATCTCAAATGAGAACTGTTAATTTGGTACAGATTGTCATAGTTGAAACATTACGAGAACAGTCACAACATCTGGTAATATATTTAATCAGCTGGCTCATAGCTAACGCTATCTATGTGTATCTTGCTGATCATTATTTTAGTAGAATTATGGGGATTTGGGACGAATGTTGATCTCTGATCATTTGTGAGATCTTTAATAAAAATAATAAATAAAAAATGTTGTAAATTATTGCAACGCCAAAGTCAACCGTGAATAAGAGTATATAATGTCTGGGAATCCCCCATGTCAAACGGTGGATTAGATATGCTATTTATAGAACTGAAGGCAGAAACTCATTCTGTATTTACTCAAAATGGGCTCAATATTTCCTCATTCTTTTGACAGCTAGTAATTGTTAGTAAGTTGTTGTCTTATGCCTTGACAAATTTGTTTAAATGCCATTTGATCCAAATTGCTCAACAAGTAGGTCCTGCTTTGGGGGAAATCAGCAGTTACAGGTTGCACTTATGAGAGAATTTTCGAAATATATCTTCAAATGCCAGACATCTTACTTAGGTGATGAAGAAATGAGGCCCGTTGAAAATCTATACTATATATTATATTATGCCACTGCATGCTACACTAAAAAATTTCTGTAATGGTTAAAAGATCTAAAGCAGATGTCCCATTTGAAGTTTTACAAGTAGAGATCTCTGCATACTGCGTAATAAAAGCCCACCATGAGTAAATACAACCGGTAAAAAAAAACCTTCAGTTAATTTTAATAAATTCCCAACTGAAACGGCTTCTGAATTCTAAAAATAATTTATATTTTAACAACTCAAATTTTAGTAGTCCAAGAACTAAAGAAGGGGGGGGGGGCGAATGAACAGACCGTATTTGCATAAATCAGACAAAGTAATGAAGGTATGGTAAGGTTAGAAACGACAGGTAAGGTCAGAAGAAGCTTCCACCTGAGCCGAGAAGTAATGAAAATGGCCGAACAATAACCGACCACAGCCTTCATAAAAGTGCAAGTGTCTCGGTTAATATTCAAGATAGAGAATAATACACAGTTTAGTGACGATTAAATAAAAATTGCGACCACTAGAGTGTTAACAGACACAAATACACACACACTTATATATATATATATATATATATATATATATATATATATATATAAGTAGTAGGTGGGCCTATATGGAGAAACCCCAATATTAATTTATGGTTCTGATTATCCATAGATTAAAGGAATTTCTAAGGTTCTCGAGCAACCATAATTCTATTTATTTTTTAAGGTTCACCCGACCATTAAATAGACATCTATCTAAGGTCACTTTCAACCATTATTTGATTACTTACTTTAAGGTAACAACCCACCACAAACTAAAATTAAAATAAACCCCTCCTTCTTTATGGTGTCCATCAACCTTTATCATATTACTTACTTTATGCTCACACCCTCCATATATATTGATAACTTATTTTTAAGGTTCTACCCACCATTAATATTTTCCTAACACCTTATTTTATATTTCTTTTTCAAATGTATTTTATGGTCCCTGTTAACTATTGTTTTATTTCTGATTTTTTGGATTTTTCTCCCACCCCTTCTTCTACTTATTTTAAGGTCCCATTTAACCTTAAAAATTAGTTCACTTATATTACAACCTATGCTTCAGTTTAACCTTAGCATAGTAATTTATCTTATGCTCTAGAGTACCATTAACTTAATTATAAGTCTAGATATATTTTGTGGTTAACATCAACCTTAATTTATTTTATTGCCTTAATCTTTTTTAAGATTAAAACTAGCCTTAACTAGTAATCTTACTATTTTCTCTTATATTATTAGCTGTGGTCTATGACTACCTTAACTTAATTATTTATCTTATGGTTCTAGAGTACCATAACTCTAAGTCTTACTAAAAAAGTGCAAAAATACCCCTTACTCCCACTCTCCTTTTTTGCTCAACCTTACTTTGCTTTCCTTGTTATCTTACTACTTCTAGTAGATTCGAGATCTTTCTAGGAGTGTTCAACTCTAGCTTTTTAGAGTCGCTTTTAGCCTGACACTGACAACCAGGCGTCTATAGCCATCGGTCAACAATTCCGGCTTTAATTGATAACTTATTTATGTACGCAAAGTAAGGTGAGCGTGAGGTATTTTTGAGAATGCTTGGACGTCACTCAGTTACTCAGCATTGAAGCCAGGCTTGGAATGTAGTTAAGGGCCCATCACTACACACCGCACCAAGCTTGTACTGAGAACTGTATTCTCACATAGATCTCATTGTTCCTTGTATATATACATCATCTAGCACACTCTACGCTAGACGAGAACTTACATTTTTCTACTCGTCCAATTACTATCACTATAGAGGTAATATCAGTTGTTGTATTAACTATCAAATACATGACTTAGATCAATCTCATGCTACTATCCGTTTTGAGATAATGCACTTGGAAGAGCCTAAATAATCAGTTTTTTAACAAGTAGCTATTTCTACTCCCCTCCGTATGAACTATTGCAAGGTCACATGCCACCGCCGCTCTGTGTTATCAAGGGAAATGATAAGGATATGACTCAATAGCTGTATACATTTTCCTCGTTCCTTTCCTATTCGACTTTTAATAGGTATTTATCCATTAAAAATCAATCATGTATTCTTTACAAAAAATAATTATTTTTTTAATTTTCGATTTTTCATGTTCAAGTTGTTTTTTAGTAACATCATTTTCGTCCTTCCCCTCAGAAACAGTGACTATCCTTCGTTTATTGAAGCTTACATAATTTCTTGTTACTCTGATAGCTGTCTTAAATTCATTCATATCCTTCTTCAAATCATTAATCGAATTATTGATTGAATTTATTCCTTCTGAAAACGGATATTTCAAAATTTGACCACGCAAACGTCAGAAAACATCCGGGTTAAAAATTAATGATAACCTCTACCCTGAAGAGTTACTCCAATCTTGATATCAATGAATGGTAATTACGCAATAATGTATGAGCGAAATGTACCAAGACTTTAAAAGGATGTACAACTCTAAATCTGAAAATGTTTACTACAACCCCTCTGCTTCATCAAAAATAGACCAATGTAATGTCTTTTAACGTTAGTAAGGGCCCTAAAAATTATATCACAAAGCAGAAATAAATTTTATTATTAACTTTGCGACTTTAAAACAAACTCACCTCCTCCTCCAAATACGACTCCTCTACATTCAGTAGATTGGTTTCTATGCCAATACTTTGGTATAACGGGACGTCGTAAGGAACAACATTGAAGAAGGCTTAAATTGGTTGCTGTGATGTCATTTTGAAAATTTTAATATCGTTTATTCTGAAGCATTAAAATTAATCATATAGTATCGAACATTAATAAAATATAGAAAAACATTGCGAATCAGCTCTTCCAAAATCTAGACTCCATGTCCTTGACAGGTGTACTCTTTCGCCTATATCATAATGTATTTGTTTGTGTAACGTAAGCAGACATATTCACCTCTTTCATCTAAAGAGCGTCAGCATCCTTTGATTTGAACCCTCTCCCAAGAATCTATGCGTGTTAACAAATCAACGAAGCGACTATTCGGTACAGCTTTGTGTCGTTCCTTTACAGATTTGTGATCTCTGTAGAATATGTCGTGTTCCTGGGCCGCTGCATCCAACTTATTCACTGGTTTATCTCCGCGTTCAAGCCTCTTTTCTAGCTTTGTGAAGGGTCCAAGATAGTTGTAACCCGGCCAGTGCATTTCTGGAAGAGGTATATTATTTAATATATCATTTAGGAGACTTCCTCCAACCTTTTCATCGCTCAACACCGATTTTGGTAAAGAACAGACTATTCTGATAAGGTACTCAGTCCCTTTCTCGCCGTCAACCTTTTCTTCCAACAAGTTCGTAATAAACCTCAATACACCAATTTTTTCATTGTGAAAGTTATTGTTTCCAGCATGCTCGGCAGCCTTGATTAAGCATAATCGATTTATAAGTTCATTCAAGTTGTTTATGTACATAACCGACTTATTATTGTATTCAATCAGTCCTGACCCAGAGACTACACCTGCTTTACAATCCTCATAAATTTTCTTCACTAACCGTTTATACTTTCTGGACTGTGGTGCTTTGGGCTTATTTGTGGATGAGTCGTTTTTCTGGTAGAATGCCGACCCTTTAACTAACATCTCTCTGTAGTTGTTCAAGTCTTCATCAGTAAATAACCTATTAATCCCACCTTCATACAAACCGCTTGAGTCTTGGGTTAGTAATCTCCAAAGACCCGTTGTACCTTTATACTTCTTACCATCCATTATTAAATCGTCATGCTCAATATCTACTCTTTTGTTCCCCAACTTAAATTCACTTTCTTCTTCGTCCCATTTTAGACCATAATGTTTATCAGATATTTTTGGTAGAAAAACAGCCCCTATGGGACCAATAATCTTACTTTTAATGTAATCTATTGGAGGCTCTTCGAAGACTGAGGAAGCAGTGGTGTCTAAGTCGTCTCCATCTCCAGAATAACTATCTTCTTCAACTACAAATTTAACGTTCTTTTGAGGTTTGCTCCCAAATGGCGTACTTTTGCCTTTAGGCATGAAGACTCCTGGAGTTTCAAATAACCTTTTCTCGAAAGATGTTTCTGGTTCAGAAGGTGGTATATCCATGTCGGCAATATTTCTTGTAAACGGGACGAGGTCAGTGATAAGGGTCTTATTTTGCTCTAAAACATTTTTGATATTTGTATCTACTTGACCAAGTTTGTCACTTATGGTTTCATCTACTTTCTCTAGAGCTTCAGTGATTGGTCTATATTCTTTAACCCTGCCTTCTTCCTCTTACCTTCTTTTGCTTAGCAATCTTTTTATATTTCTGGAGTAGTTCTTGCTCTATTTTCTTTAACTCTTTGGCCTTTTGAGGCGTAATATTTGTACGTTGTGTGTGTTTGTCCATTTATTACTTGTAAAATGTTAAAAAATTTAGTTTGAGTTTACTTCAGTTTAGTTTGAGTTTACTTCAGTTTAGTTTGAGTTTACTTCAGTTTAGTTTGAGTTTACTTCAGTTCAGTTCGAGTTCGGGATCAAACTCTTCCCCAACTTACATTTATACTTTCCGGAGTTAGGCTTTTTGGTCAAATCAATACTTAAGAAACCATAATTCTCATTGAATAACTCACTGCAACATCCACGAAATTCTTTGAAGTTTTGAAAATCACTCCCTACAAAATCATCGTATATCATATTCAAGTAATGGTTGTTCTGTTTAAAGATGCACAACATATTAACATTATTCCTAATAAACTGACGGTCAGCTTTACTGTAACATTGTGTCAGATAAATACAAGAGATATTCTTATGGCGACCCATCATAAAGTACCTGTGAATCTCCTTTTGGTTCTCCTTCAAACAATCGTCAAATATTATTAGGGAGTTAGGTTCACAATCGTCTACGGTTATCATATCTTCAAAATCGTTGTTGAAGTATGCAACAGTCTCACCAATCTTGTCTTCTACGCCATCAAAAATAGCTTTCATATCCGAGTATATCTTTTGATCAATCGTTTTGCTGAACACATAAAGCTTCTTGTAAGGCAACCAGTCTCTGTAAATGAAATTACAAAGTAGTGTGGTCTTCCCACACCCTGAAGAACCTACTATGAGCGCTCTTAGAGGATGAGGAATGACGTCATCACTAGTATCGGTAATGGGGTGGTAGACAACAATATCAAACTTTCCTCTGTCTTTTCTTTTTGAATTAGTTTTGTCTTTTAATAAAGAAGTCATTTATTAGTTGAAAAATGAAGATTATAAAAATTAGAGGAGATTCAAGTGAGCTTGCTTTGCACCTCTCACACCCTATAATGTTGGATGAGAGTGAGCGGTATAAAATAGGTCTCGTCGGTTTCTATTCATTTAATAACATCTACAATGTCTGCCGGGATTGTAAGCTATACTTCCATTTTTACGGTAAAGATCGTTCGACTAGAATACATACTGTTGTAATTACTGAAGGTTATTGGACTCTTAAAGATATGGAGAAGCATGTTCAAGATGAGCTTACCAAAGTTCTGGAAAGAGGCACTGCTGGATCTTTTTCTCCCTCAAAGTTTAATATTTCTTTAGTTAATAATCGTGTCTGTATTACATCACCCATATTAGTCGAGTTAGGGAAAACATTGCGGAGGATGTTGGGTATATCAACAGCAACATTCCTAACAACCACTGGTGAGAATGTGCCTAAGGTAAGACCATATGATGTTCTTGAAGTTCATTGCAACCTTACCGAATCTAGTATATCAAACCATCCAGATGACCCGCACGCTCACGAGGATTCTCAAATATTATATTCTTTCTTCCCCAATGCACCTTTTGGATACAAAATTGCCGAACGGCCTCAAAGTATCTTGTATGTTCCTTTGACGGACCACATCCGGAAAATAGATTCCATCAAGCTCACTTTAAGGAATGAAAAAGGTGAATTAGTGGATAACGGGAAAGTCGACACAACTGTTTATTTGTGCCTGATAAGAGACTAACCAAAGGTCTATCCTAGACCAAATTTTAACATTTTAATGCTTTTTGAAGCATTAAAAGCTTAAGCATTAATATCATCACTTAAATATTTTATAATATGTGTTTTTTAGGAGTTCTTGCTTGTAAAAGGAGCCTATGATCTCTTCTCCAGATAAATCTTTTATTTTGTATGTAATAGGGTTGGTTGGTAGGACTTGTTGCAACAATAAATATCTCCTTACTCCAATTATGTTTATACTTATTAGAGAATTGGCTTTTAACACTACTAATACCTTACTCTATCTCCAGCTTTGAAATACGGTTTCAAGGCAGTTTCGTAGCCTTTATCACCTACATTTGTTTTAGTATCACCAACTCATTCTTTTTATTAACACTAGCCGGACCATATCTATAGTCCTATGGACGTCTTTGTGTTGTATTCATTGATCAGTTTTTGGAGGGTATCAACCCATCTGAAGCTTTGATTGTACTCGAACTCAATCCTCATTTTGTTGTTTAAGATACGGTTGAATCTCTCTACGATGGCGGACTTTTCAGCGTTTTCTGTGGTGATAAAGCTTTACACCATAAGTATCCAATAATGCTTTAAACTCCTTATTTTTGAACTCTAAACCTTTGTCCGTGTGAAGTAGCTTAGGAGGGTTATGGTTAACCAAAGAGGCCTTCATAATAATTTTTTTCCACAAAGGCATTAGAATAACGATACCGTTTTTTTCCATCTTTCTTTTTTAAAGGTTAAGCCCAGAAAGGCAATACTTGAGCGAATGTCGTCCTATTACATTAAGGATATACTTGTAGCCATCATTTTCCGCTCTCAAACCCCGGACAATATTAGGAGAATGTGTCTATTACCTTAAGGATATACGCCATTCATTTCGCTCCAACCCGGACATGACGACGAGATCTGCAGCCCACAAATCATCTATTCCTAGGGTTACAATACTTCTCTTTGGAAAGTTCTTTCTGGCAGGTTTATGCAGCTCTATGCTTTCAAATACGCCTTTCTTTCTCATTTAAGGTAATCTGGGAGTCAGGTAGCTCAGGTGCTTTAAACTGAGTATAGAGTTTAATAAATTTACTCTTGTTTGTCTTACAAACTTTGCACTTGGTTGATATCCTCCACAAACCATTACTTGTTTGAACTAATTCAGGGTCTATATTCTTTGTCTTCTTCTTGCACTTGTGGCAATGTATAGGTTCTTCAAGATTTTCAGCAGTTGATATCATCTTTATTATTTGAAATAATTGAAGTAATAAATAACAATAATGAGTTTGTCTCCAGAAGCTATAAGTTTGTGTAATTGGCACGGAGGATTTTGGAGTTTAATTAAGACACCAGAGTTCAGGTTCTATATGGATAACGAAGAAGCCTTGGAAGATATTATTGCACGAATATAAAGAGTACAAGTTCTGCAAAACCTTAGCAAAAGAACGATTTCACGGACTCAACAACGAGGATAACCGAAGCCCTCCTTTATTCTCTTTGAAACAAGTTAAAAAATACCTTAAAAGAATGAAAATTACTAGGAAGATTTTTAATTGAAAATATTTTCAATTAAAAAATTGATTTTTTTAATAAAATAAATAAGTAAATAAATGAATATGTCGGAAGGAAAGAAATATAATTATGCAGATAAACACTGCAACAAGTGTAGTATGGATATTACGTATAATAACTGGTCCAGACACTTGAAATCAAAGAGTCATCTCAAGAATGACCCTAACAATGAAGAGAAGAAGGAGCAGAAGAAGGAAAAAATAAATTTACAAGATCTTAGAGCCATGGCTAAAGATTATAATCTCAGCGGGTTTTCGAAGATGAGAAAATCTAAACTTATTGAAGCTTTAGACAAAGTCAGTGATGTGTTGTACAAGAAGCAGGATTTAGAAAAGCTCAAGGTACCCCAGTTACGAGAGATTGGTAAAAGTAAAAATATTAAAGTAACGGTAAGGATGAGGAAGGCTGAAATTATTGAATCAATTTTAAAGACACGAGACACCATTTTTCGTAATAAGGTTGCTCAAGAGTTAAGCTTCCACGAGGACTTAATAGAAACACCCAAAGAAGAACGGAAACCACCATACAAGATCACTGAAACAAGCAGCCGATTCATTAAGAAATTTAACACCACTGAAGTAGGCTATACCATAAAAATTGATAAAATAATGGAAGTTGAAAATGCCATAAATGCAATGATTAAATTAGCCAAAGAGAAGGGCAACTACAAAAATGGAGATAAGTTGACGATTGTTGCAAGCAACCCAAATTTTCACCATGATATTTCGACTGTTGTTGAATCAGATATCAAAGCTAGGACTTTCATGAACCATATCGCTAGAATTCTATCTTCTAATGAGAACTTAAATATTACACAAACTAGGTTTAACATAAAGATTCTGAATATACCAAGAGGTCAAAAGACGTCTATGAAATTAATCAATCTAAAAGATGACGTGAGAACTAAAAGGTGCATCACTCAAATAAAGAACAATGATAACTTGTGTTGTCCAAGAGCCATAGTAACAGCACTCACCTACCACTCAAATGAAGTACTCGGAAGGCAACTGAGTGATATGGATATTAAATTAACTAGACAAGGTCGGAAAATTCAATCTGAACTCGTTCATGAATTGTGTAAGAGGCTTGGAAACTACAACGAGGAAGGTTTCACATTAGAGGACATAAAGAATGCTGAAAAATTATTACAAGTTCAAATAAAGGTTGTGTGTGCCGAAAACTTTAATTCAGTTATATACTCCGGAGAGGAGAAAAGAACCAAAATTTACCTATACAAAAACGGGAAACCATTTTGATGTTATAAACAGCATGAAAGCTCTCTTAGGAAGCTCGTATTACTGTGACGCTTGTGACTCACCTTACAACAACAAGGATAACCATAAGTGCAAAGAAGAACGTGAAAGTATGTATTTTATGCAAGAAACCAGCAACACTCTCCTGATTATAAAAATAAGGTATACTGTGAAGATTGTAATAGGTATTGTTATAACCAGGAGTGTTTAGAAAATCACGAAGAGGTGTGTAAGGAAATTTATAAATGCCAAGGTTGTAATATGATTTTATCAAGATCTAAGGAACACAAATGTGGGTTACTCCTTTTGCTACAATTGGTATGGAACCTTGCAAGACTAACGAACATCAATGCTATATCCAGCGCAAACAACAAAAAGGTGGGAAGTGTAAAGGGTTGTGCATTTGCAATGCAACAGATAAGAAAAGGTTTTTATACAAAGATTTGTGAATAAAAACAAGCATAAACTTCACAAAAATGTTAAGATCACTTCTCTTCAAAAACAATTGAAGAATGGAGACATTTCAGAACAAGAGTATAAAATACTTTATAGGAATACTTTGACAGAGATTATAACAGATATTAATGGTTGCGGGTATACAGAGAAGTATATCTGGCTCGATTATGAAGCTGAGCAAGATACTGGAGTTCATGTACCTAATTTGGTGGTAGTCCATTACATCGATGGTACAAAACTACCCTTCAAAACAAACGATGAATTATGTAAATGGTTGATTTCTAAAAACCATAAGGGATACACAGCTATCGCCCACAACGCAAAAGGTTATGACTCACAATTTATATTGAAATATTGCATTGAGAATACTTTGAAACCATATACTATATACAATGGTACCAAACTAATGATGCTAGAGGTAAACGGACTAATTAAGGTTATAGATAGCCATAATTTCGTGGCTTCTCCATTAAGCGATTTCCCGAAGACATTTGGTCTAAAAGAGCTTAAGAAAGGATATTTCCCCCATTTCTTCAACACAAGAGATAATCAGAATTATGTTGGACCATTGCCCGATACTAAATATTATGGGGTAGATACGATGAAGAACAAGGCTAGGAAAGAGTTCCTTGAGTGGTATCATCAAAAGGTTAAAGAAAATTATGTATTTGACTTTCAGAAGGAATTTATGGACTACTGTGACTCTGATGTAGATATTCTGCGAAGGGGGTGTCTAGAACTGAGAAAGCAATTCTTGGAAATAGCAAACATTGATCCATTCCAGTACATTACGATAGCTAGTGTCTGTATGGCCATTTATAGGTCCAAGTATCTTCAGGAAAAATACTATGGGGTGTTATAAAAGACTGATAAAAAAGAAAATGTATAGCGAAGCTTCTATTGCGTGGCTTAGTACCTTTGAGAACGTACAGCACGCTTTGAATGGTGGTGAAGTCGTGATTTGTGGAGCAAAGGTTGATGGCTATAACAAAGCGACGAATACCGTATACCAGTACCATGGCTGTTTTTGGCATGGATGTCCTGATTGTTATCAAGAAGGACAATATTAACAATGTCAACAAGGAGACTATGGGTGACTTGAGGGAGAAAACTACACAGCGGAGTGAGCAAATAAGATATAACGGATATAATCTTGTAGAAATGTGGGAATGTAAATGGGTCAAAACCAAAGAGTAACAAGAACGCGTTGAATAAGCGTACAAAAGGCGTAGAGGTGGTGGAGCCACTCAACCCTAGAGATGCATTTTATGGAGGAAGGACTAATGCAAGCAAGCTTAAAGTTCAGAATAAAAAATTGAAATATATAGATGTATGCAGCCTCTACCCCACAGTTCAGTATTTCGATTACTATCCAGTAGGTCACCCCCTAAAAATATTTAAGCCGAAAGCTTACAATAAAGGCTGGTATGGTTTGATTAAATGCAAAAGTATTACCACCGCGTAAGCTTTATCACCCTGTATTACCTATAAAGACTGATAAGCTGATGTTTGGGTTGTGCAGGACGTGTATTGAGGAGAAATGTGATGCTTTGCCATCACTCTGATGATCAGAGGGCGTTTGTTGGGACATGGACGAACAGATGAAGTTGACAAAGCTATAGAGAAAGGTTTATTAAAGTTGTAAAAGTATATGAGGTTTGGCACTTCGAAGAAAAGAGTAATGACCTATTTAAAGGATACGTTAAGGATTTTATGAAAATAAAGCTAGAAAACGAGTGGGTGGAAAGATGACTTTAAAACAATTGAAGAGTACGTGGCATCAGTAAAGAAATGTCTTGATATCGATCTGAATCCTGAAGAAGTGGTTCCTAACCCTGGTAAAACGCGCTGTTTCTAAGGATATGCTTGAACTCACTGTGGGGTAAATTTGGACAAAGAACAAAACTTGACACAAAGTGAATACATTGTGGATGTTAAACGTTGGTACCAACTACTACTGGACGATAGGCTTGATATAAGCAATATGATATTTATTAACGATAATATTGTTCAAGTTACCTATAAATACAGAGATCAGTTTGTTGAGGATAGTTTATCCACTAATGTGTTTATTGCTGCTTTTTACCACTTCCAACGCACGATTGCGGCTGTACGATATGCTTGATAGACTGGGAAATAACGTTGTCTACTACGACAACAGATAGTATCGTAATACATTGATAACGGCACCAATACCGTTGAGACTGGATGTATGTTAGGGGAATGGAACTGATGAACTGGGGAAAGATGATTACATCACAGACTGGATATCTACAGGTCCTAAAAGCTACGGGTACGTAACTAGTAAGGGTAAGGAGACAATGAAGAGTGAAAGGGTTTACTTTAAACTATGAAAATTCTAAAGCATTGAACATACCAACTATGAAAAATATTGTTGATAAGGAATTACATAAGGTTAGGTTAAACTATAAAATGATTACGAGAGACACAAAATCTAAAAGCTTGATTAATAAGAATGTTAGCAAAGAATTCAAGTTTGAATATAATAAAAAGAATGATTAGAACCGATGTAGATGGAATTATCGATACATTGCCTTGGGGCTATTAAATAAAATAGAACAATATGGTAGAGATAGACCATAAAGAAATAATATAAGTTAAGGTGATAAATAACCATAAAATATATCTAGATTAATAATTAAGTTAATGGTACTCTAGACTCATAAGAATAAATTACTATGCTAAGGTTAAACTGAAGCATAGGTTGTAATATAAGTGAACTAATTTTTAAGGTTAAATGGGACCTTAAAATAAGTAGAAGAAGGGGTGGGAGAAAAATCCAAAAAATCAGAAAATAAAACAATAGTTAACAGGACCATAAAATACATTTGAAAAAAGAAAATATAAAATAAGGTTAGATCGGGCCATACCGAAAGTAATAAGTTAGGAAAATATTAATGGTGGGTAGAACCTTTAAAAATAAGTAATCAATATATATGGAGGGTGTGAGCATAAAGTAAGTAATATGATAAAGTTTGATGGACACCATAAAGAAGGAGGGGTTTATTTTAATTTTAGTTTGTGGTGGGTTGTTACCTTAAAGTAAGTAATCAAATAATGGTTGAAAGTGACCTTAGATAGATGTCTATTTAATGGTCGGGTGAACCTTAAAAAATAAATAGAATTATGGTTGCTCGAGAACCTTAGAAATTCCTTTAATCTATGGATAATCAGAACCATAAATTAATAATTAAAAAAATCATATTGCTAAAGGGTACCATCCAGCCATAAATGAGGGGCGTGGAAAAAAATAATGAAATAATTTTTAAGGTGAAATGGGACCTTTAAAAAATAATCGAATTATGGTTGAATTTAAACCTTAGAATGGAGGGGTTTGCTTCCATAATAGGCCCTGACCTACCTAACTACTTTACACATATATAAGATTATATATATATATATATAATTTTGAACGGCCCTCATTTTCGGCTAGTATATATACGGGTATATAAATAATATAAATATATATATATATATATATATATATATAAATATAGTAGGGTACCCTCATTTTCGTCATCTCCTGGGTGGGATCGATGGACATTTGAAGAAATCTTTCGAAAATCGCGTCATGAGTACGACCTCAATAGCTGATTTCCCTTCAGGGAAATCTGCTAAAAGTTCGTCGCGCAGGGGCTGCGTAAACTAAGCAGATTTCCCACGTGAAGGTATACAATAGAGAAATCTCCATACGAGAGCCGAACAGTGACGGCAAATGACCGAACTAGCTTTTGGTGGGAAACTCAGTCATCCGTTATCGGCCCACAATTAATAAAAATGCAAATATCTCGGTTAGTATTCAACATAGAGAATACTTGTATAGAACAATATTTGTAGTACATTTAATTTGCAATAAGACTTATTCTGTACAATTTTTCGATCTGACGTATAGTAACGGAGATATTTCAAATTTTCGAAAATCCTCCCTTCAAATCCCCCCTCCCACTGATCCGATTTCAGCCATTAACGAACTTGATTTGTCTTTTTGCATAAAACGTTTAAATATTGAGTTTGGTAACGATCAAACAAAAATTGCGACCGCTAGAGTGTTAACAGACAAATATATATATATAGTTTTGAACTGACCTCATTTTCGTCATCTCCTGGGCAGGATCGAAGGACATTTGAAGAAAAACTTCGAAAATCGCGTCATGAGTACGACCTCAATAGCTGATTTCCCTTAAAGGAAATCTGCTAAAACCATACTCGTTAATGGCTGAATGATGAATGGACCGTGCAGATAGAGAAAAGGGTAGAGCCGAAAAAGTCGCCACGCAGGGGCTGCGTAGACTCAACAGATTTTCTATTTGCATGATTAACACGTTTATTATCTCATCTCTCCACATATTCTCAATTTATATGTAAAAATCCGATGAGGGCTTACGGTAAGCAGAAAACAAGAAATCACAAATAACACGCATAATACTTCAGTTGTGAAAAAATACACAGAGCAACAATTGTAGACCATCCATAGTTTAACAAGATTGGTCCTATAACATTTTACGTTCCTACTCATAATAACAGAGAAATTTTGGTTCTTCGAATCCCTCCCCATCTCTATACCCCCCACCATCACCCAATTTCATTTACTTTTTCTGTCAATAACAAATACGATCTTTAGCGATATCTGAAACTGCTGAATATCGAGTATGATACTAATATAATAAACTTTTCCCAAACAAGAACGGAAAATCACGCTTGATGACATCATCACACAACGAATTTTCAAGCAACTTGCATAATAAAGGTATTTTGAAAACAATATTTGGTATTTAAGCTTAGAACGAAGTGGTTATTCCATATTATAGCACTATAACAACGAATTGCTATACTGACATGACTAGAAGGAGGGGGTTTACGGAAGGCTGAAAACTAGAAAATGCAAATATTGAAAGGTAGTTTTGAAGATAGTGAATAAATATATATAATAATGTTTTAACTACATATAATTTGCAATAAGATCAATCTTATTTCTAAGATGACGTTACACAAATGTTGTTATGAACATGTTTTAGCAGATTTCCCTTAAGGGAAATCAGCTATTGAGGTCGTACTCATGAATTTCTTCAAATGTCCATCGATCCTACCCAGGAAATGACGAAAATCAGGTCCGTTCAAAACTATATATATATATATATATATCTATATATTTAAAATATATATATATATATATATATATAACATATATATATATATATATATATATATATAGACATATATATATATATATATTTGTCTGTTAACAGCATCTAGCGGTCTGCAATTTTTGTTTGAATCGTATACCAAACTCGATATTTAGTCGTTTTAAATGTAAAAAGAAAGCGATCAATTTCCAGTTAACCGTCGCTGAAATCGTACCAGTTGGGGAGAGGGGGCGGTATTTTAAGAGGGGGGATGTTCAAAAATTCGAAATAATCTCCGTTCTAATTATGCATCGCGATCGAAAATTTGTATAGACGTCCCAATTTTTATTGCAAAAATTAAATTTAACCATAAATAATGTTCTAATTGCATTTATTCTCTATCTTGAAATCTATTAACCGAGATATTCATTGCATTTGTAATCTGGCGGGTGACAGTTCGGACTTTTCGCGCCGAGAGCTCTGGTCCGGCCATTTCTTCCCCATAATCTATTACGTCCCTCGTGAATAGGTTTTTAGGAGGATAGGTATTTATTTTTATTTTAACTGTTTTTTTGGGCTAGAAAAAACTTCTGGCGGTTATTACGCCCTAAATAAAGTTTTAGGTTTAGAGCGTTTCTTACTACTACAGCTGTTATTGGGCAGAATTTCTTCTATTGTCCAAAACTTTCACGTGGAAAACTCTGCGCTTAGTTTAACGCCAGCCTCCTGAGTGACGGACTTTTCTGTATATTGAATATTAACCGAGATATTTCCATACTTCAGCTTTCGGCCGTCATTAAACCCCCACTCCTACTCATGTTATATTAACAATCAGCTGTTATATTATGAAGCACTTTTTTGAAGTCTAAATACCAAATATATCTGTAGATAACCCGTCCCAATTAGCCTAAGTTGCAAAAAGTGGACGTTAATAAATAATAATAATAAATACCAAATATTGTTCTCGTTGAAAATTTAGATAAACGCAAATACGTGGATTCGTGAGAAATTTTCACAGTTTACGCAGCCCTTGGATGATAGACTTATAACCATTTTTTGAGGAGGGACCTATGGACATTTGAAGAAATGTTTCGAAATGAGTACACCTCAGTAACTGATTTGCCTTGAGGAAAATCTGCTAAAAATACACAGATCTTGTGTAAAGGCTGGTCGGTAATAGTTTACCATTTAATTACATACTCACTATCACGTGCTTCAGGAGGACCTGAGGCCTTTGCCTTTCTGACTAATTTTCAGCGTTTTCTTCACACTAGTTCTATCAGTTTCTCCTCGTCCAGATGAACACGCCAGGTTGGGGGTACGACCTTTTGGTGCATCTGTTAAATGAATTGTTCCAAGGAATGATTCCGTCGCGAAAAAGAGCCCACTGATAAAAGTCTGGGAATCCCAGTTCTCTTCAAACTATGCTATATATAGAATCTCTCTCTTTATTTATTCAAAAAGCTCTTAATATTTATTAAAAAGATGGAATGATATTGACTTAATATATTAAGTGATTTACATTTAAGTGTTTTGAGTATTTATCTAATGTTTTTCCTTCTTTGACACTTGTCTCGTTTCGAAAATTAATTTCCTCATTCTTTGAGCAGATTTCCCTTAACGGAAATCAGCTATTGAATAAGTAAGTGCACTAAACATTTCATTAAATGTGCATCGGCTTCACAAAACTGATAAAAAAAATTTAAAAGTTTCTTTCCAATTTACAAACAAAAATTAAAAGCCTGTCATGCAGGGGCTTCGTAAACTTAAGCAGATTTCCCACGTGAAGTTTTGCAATAGAGAAATCTCCTTTCGAGAGCCGAGCCAGTCAAGGAAACTGCCGAACTAGCTTTTGGCGGGAAAGTAACTCTCGTCCGTTAGGCGCGCAGATTTAATAAAAATGCAAATATCTCGGTTAATATTCAAGATAGAGAAAAAAATTATATAACAATATTTATAGTAAATTTAATTTGCAATAAGATTGATTTAATACAACTTTTCGATACGACGCAAAATAACGGAGATATTTCGAATTTTCAAAAATCTCCCCCTCAAAACCCCCCTCCTACTGGTCCGATTTCAGCCAACGAACTTGATCTTTCTTTTTACATAAAACGATTAAATTTCTAGTTTGTTAACGATCAAACAAAGATTGCGACCGCTCGAGCGGTAACAGTACAATATATATATAATCTCTATATATATATAAAAATAAATATATATATATATAGATATAATACAGTATTCAGTTATATATATACGGACAACATTTTCGTCAACTCCTGGGTAGTATCGATAGACATTTAAAGAAAAATTTCGAAAATTCGCGTCATGAGTACGACCTCAATAGCTGATTTCCCTTAAGGGAAATCTGCTAAAAGTCCGTCACGCAGGAGGTGCGTAAATTAAACATATTTCCCACGTGCTTGTTTGGCACGTGGTGAGTTCCTTAATGGCTGAAATCGAACCACTAGCAGGCGAGGGGTTCAAGGAGGGGGGATTTTGAAGATCGGATATATCTCCGTTAACATACGTCGAACAATTGTATAATATCTATCTAATTGCAAATAAAATATTATACAAACCTTATTATTATATAGATTTATTCTTTAATATTAACGGAGATATTTGGATACTATATTTTCGATTTCAGTAAACCTCCTGCTCTACTCATGTCATATTAAAAAAAGTCCGTCACGCAGGGGCTGCGTAAACTAAGCAGATTTCCCACGTGAAGTTTTACTATAGAGAAATCTGCCTAATAACAGCTGTAGTAGTAAGTAACCTCTAAACCTATACACGAGAGGGACGAATAGTTACAGAAACCGCCACCAGAGCTCTCGGCGGAAAGACCGAACATAGCCCCCGACTGGTGATCACACGCATATTACAAATGCAAATATCTCGGTTAATATTCAAGAAAGAGAAAAAATGCATATAACAATATTTATAGTAAATTTAATTTGCAATACGATTGGTTCTCCACAATTTTTCTATCCTCTGCATAATAACGGAAATATTTCGAAATTTTGAAAAATCCCCCCTCTAAACCTCCCCTCCCACTAGTCCGATTTCAGTCGTTAACGAACTTGATCTTTCTTTTTACACAAAACGATTAAATACCGAGTTTGGTGACGATTAAACAAAAATTGCGACCGCTGGAGCGTTAACAGATATATATATATATATATATATATATATATATATATATATATATATATATATATATATATATATAATATATAGTTTTGAACGGACCTCATTTTCGTCATTTCCTGTGTAGGATCGATGGTCATTTGAAATAATTTTTAGAAAATCGCCTCACGCGTACGACCTCAATAGCTGATTTCCCTAAAAGGAAATCTGCTAACAATAGCTGATTTCCCCTAAGGGAAATCTGCTAATAAGCTGTTATATCATGAATCACACTTCTACTACTACAAGGTTACATACCAAATATTGTTTTAACTGAACTTCTTCTTTGAAAGATATATGCAAATACGTTCTGTTCATCCCCTCCCCCACTTCTTTTATTTTTAGCAGATTTCCCTTAAGGGAAATCAGCTATTGAGGTCGTACTCATGACGCGAGTTTCGAAAAATTTCTTCAAATGTCCATCGATCCTACCCAGGAGATGACGAAAATGAGGTCCGTTCAAAATTATATATATATATCTATATATATATATATCTATATATATATATATATAGATATATATATTTGTCTGTTAACGCTCTAGCGGTCGCAATTTTTGTTTGATCGTTACAAAACTCGGAATTTAATCGTTTTATGTAAAAAGGAAGATCAAGTTCGTTAATGGCTGAAATCGGACCAGTGGGAGGGGGGGTTTAGAGGGGGGGATTATCGAAAATTCGAAATATCTCCGTTACCATACGTCGGATCAAAAAATTGTATATAACCAATCTTATTGCAAATTAAATTTACTATAAATATTGTTCTATACATTTATTCTGTATCTTTAATATTAACCGAGATATTTGGATTTGTAATGTTCGGGAGTTTCCGCCGAGCGCACTAGCGCTAGTGTGGCCATTTCACTAACTATTCGTCCTCGTGAGAATAGGTTATTACTAGGCAGATTTCTCTATTGTAAAACTTCACGTGGGAAATCTGCTTAGTTTACGCAGCCCCTGCGTGACGGACTTTTGGATTAATAAAATTTGAGTGATTTTGAAAAAAAAAAATGATTCTGATTTATTATAAATCAGCACTCGTTATAGTAAATAGTCTGCAATAAAATTAATTGTTTTTCTTTCGGGTGAAGAATATGTCTATCTATCTGTTCAGTTCTGAGTGGTTGCCAGACCTATTTGTTTACAATTCAGACGCTTTCCGTTGGGAGCTTATTAAAATTAACTGTTAGATTTCTCCTTACCGTTTTAATCACGGTGGTAAGTGTTACCAGTATGCAGATTTCTCTATTGTAAAACTTCACGTGGGAAATCTGCTTAGATTAAGCAGCCCCCGATTGACGTATTTTTTGTTCCAATCCTTACCTCTCTAGGGTGGCGATAATAGTTTGGTGTAGCTGCCTCCTTTGGCCGACGAAGAAGAGAGGACTGCTATCCATGGGCCGGATATCCCAGTTGAGCCGGAAGCCGGAAGCATACGCGAAGATTGGTGTGTAAGGCACCACGTCCACCTTGGTGTTCATCCGCAACTGCAAAATCATCAAGATATGAATATTGAAATATAATAGTTATTTATTATACGAGTGACGATAGTAGATCATTTTACAACTCGAGTGAAACGTCTACCAACACGAGCGACGCGAGTGTGGTAATTTCACGAGAGTTGTAAATTCTACTTTCGTCACGAGTGTAATATTAAATTTTTTCTGTAATCGTGTAATACATGATCAGATCTAACCAGAATAAGAACAAAATTAGGATGTCTGTATGTTGTTGGTAGGTTATAAGCATGGTTGTGAAAGGTTATAAGCAAGTGCAGGTTATAAACAAGGAAGGTAATTATATTAAATTTAAATTTTAAAATATATTGATTATTTCCACCAATAATTCATTCACATTTCAATTTATTTTGTTAAAATAAATTCTTACAATGTTAAGAAACATTTAAAAGCATTTAATTTCCAACTTCAAATTATTTTTTATTTTATACTTATTACTAATTAAGAAGGCAATTCACTTTCTTCACTTGTGAAGAAAGTGATTACTTTCTTCACTCTATTGCAAAATGTTTCACTTTCTTCACTCATTTCAGTTTAGTAATGTTGCCATTATTCAACGATTACAGAAAAAATTAATTTGAACAAAATCAAACGATAACGAGAAATCTTTCAGTCAGTCCATATACATCTTAATAACCTCCCAAATGAAAGCGTCTGAATTGTAAACAAACGAGTCAGCCAACTCTCTGAGCTGAGTAGATAGTTAGAAATATTCTTGGTCGGAAAGAAAAGCAATTACTGATATATACTTAAATATAATATATTAATTTTATTGAAAACTAATTACTGTATCTACTACTGATTTCTATAATGAACCAGAATCATTTTTAGCTCAGTCATCTAAATTTTTGTAATCCAAGAACACGGGGGGGGGTATCATAATGTATTTGCATGTATCTCACCTAGAAACGGTTTCTTGAACACATAATATTTGGTATTTCAGCGTGAAATAAGACGGTTTATGATATATTGGCTTTCTAATAACGTGCGATTACAAAGAAGGAGGGTTTACTGAAAGCTGAAAACTAAAAAAATCCAAATATCTTGGTTAGTATCGAAATTATCTAAATGACAATAGTTATAAGTAACTCAATTTACAATAAGATTGATTCTTTAAATTTTTCTTAAAATCTTAATGAAAATGTAATTTTCTATAAAAGTTATTACGCAATTTTTTCAGTATCTTGATTATTAACTGAGATATTTGCATTTTATAGTTTTCAGCCTTGAATAAAACCCCACTCCGACTCCATGTCATATTAGCAATAACCGGTTATATCATGAACCATGATTATTCCAAGCTTAAATACCAAATATTGTTTCCATTGAGCGTATGCTGTGGGTGGTGCAGGCAAATAAATAGTGGGAGGACGTCATAATTTATGATTTTATGTTCTTGAAAATGTGTATTTTTTCTATACCATACTGGATGTTTAACCACTTCAAACAACACTAAAGGTTGTATTTGTTATTGGGTGAAATCGAACCTGGAATAGTGGGGGGTACAGACCGCGTAGGAATTCCCCAATAAAATAAAAATAACAAAATATTTTTGATATTATGAGTTTGAGATTTAAATAAAACAGTCCGTCACGCATGAGCGGCGTAACTTAAGCAGATTTCCCACATGAAGTTTTTCAATCGAGAAATTTCACGAGAGCCATTCAAAGAAATGGCCGAACTAGCATTTGGCGGGAAAGAATCACTCGTCCGTTAGGCTCCGAGATTAAATTAAAAACAATTCAATCTCAAAAACCAACCAAGAACACAAAAAGATGGACCTTAACCGTTAATGACAGCATCGCTTCTGAACACTTATTACACCAACACTAAATAGTACCACAGAATATCACATTATTTGTAAGACTTTAATACTGGTTTGTGAATAATAAGTAAACAAATAAAGGGTAAGACAAATTGTAATAACCTCCCTGATAGTAAACTGTCTGATTTCTAAACAATCATGTTAGCCAGCTTTTACCGGAAATAAAAGCAATTATTGGAAAATATATTTGAATATAAGATATAAATTTAATTCATATAACTATTTATTATACCTTAGTACTGTAATTAATAATAGAACGTAATCTACAACGTAATAACGGCTGGAGTGTAAACAAACGGTTAGCCAACCTTGTAGTGCAGTATCGATAGATAATACCGGAAAAACAAACAATTAAAGAAAATATATCTGAATATAAACTATTAATTTTTATCGGAAACTATTTAATTTTTTTTTTTTTTTTTTTTTTTTATAGTTTAGTGGGAGTAATTTGAAATGAATCAAAATAATTTCTTATCTCAATCACTCAGATTTTTTATAGACCAAGAAAAAAAAGAGGGGGGTGTGTTTCAAAAGAACGTATTTTGTTTGTACCTCGTAAAAATAAAGCTTTGTTGAAAAACATATTTTGTATTTAACCTAATAATGAGGTGGTTCATTAGATATCAGCTTATTAATTAATAGGTCCCTAGTAGGAGTAGGGTTTTACTGAAAGCGGAACTCCTTACAAAAAATACAAAAATCTCGGTTAATACTCATTATACGGAAAATATGTATAAACCAATATTTATAGTAAATTGTAATTTGCAATAAGATGGATTTTAAACAATTTTTCGATACGACGTATAGTAAACGAGATATTTCGGAATTTTCGAAAATCCTCCCCTCTAAAACCCTCCTCCCACTGGTCCGATTTCAGCCGTTTAACGAACTTGATCTTTCTTTTAACATAAAACGACTAAATTTTCGAGTTTCGTAACGAACAAACAAAAATTGCGACCGCTATAGCGGTAAACAGACAAATATATATATAGAAATATAAAGATAGATATATATATAGATATATATATATAGATAGATAGATAGATATATACATACAGTTTTGAACGGACCTCATTTTCGTCATCTACTAAGTAGGATCGCTGGATATTTGAAGAAAAATGTCGAAAATTTCGTCATGAGTACAACCTCAATAGCTGATTTCCCTGAAGGGAAATCTGCTAAAATGCTATACAACCAATCTTGTTAAACTATTAATGTTCTATAAATGTTCTAATGTAATGTTCTTCTAAACATTTGCTTTTAACTAAAGCATTAAGCGAGTTATTTGAACTTTCTTGTGTTCAGCCTTAATTACCCCCCCCCCCCGGGTGTTAAGTATATAAAAGTAGATTCATCTATTAAATTTTACGTGGGAAATCTGGTTAATTTAGGCAGACCTCATATTCGGCTGCCGTCGGTTCTGTTCGTGCGATTCCGCTGAAAGTTAGTTCGGCCGTTTCCGTAGCTTTTCGGCTCTCGTGAAATTGGTCCAGGGACTTGTGTAACTTATAGTTTGTGAGATATATGCAAATACGTAGTGTTGATTCTCCCGCTTCTTTAGGTCAATTATAATTTACAGGGCTATAATAAATAGTTTTCAATACAATTAATATGTTATATTCAGATATATTTTAGTAATTGTTTTTCTTTATGTATAGTGTAAAATATGACCATCTATCTGGTCAGCTCTGAGAGGTTGGCAGACCTGAATGTTTACAACTTAGACGCTTTCCGTTGAAAGCTTTCCGGGCTGATTAAGGTAAATCTTCTGAAACGTTTTCTTGGTTCTTTAGGTCTTTCTTGCAATGAGTTCTATAAAAAAAAAATATGTCGCTTCTGCACCAAAACGCTGACTCTAAAACACATACTAACTGACTGCACATAAGTGAAAACGTACCCATGGCCCACAAATGTATGCGAACTACTGGCCGTCAGTAGCCAATTTATAGATGATGTTTTTAAGTATTTAAGAAATAATGGATTATTTGATGAAATATAAAAGCTATTATCTACAATTATGAAAGTTATATAGGTATATAGCAAGCACTGTGGAATGTAAGTTTTGCCTTCTTCCAGTTTAACTATTTATAGTTTTTCTTTTAGTTATGTTTGTTTGTTTTATTTTTATTTTGTTTTTTTCCTTATGTTGTAAATATAGTAACAATTTATATTTAGTTTTGTCCACTGTATTTATTTTATACATTTGTAAATGTTAGCAGTGTAAAAATTTTAATATTTATTTAATTTTGTGAAATAATATTTTAGTATCTTAAGAATCGCCATTGTAGTGGCATGGTTCTATTTATTTTGTACATTCGTAACATTTAGAATTATAAAAATTTTAATATTCAACCACTTTTGTAAAATTATATTCAAATATGTCAAAAGATGAATCGCCATTGTAGTGGCATCTCAAATAAATAATAATAAAAGTCCGTCACGCAGGGGCTGCGTAAACTAAGCAGATTTCCCACGTGAAGTTTTACAATAGAGAAATCTGCCTAATAACAGCTGTAGTAGTAAGTAACCTCTAAACCTATTCACGAGAGGGACGAATAATTACAAAAACGGCCGCCAGAGCTCACGGCGGAAAGTCCGAACATAGCCACTGCTGCCGAGCACATGCAGAATACAAATGCAAATATCTCAGTTAATATTCAAGATAGAGAATAAATGTATATAACAATATTTATAGTAAATTTAATTTGCAATAAGATTGATTCTATAATATTTTCGATCCGACGTATAGTAACGGAGATATTTTGAATTTTCAAAAATTCCCCCCTCTAAACCCCTCCTCCCACTGGTCCGATTTCAGCCATTAACGAACTTGATCTCTCTTTTTACGTAAAACGCTTAAATATGAAGTTTGGTAACGATTAAACAAAAATTGCGACCGCTAGAGCGTTAACAGACAAATATATATATATATATATATATATATATATATATATATATATATATATATATATAATTTTGAACGGACCTCATTTTCGTCATCTCCTGGGTAGGATCGATGGACATTTGAGGAAATTTTTCAAAACTCGCGTCATGAGTACGACCTCAATAGCTGATTTCCCTTAAGGGAAATCTGCTAAAATAAAAGTAACCTTTTCCCTAAACAGAAATTCTCTAAAGATTTAAACATTGTCAGCAATGAGAAGAAAAAGTGAGGCTTAAGTTAATGAATATGTACAACAAATAATGGATTGTAAATATTGGTTAAAATACAAAGGTTTAAATAAATAGTCTGATAATTATATACTTCTATCTATCTTACGTTAATTTTGTGACTATTATTTGAATAATGTTCTAATTTAATCTGTCAGTATTCATGAGAGCATATTATTAGGCGACCGGAAAAGAAAACATTCCCACTGCCAGCAGTTGATAGCAGTGTGAGCATAATACTCTACCACTTATCACTGATGCAATATCAATTTCTGAAAAACATTTCAACATGTTTCATTTCGAATCGGCATCTTTAAAGTTGTACTCTTGGCGCAAGTTTTCAAAAGTCCGTCAGGCAGAGGCTGCGTTAGCTAAGCAGATTTCCACGTATTTGTATTTATCACAAAACGTAAAAGTTCAATGAGAACAGTATTTGGTATTTAGGCTTCAAATGATGGGCTTCATAATATTACACCTTACTATCAATATGACATGAGTAGGAGTGGGGGGTTTACCTAAGACCGAAACCAAACAAATTCAAATAACTCGGTTAATAATCAAGATAGAGCAAAAAGGAATATAACAACATTTATCGAGCATTACATTTGCAATAAGATTGGTTATATTCAATTTTTCGATTTGACATACAATAACGGAGATAGTTCGAATTTTTATATATATATATATATATATATAAAATTGTAACCTCTATCTGTACATTGATTTTTTTCGCGAAATTTCACGATAACTTTTCGTTTCACATGTCATAGACACCATAACTGCATTTTGTTTCTTTGGTGTCTGTTTGTTTGTTTGTTTGTTTATTTGTTTGTTTGTTTATTTGTTTGTTTGTTTGTTTGTTACCTTTTCACGCATAAACGGCTGAACCGAATTTTATGAAACTTGGTATGTATATTACTACTAACCCAACTTAGACTTTAGGCTATATTAAAATTCTCTGAGATGAACAGGAGTGGGGGTTATAGGGGAAGCCAGAAATTAAAAATAGCGATATTTCGTTTCCTATTAGTTTTTCGGCAAATATGAACATAACAAAAGTTGTTTATTTTGTTATTTAGAGTAACTTTTGTTATATACACTTTTTTCGTATACCGAATTATAAACGAGATATACGCTAAAACCTATAGCGGAAGTGAACAATTTTATTTGGGACAAAAGATCCAACCGAAATAAATAAAACTCGGCATATGTAATAGCAATAACGCTTTCATTATAACAAGCCATACCAACATTTCTAGGGACGGTCAAGAGTGGGGGTTATGAGAGATGGCAGAAATTAAAAATAGCGATATTTCGTTTCGTATTGGTTTCTTGGCAAATATGAACATAACAAAAGTTGTTTATTTTGTTATTTAGAGTAACTTTTGTTATATACACTTTTCTTTTATAACAAAGTATAAACGAGATATACGCTAAAAACTAAAGCGGGGGCAACTATTTTATTGGGCACTAGCGGTAGAACCGAACTTAACAACACTCGGTATGTAAATTAGCATTAATTCTTCCATGATTATAAGCTATACTAAAAATTTTAGGTTCCAAGGGGAATGGGGGTTATGCGGGAGGCCTGAAATAAAATTTCGCGATATTTCATCGTCTATTTGGTTTTTGGCAATTGTGCACATAACATAAGTTGTTTACTTTTTTAATTAGTGTAAATTATGTTTTATAATTATTTTTTTTTGTAAAATAAGGTATGAAGCAAGTAATTTGCTTAGAAATATTGATATGCTCAACAATACATTCCAATATGAACTACCCAGGTATCTCACCTGGATAAGTTAATTCAAATCCATGTTAGAATTTTATCCTTAATAATTCAAAACTATGTTATTTTTTAACGCCAGTAACAGTTTGCACCAAATAAGGTATACTGCCCCCACCCTTCTCTAAGTGTATTTAATACATTATTTAATTAAAACGTGAAAAATATTTGAAACAGTTTTAGAATTGTGAAGACAATGTAATATGATTTTTTAATATATTTGAATGTATTAGAGGATAGCTATCCAAAATGGATTGCAGGTTGGCAGCACTGAGGCTATGTAAGTGTCGAGCTACTTCCTTTGTCCTATCAGTTCTGCCGCTTCCCTTCCGACCTCATATTGCTCTAAGTTTACATGTTAATTGATGCTTATAGCAATGTATTATTATTCTCAGGAATGTGAATTTCTCTAATTATCATAAATAAATAATTTACTAGAATAAACGCTAGGGAGGTGCACTTAGAATTTGGTTTTAAGCCGTTAATTTATACTTTACTTAAAACAATATGAATACACAGTTTACAATCGAGACTTATGAAAGAGTGTTTTAATAGAGGCTATGACGTACCTAAAACAGCTTTCACCATTGGACATTGTACCGCATGAAGGGAAAGAAACTTATTCATACATGGTTTGGAAGATAGAATACATTCTAGGATTATGAATTATATGGTCCATCACTTTATAAAAAAAAAAAACTACATACACAGACGACGGGAAATATAAGAATATTGAGGACAATGAAGTCTTAAATAACAAATAATTTTATTATTAACAAATCCACAGTAACGATGGAAACTATTAAGACAGCAAAAGATAATTGTAAACAAAGGGACAGGGAAATAAAAAAAATATTGTGGAAAGTAAAGCCTTGCCAAAAATATCTCACATATCTACATCTTCATTCAGCCTCAAATGAATTCCCGGGCGAAGCCGGGTACCTTTGCTAGTTTTATATATATATATATATCTATATATATATAAAATTGTAACCTCTGTCTGTACATTGATTTTTTTCGCGAAATTTCACGATAACTTTTCGTTTCACATGTCATAGACACCATAACTGCATTTTGTTTCTTTGGTGTCTGTTTGTTTGTTTATTTGTTTGTTTGTTTGTTACCTTTTCACGCATAAACGGCTAAACCGAATTTTATGAAACTTGGTATGTATATTACTACTAGCCCAACTTAGACTTTAGGCTATATTAATATTCTCTCAGACGAACAGGAGTGGGGGTTATAAGGGAGGCCTGAAATTCAAAATAGTGATATTTCGTTTCCTATTGAGGTTTCGGCAATTATGCACATAACAAAAATTGTTTATTTTGTTATTTGGAGTAACTTTTGTTATATACACTTTCGTCGTATACCTAAGTATAAATGAGTTATACGTTAAAAACTACTAATTCAAATCTATGCAGAATGCACAGGAAATGGGAAATATGACAATAGGGAGGACAGTGAAGTCTTTCATAAAAAAATAATTGTATTATAAACAAATCCACAGAAACGACGGGTATTTACTCTAAACACTGGGACGGGTAAATGTCAAAACATTGTGCAAAGTAAAGCCTTGCCAAAAAAATACTATCACCATTCGGCCTCAAATGAATTCCCGAGCGAAGCCGGGTATCTGAGCTAGTATATATATATATATATATATATATATATATATATATATATATATATATATAGACTAAAAGATATTTTGTTACCGTTTGTATTTATTCGCTTAACATTCACGGTGATGTTACCAGTATGTAGAATTATCTGTTGTAAAACTTACCGTGGGAAATCTGCTTAGTTTACGCAGCTCCTGCTTAACGAACTTTATTATGGATTTTGGTGAGTATAGTAATATGATAAAAGGAGCTTAATAGAACACAATGGTTGCAACTTCAATGCCTAACATTTAGTTCATGATATTAATAGGTTGTAAAATAAGTTCGTAGCGTATGTTACTGGCGATTTCAATAAAAACTTCATATTCTTGTAAATATTTTAAATCAATTATGTAAGACACATTTCGACCTTGTTATATTATGTTGTTTTGATAACAACATTGTTTTGATAACAACACACATGTTGCCATATTAGAAATGTTTTGATTCCGTCCTACCAGAACTTCTCAGATTTTTCCGCAATGAACTCCTCTACGTGGGTTTTGGAGTCCTCTAACGAATTAAAGTGTTTCCCGTCAAGAGAGTTTCGAAGGCCCGAAATAAGTGGTAATCTGTTGAGGCAAGGTCTGGTGAATTGGGTGGGCGGGGATCACATCCCAGCCAAACTACAATAATTTCTGCAAAGACACCTGAGGACGGGCGTTATCGCCATGGAAAACAGTGCCTTTGCTTTTCTCTTCCATTTTGAACAAGTATACCACTTAAAGATAAGGTTTCTCGGTTGAAACTCATGCACCTTAACTAATCCTTTTTTAGAATATGTAAACATTATTGACCAATTAAACATTGATTTTATGTACACAGAGAGGATTAAATTGAAATAATGATAAACGCTACGACCTTATTTTACAACTCTATATATATATTCAGTTATGAACGGACATCATTTTAGCTGATTTCCCTTAAGGTATATCAGCTATTGAGGTTGTACTCATGACGCGATTTTCTAAATTTGTCTTCAAATGTCCATCGATCCTACCCAGGAGATGACGAAAATGAGGTCCGTCCAAAACTGTATATATATATTTGTCTGTTACGCTCTAGCGGTCGAAATTATAGTTTAATCGTTACCAAACTCGATATTTAGTCGTTTTATATAAAATGAAAGATCAAGTTCGTTAACGGCTCGAATCGGACTAGTTGGAGGGGGGGTTGAGAGGGGAGGATTTTCGAAAATTCGAAATATCTCCGTTACTATACGTCGGACCGAAAAATTGTACAGAATCAATCCTATTGCAAATTAAATTTACTATAAATATTTTTATATACATTTTTTCTCTATCTTGAATATTAACCGAGACATTTGCATTTGTATTCTGCGTGTGGTCACCAGTAGGATATGTTCGGACTTTCCGCCGAGAGCTCTGGTGGCCGTTTCCATAACTATTCGTCCCTCGTGAATAGGTTTAGAGGTTAGGTTAACTATTTTTTGGGGCTAGAAACTACTGGGTTATTACGCCCTAAATAATGTTTTAGGTTTAGAGGTTTCTTACTACTATAGTTGTTATTAGGCAGATTTCTCTATTGTAAAACTTCACGTTGGAAATCTGCTTAGTTTACGCAGCCCCTGCGAGACGGACATCATTTTTGGCATCTTCAAGGTAAGACCGATTGATATTTGAAGATTTTCTTTCCAAAAATCCTGTCATCAGTACAATTTCAATAGCAGATTTCCTTTAAGGGACACCTGTTAAAATCTCCTGAGCTATGTAGCTGGCACCTGGATATGGGAGTTACAGTGCATTATACGGTGTACCCTCTATTACTTAGGCCACAGGCAAAATAAATATTCATTCTATTGGTTAGGAATTTCGTCCTGTTACTAATGAATATTAAATAATTATCAGTAAATCGATGACAAACAGCGCCTTGGGCCTACGCCTCAAGACTGTGAATGAAATACCCAGAACGAGATGGGGTTCCCCAGGGTTGTGGGATTAACCCAAGCCTGTTTCACCTTTTCCT
The DNA here is from genome assembly GCA_019009955.1 of Riptortus pedestris. Classification (NCBI taxonomy): domain Eukaryota; kingdom Metazoa; phylum Arthropoda; class Insecta; order Hemiptera; family Alydidae; genus Riptortus; species Riptortus pedestris. The sequence goes on from CM032228.1 coordinate 245,238,459, forward strand.
CCTGTGGTCTCCTCATCGCTGTCTGATTATTAGCATTGCAGTGGCGTAGGTATTGATTATTTGCATTCATAATCATTCTGCGGTCTGTTATCAGGTGTAAGGGGGAAATAAAAAACCGCATATCCCATATTTGGATTCTATCGAGACCTTTATTTATGGCCAAGGACGAATTCCCCATATGTATAAGAAATTCGTCACGCAGGGGCAGCGTAAAGTAAGCAGATTTTCCTCGAGGGAAACCAGCTATTGACATAGTACTCATGTGCGGCTTTCGAAACATTGCCTAAAATGTCCATCGATCCTAACCAGGAGATACACGCCTACGCACAGGACACACTAGACTAACACATTCATATCTAATGAGCAGACAAGATGAACCTATATGTCGCTACTGCAGCAGAACGCTGACTGTAAAACACATACTAACTGACTGCACAAGAGTGAAAACGTACCCATGGCCCAAAAATGTATGAAAACTACTGGCCGACAGTAGCCAATTTATAGATGATGTTTTTAAGTATTTAAGAAATAATGGATTATTTGATGAAATATAAAAGCTATTATCTACAATTATGAAAGTTATATATAACAAGCACTGTGGAATATAAGTTTTGCCTTCTTCCAGTTTAACTATTTATAGTTTTTCTTTTAGTTTTTTTTGTTTGTTTTATTTTTATTTTGTTTTTTTCCTCATGTTGTAAATATAGTAACAATTTATATTTAGTTTTGTTCATTCTATTTATTTTATACATTTGTAAAAGTTAGCCTTATAAAAATTTTAATATTTATCTAATTTTGTAAAATTATATTCAAAACATGTCAAAAAAATGAATCCCCATTTTAGCGGATTCTCAAATAAATAATTATAATAATAACCAGGATATATATATATATATATCTATATATATATATATATATATATATATATATATATATATATAAGATTTATTAATTATATATTTCTCAACATCTTTATATATATATATATATACGTAGTATGGTCCATAAGTTTCTGGCCTGTCCTGCTTACCCTCCTTCAAACGTGCCGGGAGCTGCACGCCTATGCAGGGAAGACCAGGAGAAGCGCCTCGTTTAAAGGCAAAAGTCACGCAGTCAACAAAAAAGATAATGGCCACAATTTTTTGGGACTGTAAAGGAATACTATTGATAGATTTTAAAGAAAGGAATACCACAATGAATGGTGAATATTATGCAGCCCTTCTTCACCGATTTCGAGACGCCATTAAAGAGAAGAGGCAAGGGAATTAAGCAGAGGCGTCTGCCTTCTTCGCGACAAGTCCTCTGTCCACACAGCATTGATTTCCAAGGCCGCTGTGAAGGACTGTGGATTCCAAGAAATCTCTCACCCACCCTACAGCCCAGGATTGGCCCCTAGTGATTTATACCTTTTCTCAAAATTAAAATCTGACCTTCGTGGAAGGCGATTTAACACCGACGAAGAGCTCCAAGCAGCAGTGGAAGACCATTTTTTTAACAAAGAAGACAATTATTTTTTCATTATACTGTTAAAATAACATATGTTTTCAGTGTATCGTTTGAGTACGCAAAGTGATACTTTTTTCATTATACTTATTTTCTTTACAAGTACAGAAAAGTAACAGCTGTTATTGGAATATTCCTCATTATACTATCATTCATTGTATATTGCATACTTAATTAACCTGTATTTATTAAATCAAAACAATGTTTAATAATAGTGCGTGTTCAAATATTCCGGAAGATATTTTAAATGAAGCAAACATAGCTGTTAGTGAATTAATTCCGAAGAGATCCGATCATAAGTATGAAGCTGAGTTTAGTAACTTATGTGAATGGTCTAAATTTTCTATGCTAAAATCCTGTTTATTAGTAAGAGACAATATTGATGTAAAAAAGTTTAGTAAGTGTTATGCTTTTCTCAAGAGAAAAAAATGTGGGATACATCTTGAAAAAATCCAAAACATTAACGTCAGATGAGATATCTAAATTTATGATTGTGGCACCTAATGAACAGTTTTTATTAATAAACATATTTTTCATATTTTAGAATCCATATCTTTATCTTCTCATTTTTTTATAAGAATAAAAATATTAAGATATTTACCTTATTTCCTTTTAAGAATAGGTACAGTATAATGAAAAGTCATTTTCAACATACGTAAGCAAAATATCTTTTCTGTACTCGGTCTTATTCCCGAACTCGGCTTCGCCTCGTACGTGAAACTCGACCACGTACAGAAAAGATACACTTTGCGTATTAGTGATGAAAATAACCATTTTCATGGTATAGAAATGTTGCCAAAGTGTTGTATTAAGTGCATTGAAGTTAGAGGAGAACATATTGAAAAACAGTAAAACCAGTTTTTTTCTTTCACCTTTCCTTCTATCCAAGGCCGGAAACTTTTGGACCTTACTACGTGTCGAGGACGACATATTTGTTTTTTTTGTGTCCCCTCTTTAAATTTTAAGCTTTTAGAGTAAATAATGTACTCTTCTATATTATAAATCTAGCATGAAGTAATGTAACCTGGGATTTAGTTACGGGTAGCTGCCACGCGAGAGCAGCACCAGACAGAGGGCTTACCCGGTGCGAGAGAGAGAGAGAGGGTGCGTGAGGGGAGAGAAGGAGAGACAGAGCATAGAGCCATCGGGCCAGGCCTAATCCCCAAAACATTCTTATCGCCCGAGTTTCTCAAGCTCGTCCCAGGCTTCGGGGATTAACCAAGCCAGTTCTGCATAGGACCTTCACCAAGGCTACATATCTACTTGAAGACAGTTTACTCAATCGGCCCAGCTGCTATTTCACCTCTCTTCGGCTCAGCTGCCGCTCCCCCTCGTACAGATACAGCCATCGCTGCCGGACATCCCGGACCAGGGACAACGCCTCAAAACGGACTCACCACCGTGTTCCCCAGGCCATCATTTTCTCGCTCTTCTCTTACTCTCTCTCTCTGTCTTCAGATAAGATATTATTATTATTATTATGTTTAAGCAGCTCCATTAGTTGGACCAAATTAGTTTGTAATATAATATTAAGTTTTTATCATCATTAATTTCAAAGGGTTTAATTTTTTGTTATGTTATTTTGTCTAACAACTCACATTGAGAAGAGGATTCATTATTTTAATCATTAAATTATTTAATGCCCTTACATTTTAGCTATTTTTCTTTCGTATTTTTCCCCCTTTTTGCTGCGACCAGCTATCTTTATTTCTAGACGTGCCTAGGTACTCATACATCTCTATTGCGAGAGACAGGACCGGCCGTCATCAATTGGTCCTTCCGGGCCGGATTGCAGCAGTTAAGGACTATCAACATTATTATTGAATTTTTTTTGAGCCTTTATTTATGTATTATTTTTATGTTTGTGTAAGTAATTCCATAATATATTCCCACAGGTTCGCACTCACATGACGCCACCACTGGTTTTTAAGTATTAATTTGTTATTTGATATTTTATTTTCATTTTTTTTCTCTTTTTCGTTTTAACATATTTTATAACTTGGATAAAACTGGATTTCAGGGTAAAACTGTTGTGCCCAAATTAAAGTCCTGAAGTCAAAACTTCGTGATACCACACGCAGGAAATAAAAGGGATACTGGACCAAGGCCCGAACTAATAGCCAAAGATGCCACTCAACTTTTCTTATTTAAGGGTATGTTTCCAGCGAGCTAAATGCCATTTGCTTTGGACTGCTTCAAAGATACTTGGCAGACAGAAGCTACTCGCTGGAAGCCCACTCGGCAGCAAAACTTCTCTGGCCTCATTTCCAAGCGAGAATGAGTGAGAAATTGCTACACAGCGGGCCGAAGCTGGTATATAAATTATTTATGAGGCCTGTGCAATTTATGAGTCGCCACATGAACCCAAAACTCCTGTTTCTGCTTCCCTATAAACCATAATTCTGTAGGCATAACGCGAGTGCGTTAGCGCGGTAGTTCTCCTAAATGAGTCCACGATCTGTCCGAGCGCGCCATCCCACAGATCAAAACCTCCCTGAATTTCTAGGAAAACCAGGGCGAATGGCCCACTCTTCCGGCGGACAGCATTTGTATCACCTGATTCATGACGAGCTCTAGCTTTGTCCATACATTCGAAAAATTTCATTTTTTAGTTTCATGTTTGATGAGGCCCCGCTCTTTCTATGATCCGAAGTGTTCCTCTGATGGACTCCAATTACGAACAGGCTTGGAAAATCTTGAAGGAGGGAATATTACGAATGACAAGAGACGCCTCGCCGGAGAAACTATTTGAAGACTATTTTAAATTATGTTACGTTCTGGAAGCAGCCAACAACTGCCACACAGCATTAAGCATTTTATTACAGTCGTTCTGGAGAGCGTCTCCGCTTTTAAGCAGCTAGAAGAATCAAAGACGCGGATGACTTTATCTTATTCCTATCTGGTACTTAGAATGCCTGGATCAGGGCAGCAACGCGGAAGGATTTTGAAAGGGAAGTAGCTCACCTTGAGTTTCCTCCATTCGAGCGGTTAGTGACCTTCATAAAGGCGGAGTGGAAAACTTTGGACTTGACGACCGACGATTACAAGAATCCTCCGGTCCCGCAGTCTTCTCTAAATCATTCCAAGGATTCCACGATCGCTAATCGTAGGTTCAGACAAGGTTACATGAACAAGAAGCTCGATACTTCGCTTTTCGTCGATGAAGAAGACAGGATTTCTGGCAATCGCTCATCTTCAAAGAAACAGACGACTAAAGGCTCATGGTTCCTTCGGCTCAGCTGTCCGGTTTGCAAGGCTCAGCACAACCTTTACCAGTGCTCTACGTTCCGCAGTTCTTCCCCAGGGGAAAGAAGAACGTTGTTGAAGTCATGGTCTGGCTGCCTAAACTGTTTATCACAAAAACATAAAATTAATGCCTGCCCATCGGAGAGGAGATGTCAGAATTGTGGAGAGAAACATCATTCCTGGCTCCATATCCCCACTACTGGCAACGCTTCACCGACGGAAGGATCTAAAAGTCAGGTAGCTGCATTAGGTGGCATGTCACGCTCCGGAGAGGTCATTTTGGGTACTGCCGTGGCTAGGATGATGGACGCACAAGGGCGTTTCCAAAACGTAAGAGTAGTCACTGATGCCGGAAGCCAACATTCCTTCATTACTAAGAGATGCGCCTCCGGCTTGGCCTCAAAATTCAAGCTTCTGCCCCGATTGTTCGCCGGAATAGGACGAGTGCAATTGCCCAAGGCACATGGGACACTCTCATGTTCTCTCCGGTCCGCGCTGCAGCACCGAAGAGTTTTGCACTGAAGCCATTGTAGTGTCTGGTACCATTACTGGGCATCTCCCACATTACAAGGCTTTCCTTTCAGAGATGCATCTAAACACCTAGGCGCTTTCCGAATTGGCAGATCCAACATATTGGAATCCACAAGAGGTAGATTTGCTCCTAGGTGCTGAAAATTTATTTCGATTTGATCACGGGGGCACCCATAAGCATACAACGAACATCTGCCCACTAGCTCCGTCCCATCGAAATTTGGACACATCGTTGTGGGAAGATGTAGCACTCTGGCCCCCTACAAGGGTGATCATCAGGTATCACTATTTGTAATAAAAACCCAGCCAGAGAAATTTCCGATGTGATGCAAGGCTAAAGGTTTTGGGAAATCGAGGAAATTCCCAAGAAGAGGATTCTTTTCTGAGGAGGAAGCATGCACTGTGAGCGAGCATTTTCTGTCCACTCACTACTCGCCTTCCTAGTGGACGTTATGTAGTGGCTTTGGCCATTTTCAAATCCTCAGCATCAGCCAGTTGGGAAAATCCGCGGGCACAAGACTTTCAGCACGCATTCTTCAACCTGGAACAAAAGATTTCTCGTTCGTCCTGGTTTTCAAAGACGAATATTCGTCAAATTACATGGATGAATACTTGGAGTTGGGGTCATATGCAAGAGGCGCAGACGGCCCAACAAAGTATTTTGCTTCCGCTATCACGCTGTCTCAAGGGTCGAAAATGACATGACGAAAATTTACGGGTGGTCTTTGATGCTTCTTTGCCCAACCGGGTTCTGAATGGCTCCCTCAATAGATCATGCTCTCCTGGTGGTTGGGTCCTTAGTTGCAAAGGGATACATATCGGGACATCGTGATTGGGTTCAGAGTTTACCCTTGTAGTGCTCGGTTGCCCGACATCGTCAAGATGTATTAGGGCAGATTTTAGGTTCGTCCCGAGACAAGGCCCGTACCAACACATTTCTGTGGCTTGGATCATGATCCCCAGGAAGAGGCTTTGCTTACCATGGAAGCTTCAACACCGTCAAATACGGGGAGCATTCATCAGCGTTGTTTAGCTATCAGGGACGTTCGGCCATCAGTTAGTCGAAGACGAGGGACATCGTTACCCCTTCTCGCTGCTAAGGTGGTGTAAAGCGCTGTAGCTATATGGACGACTTCGTAAACTCTGGCCGCCACAATTCTATTGAAGAAGCTGTGTGCAGCTCCAGGGATGAGGTAGGTGAGCTTTACTACGGTTAGGATGGTTCGAGCTAGGGAAATGGGTAAGAGCAAATTCAGTTCAAGACTTCTTCCGGAAGACTTCAGGTGAACTCCGTACTGTCAGCTATCTGTGGGAAAACGACGACGGAGGGTGCAAGATACTCGGTCTAAAATGGGTTCGCCACTTCCAGACGTCTTTACCTTCGCGACGTGGGACAAGCAACAACTCCACTTACGAAGAGGGGCATTCTCTCCACCATAGGCCCGCATTTATGACCCTCTTGGGTTTTCTAGGGCGCCAGTGGTATTCAGAGGCTAAGACACTGCTGCAGGGATGTCTGGCACGCTAAATGCGATTCGGGATGAGCAGATTCCACTCGCATCTTGGGTCCACCTGGTCGTCTTTTGCCGCCCGAAATACCCAGTCTCGCTAACGTGAAGATATTTCCACGACACATTCGCCATACCCTGCCTCCTCCAGCATCAATCGAATTTGATCGGTTTCTCGGACGGCCTCCAGAGAGGAATTTGCTGCACGTACTCTTCATGAGAGTCTCTGTAGAAGATGCGTCGCAGGACGTATCTGCTTAAAGCGATAAGTGAACTCGCTCCCATGAATGAAACTGTACGTCCATCCCAAAGGTTGGAGTTATGTGGGGCTCTTCTTCTTGTGCCCAGCTGCTAGCGTCTCGGCCGAATTAAAGAAATTTGCTGCATTGGTATTAAGTCCAGAGCCGGTTCAAACAGTGTGCCCATGATTTCTCTGCCCCAGAGAGAAAAAATTCTATGGCATTTTAAACCACGCCTCATTCACCACATTTCGGAGGAATCTGGGAGAGGACGGGATAAAGAGTGCTAAGAATCTGCTAAGTAAGAAACCTACGCCAAAACACCCCCGCTTACGTATGAGGAGTTAAGCTACGCTCTTTTGTAGGATAGAAGCAGTTATGAATTCACGACCTCTATGTCCCTTGGACGAGGAACCGGCAATCTATGGTGTGTTTGACACCCCCCCCCCCCCCCCCCCCCACCCCCCCCCCCCCCCCCCCCCCCCCCCCCCCCCCCCCCCCCCCCCCCCCCCCCCCCCCCCCCCCCCCCCCCCCCCCCCCCCCCCCCTCCTGAGTCACTTCTTAGTTGGGCGCGCACTAACTGCCCTGTCAGAAACTTCTCTAGCCGGACTGAATGAGGGCCGGCAAGGTCAGACGCTGGCAGCATCGTACAACAGAGGGTCCAGCATTTCTGGTCACAATGGAAAGCTTTGGGTTCCTGCAAGATCTGCAACAGCGGCAAAAATGATCAACTCCGCGTCCACATCCTGGAGGTCGGCGACCTGGTGATCTTTAAAAGGACTCAATTACGCCTCCCACTAGGTGGCCATTTGGCTCGGGTGATTGCCACGCATCCTGGAACGGATGGCATTGGCGGGTCGTCACCATCCGGACTCCTACCGGGAACTTTACAAAAAGGCCTATGGTAAAGGTCCGCCCACTGCTTACTGCCCAACGATTAATAGATTAAATAAAGTTTTTCTTTGCATAAAAAACTTTGGTGGCGGGCATGTCAGAGGACGACATATTTTGTTTTTTGTGTCCCATCTTTAATTTTAAGCTTGAGTAAAATAATGCTCTTCTATATTATAAAAACTAGCATTAAGTTATGTAACCATAGATTTAGTACGGGTAGCATGCCACGGAGAGCAGCACCAGACAGGAGGGCTACCCGGGCGAGAGAGAGGAGGGAGCGTGAGGGAGTGAGAGAGACAAGAGATAGAGCCACGGGCCAGGCTAATCCCCAATAATTCTTTTCGCCGTGTTTCTTCAAGCTCGTCCCAGGCTTCGGGGTTATAACACAAGCCAGTTCCTGCCTAGACCTTCACTAAGGCTACATCTACTGAGGGAACATGTTCTCATCGGCCCTGCTGCTTATTTCACCTCTCTTCGGCTCAGCTGCCGCTCCTCTCGTACAGCTACAGCCATCGCGGCCGGATTCCCGACCAGGACAACGCCCTCAAAAACGGGACACCAACGTGTTCCCCGGCCATCATTTTCGCTCTCTCTCTCTCTCTCTGTCTTCAGATAAGATATTATTATTATTATCATGTTCAATGAGCTCCCCTCCTCATTAGTTGGCCAATTAGTTTGTTATATATTATTAAGTTTTTCTCATACATTAATTTGTCAAAGGGTTTAATGTTTTGTTATGTTATTTTGTCTAACTCTCACATGAGAAGAGGATTGTATTTTAGTCATTAAATTATTAATGCCCTTTATTTTAGGTATTTTTCTTTCGTTTTTTTCCACTTCTCTGCTGCGACCAGTTTTTTTTAGTTCTAGACGTGCCTGGTACTCAAACTCTCTATTGCGAGAGGACAGGCCGGCCGTCAATACTACGTATATATATATGTCTGTTAACGCTCTACCGGTCGCACTTTTTGTCTGATCGTTACCATAATGGATATTTACCCCTTCCACGTCTAAATTTTTACTTAAAACAGGCAGTGGAACAAGACTGGAGGGTAGAGAAGTTGCAGTCTGCGTACTGATACCGGCTAATAGTCTATCATTAGTCAGCTGATGCAGGCTGCAGGCTACCGAGGGATGGCTATCCAACAACTCTGCCCTGGAATAGAAATTTCTCCACTCCTTGCCTTTACTGGTGTGAATGGTATTTACCCCTATGCCTTTATTGCTGGATGGTCTGATGAAGAAGGCAATGAGAAACACCTGCATGTCCTAGTCCGTGAAAATCAAGTTAATCTTCTGGTTCACGAGTTCAATTTCCAGGTGTAGTCTGTATATACTGCAAGAGATACTGTTGTCATATCTGTCGGTGCATACCGTCGTCACTGGGAGATGATCGAGTACAGCTGGCATTGTGCTATAGATGGGATGGTACCATCTTCATTGTCTGTCAAAAAAGTGACTAAAACCTTTGAGGCTCTTGAAGATGGTGTCGTCCCACCTATAGCACAATGCCAACTGTACTCGACCATCAGCCAGTGACGACGGTTTCCACCGACTGACAACTGGATCATTTATACTGGCGGTTCTAACCCTTTATTTGAATTACTACAAGGGATATTTTAACATTTTAAGTAAAAATAAATATCAAGTTTGTTATCAGGTTGATATCAGACCAGGAGGGGCGGATTTCAAGGGGTAATTTCGAAATTATACGTCAGATCGAAAAAATGTATGTACAAATGTTATTGCAAATTAAATGTTCCATAAATGATGTTATACGTATGCGTTCTTTAGCTGATTTCCCTTGAGGGAAATCAGATATTGAAGTCGTACTCTTGACGGAAATTTAGAAATTTTTCTTCAAATGTCCATCGATCCTACCTAGTAGTTGTCGAAAATGAGGCCCCTTCAAAACTGTATATATATATATACTTGTCTGTTACCGCTCTAGCGGTCGAAATTTTTTGTTTGATCGTTACTGAACTCGATATTTAGTCGTTTTATGTAAAAAGAAAGATGAAGTTCGTTAATGGCTGAAATCAGACCAGTGGGAAGGGGGGTTTAGAGGGGAGGATTTTCGAAAATTCGAAATATCTCCGTTACTATACGCTGGATCGAAAAATTGTACAGAATCAATCTTATTGCAAATTAAATTTACTATAAATATTGTTATATACATTTATTCTCTATCTTGATCCTAGATATTTGCATTTTTTTTTAAATCTGCGGCTAACGGACGGGTGACTTTCCCGCCAAAAGCTAGTTCGGCCGTTTCCTTAACTGCTCGACTCTCGTAAAATTTCTCTATTGTAAAACTTCACACGTGGGAAATCTGCTTGGTTTACGCAGCCCCTGCGTGACGGACGTTTTACTATCGCGATTATTAATCGAGGTATTTCATTTTTTTAGTAATTCCCCACTCCTACTCATGTGATATTAAAAATAAGCTGCTATGTCGTCATAAAGCACTTTATTTGAAACCAAAATACCAAATATTGTTCTCATACAATTTTTGAGGTATTTGCATATACGTGGCGTACTTGGGAAATCTGCTTAGTTAACGCAGCCACAGCGCGACGGACTTTGGGCAGAGACTAAAAGTGGGGATTATTTGAAGATTGCAAACAGCAACATCCAAATAACTATTAGTTTAATATTGAAAATACGAAAAAAAATGTATATAACAGAATTTATAGAAAATTAAAGTGATAAGACATAACGGAGAACACCTGAAAATCTTACCCCTCCCCCTCTCCTGAAGCATCTCTCTTCCACGACTCCTTTTTAGCTATTAATACATACAAAATATATATATATATATATATATATATATATAGTTTTGAACGGACCTTGAAATCCCAAAATTGAGTTTTGTCTCCATAGGGACTATATTATCTTTGAAGATAAACTGCTATGTATGATAATTTATTCTGGCAAAACCAGATTTTCGCTATCACTTTTTCTGTTATCATCTTCCTAATTTTGATAAACCAATAAAAGAGGAGGTTTACATTTTTATTTAGGAAATGATAAATATAAGTTTGGAACATCATCACTGTTACTGAAGGATGTTTATTTACTTTTGAGGTACACCCTTGATGTAACAACACAAAGAATACAAAAGCCCTTCACACCCCTTCTGCGTAAACTAAGGATATTTCCTATGTACAGGCAGAGCATACTTGTTTACTTATTTCATTAAGAAGAATATTACAGTCTGCATATAAATGCATTTGGTAATGTGATATGTACAATTCAATCGTCTTCCAACACTCAACAGAAGCTACACCCCTTCACCACAATGAGAGGAGTAGCCTTTCCCTGCCTGGCAAGGAAGTCAAGAGCTAAGGAGGAATGGCACTTGATAAGAAAAAAGTCCGTCACGCAGGGGCTGCGTAAACTATGCAGATTTCCCACGTGCGTCACGTTTTTGCATTTATCTCAAAACTTTAAAGTTCAATGAGAACAAATTTTGGTATTTAAGCTTCAAATAAAATGCTTCATAACATAATAATAGAAGTAGGAGTGGGGGTTTACTGAAGAGCGGAAACTAAAAAATACATATATCTCTGTTAATAATCAAGATTGTGAAAAAATGTACAAGACAACATTTATAGAACATTACATTTGCAATAAGAATGGCTCTATACTATTTTTCGATCCGACTCATAATAACGGAGATATTAAGAATTTTCAAAATTCTCCTCTATAACCCCCCCCCCCTCCCGCTATTCCGATTTCAGCCGTTAACGAACTTGATCTTTATTTTTTAATAAAACGATCAAGTTTGGTAACGATAAGACAAAAATTGAGACCACTAGACCGGTAACAGACAAATATATATCTATATATATATAAAATTGTAACCTCTGTCTGTACATTGATTTTTTTCGCGAAATTTCACGATAACTTTTCGTTTCACATGTCATAGACACCAAAACTGCATTTTGTTTCTTTCTTGTATGTTTGTTTGTTACCTTTTCACGCATAAACGGCTGAACCGAATTTTATGAAACTTGGTATGTATATTACTACTAGCCCAACTTAGACTTTAGGCTATATTATTATTCACTAAGACAAACAGGAGTGGGGGTTATAAGGGAGGCCTGAAATTAAAAATAGCGATATTTCGTTTCCTATTAGTTTTTCGGCAAATATGCACATAACAAAAGTTATTTATTTTGTTATTTAGAGTAACTTTTCTTATATACACTTTCGCCGTATACCGAAGTATAAAAGAGTTATACGCTAAAAATTATAGCGGGAGACAACAATTTTATTTGGCACAAAACACTCAACCGAACTAAGTAAAACTCGGTATATCTATTAGCACTAACGCTTTCATTATAGCAAACCATACTAACACTTCTTCGGACGGGCAGGAGTGGGGGTTATAAGGGAGGCCTGAAATTAAAAATAGCGATATTTCGTATCCTATTGGATTTTCGGCAAATATGAACATAACAAAAGTTGTTTATTCTATTATTTAGAGTAACTTTTATAATACACACTTTTTTCGTATACCGAATTATGAACGAGATATACGCTAAAACCTATAGCGGAAGTGAACAATTTTATTTGGGACAAAAGACCCAACCGAATTCAACCATACTCGGTATGTTCATTAGCACTAACGCCTAAATTGTAATAAGCAATACCAACATTTCTTGGGACGGTCAGGAGTGGGAGTTATAAGGGAGGCCTGAAATTAAAAATAGAGATATTTCGTTTCCGATTGGTTTTTCCGCAAATATAAACATAACAAAAGTTGTTTCTTTTGTTATGTGGAGTAACTTTTGTTATATACACTTTTGTCGTGTACCTAAGTATAAATGAGTTATACGTTAAAACTATAGCGGGCACTAACGGCTGAACCGAACTTAACAAAACTCGGTATGTCAATTAGCATTAATTCTTCCATGATTATAAGTTATATTAAAATTTGTAGGTTCAAACGGGAGGGGGGTTATAAGGGAGGGCTGAAATAAAAATTCACCATATTTACATGTATAAGAGACGGGAAATATAAAAATATCGAAGACAGTGAAGCCTTATCGAAAAAATAATTCTATTATTAGCAAATCCACGGGAAAGACGGGTATCAACCAAAGGGGGGAAAAAAAATTGTGCAATGTAAAGCCTGCTAAAAAATACATCATCATTTAGCCTCAAATAACTTCCCGAGCGAAGCCGGGTATCTGAGCTAGTATATATATATATATACTAGCTAAGGTACCCGGCTTCGCCCGGGAATTCATTTGAGACTGAATGATGATGGTATTTTTTTGGTAAGCCTTTAGTTTGCACAGTATTTTGACATTTCCCCGTCCCAGTGTTTAGGGTCTATACCCGTCGTTGCTGTGCGTATAGTATTTTTTTGGGCAAGGTTAATGTTTTTCCCCCGGGCGTATGGTTTTCCCGTGAGGGTCAGGCAGGCGACTTATAAATGAGAAATTTTACTGTTGAAGAATAAATAAAAATGTGTTCCTAATCTATCCCTTTCCACTTTTTAAGTCTCCTTTTTGAATACTTAAAATCATAGTCATGGATTGCATTTATTACAATTAAATATATAATGAAACTTATTTCCCGTCAAATACCAATCCGAGCACATGTAGTTTAAGCATAGTTTTGTACATTATATTATATTCGTAATAGCATAATAGCAGAGCTCAGTGGAAATCACTTCCAGGAATGGCAGCGTTTCACTGGAAATAAGATAACTCAATTAACTGTTTAGGCTCCTGTCATCTTCCGGTCCAGCATGAGTGCTAAACACCATGTTTTTCTTAAATTATTGATTCAGAGTATTATTTTAATAATTTATCTACCTGACAGAATTAAATAATAGTATTACCCTAAAAATAATTTCATTCACTAACTATTGTTATGTGCATATTTACCAAAAAAGCAATGGGAAACGGAATATTGCTATTTTTCATTTCAGGCCTCCCCTACAACACCCCCCCCCACACTCCTGTTTGAACCTAAAAATTTTAATATAGCTTATAATCTTGGAAGAATTGATGATAATTCACATACCGAGTTTTTTTTTTAAGTTCGGTTCAATCGTTAGTGCCCAACAAAATTATAGGCTCCCGCTCTAGTTTTAAAAGTATATCTCGTTTATACTTCATTATACAACGTTAGTGTATATAATAAATGTTTCTCTAAATAACAAAATAAACAACATTTGTTAAGTGCATATTTCCGGAAACCCCAATAGGAAACGAAATATCACTATTTTTAATTTCAGACCACCCTTATACTTCACTTCCGCTATAGGTTTTAGCGTATATCTCGGTTATAATTCGGTATACGAAAAAAGTGTATATGACAAAAGTTACTCTAAATAACAAAATAAACAACTTTTGTTATGTTCATATTTGCCGAAAAACCTATAGGAAACGAAATATCACTATTTTTAATTTCTGGCTTCCCTTATAACTCCCACTCCTGGCTGTCCCTAGAAATGTTGGTATGGCTTGTTATAATGAAAGCGTTAGTGCTAATACATATACCGAGTTTTATTTATTTCGGTTAGGTCTATTGTCCCAAATAAAATTGTTCACTTCCGCTATAGGTTTTAGTTTATATCTCGTTTATTATTCAGTATACGAAAAAAGTGTATATAACAAACGTTACTCTAAATAATAAAATAAATAACTTTTGTTATGTGCATATTTGCCGAAAACCCAATAGGAAACGAAATATCGCTATTTTGAATTTCAGGCCTCCCTTATAACCCCCACTCCTGCCCGTCCCTAGAAATGTTGGTACGGCTTATTATAATGGAGGCATTAGTGCTAATACGCATACCGAGTTTTATTTAGTTTGGTTGAGTCTTTTGTGTCAAATTAAACTGTTCACTTCCGCTATAGGTTTTAGCGTATATCTCGTTTATAAATCGGTATTCGAAAAAAATGTATATAATAAAAGTTACTCTAAATAACAAAATAAATAACTTTTGTTATATTCATATTTGCCGAAAAACCAATAGGAAACGAAATATCGCTATTTTTAATTTCAGGCTTCCCTTATAACCCCCACTCCTGCTTATCTCAGAGAATTTTAATATAGCCTAAAGTCTAAGTTGGGTAAATAGTAATGTACATACTAAGTTTCAAAAAATTCGGTTCAGCCGTTTATACGTGAAAAGGTAACAAACAAACAAACAAACAAACAAACAAACAAACAAACATACACGAAAGAAACAAAATGCAGTTATGGTGTCTATGACATGTGAAACGAAAAGTTATCGTGAAATTTCGCGAAAAAAATCAATGTACAGACAGAGGTTACAATTTTATATATATATAGATATATATATATATATATATATATTTATATATATATATATATACAGTTTTGAACGGACCTCATTTTCGTTGTCTCCTGGGTAGAATCGAGGGACATTTGAAGAAAATTTACACTTCTATAGGAGATCTCTGCGCCATTGTTTCTTGAGGCGCCGTGATGAGGATGAGTGGTACTGGAAAGGGCTAGGACTTCTGGATTAGGATGATTGGATAGCCTGCTGTGGAAGTTTTTTAATTTTAAGTGAATTTAGTCGTTTACTAATTGTAGATTAACCCTAGAACTACCAAGGGGGGGGGGACTCCTGGAGCCCACAACTTTGTGTTTTTGTTCCCTATAACCCAATTATAATGTTTTATTTTTTATTTTTTTTGTATTCCTCAGAAAAACATCCTAGAGTGTGGTCATAAAAATAAAATTAAATAAAAAATTTTTTTTTTTCATAAAAAAATTTTTTTTTTAACGTATGGGCTCGCGGAGCCCCCCCCCCTTGGTAATGCAAGGGGTAGTTATACACATAAGTACCAATGGGGGGCTCCTCGAGCCCACTGATATTTAATACTACTTTTAACTAGTAATTCAAGTGTTATTAATTATATTGCTCAAATAATAATTACTTTGATGTAATTTTAACATACACAAACCTTCTCAAGTTTTTTTTTTTCTCAAAAAAAATATATATATTCTCCCCATATAATTTTTTTTCATATAAAAATATATTACTGAGATGGTTATAATTATTGCTCCTGATAGGTACTTTTTTAGAAAAGAGAAGATTTTCTAGGTTGTTCCCAACTAGGGGAACAGTTAGTCCATGCTGCATCCTGGATAAACACTCGGAAAAAAAATTATTGTGCAAAAGCACCGATAATTGCATTACGAATCTGATAATTATATTTTCTTAAATTATTATTCTATTATAATGTTATAATGACTTAGATATAGATAACTTTTTATTCTAACAATGTTTAGATATGTTCAAAAATTTTAAAAAAATTATAGAACCAAAATAAAAGGTTTTTAAGGTTGTGGGCTCGAGGAGCCCCCCTTGGTAATCCATGCGACCTGGGAGAGGTCGGTAATACTAGGGTTAAGATCAGAGCATACTTGAAACCACATCTCACCAAATTAGGGGGGGGGGGGCGCTTATTGAGAGCTGAAAACAAAAAAAGTACGAGTAACTCGTTTAATACTTGAGTTACGAAAAAGCATAGACACAAAAAAATTTGTAAGAACATCAATAGTTTAACAAGATTGAGTTTTTAACTTTTTACGATTCCACACATAATAACGGAGATATTTTGAATTTCGGAATCCCCCTCCCCTCTAACCTTTACTATTCCATGCCCGATTTCACCCAATAACAAATATAATCTTTAGTGTTAGCAAAATAACTATAAATATCAAGTATAGGATAGAACAAATAAACATTTTCGACTTAGAACGTAAAATCTTAATTGTTGACGTCATGACATAACGAATTTTCATGTATCTTGCATAATAAAAGGCTCTTGAAAACAATATTTGGTACTTAAGCTTAAAAGCGAATATATATATATATATATATATATATATATATATATATATATATATATATATGTATAAATTTGTCTGTTAACGTTCGAACAGTCGCAATTTTTGTTTGATCGTTACCAGACTCTGTATATAAGCGTTTCATTCAATACTAAAGGTCAATTTCGTTAATGGCTGTAATCGAGCCAGTGGCAGGGGGGGGGGGGTTAATTTCGAAAATATCTCCGTTATTATAAGTCCGATAAGTGGCCGAGAAAAAAATATTTTGATACATTGTAAATTACAGTACTAGATATCGTAAACAGTTTTTAATAACATTAATATATCATAGTATATTTAGATATATTAATTTCAGTGTTTGTTTTTCAGAATATTCCTAGTCATTGTTTTTCTAGAATATTTCTATATATCTATTCAGCACTGAGAGGTTGGCTGAACTGTTTGTTCACAATTCAGACGTTTTCTGTTGTGAAAGTTACTAAAATGTAAATTGAATGAAATATTTCTCATTATTGTCTGCATTTATTTTCATATTATTCACGGTAGTGTTAATTGTTGTAGATTTATGAATTTTTAAAAGTCACATGAGAAATCTACTTAGTTTAGGAAGCCCTTGCGTGAAGGATTTTTATTATAATTTACTGTTTACCCCAAATTTGGGGTAAAATCTAGAGTAAATTGTTGGCTATAGTGTAGCGAACATAAAGTAGTAATTAATTTTCTATTTGAAAACTCACAAAAAATTTGGATGCAACCCTTGGGGCAACATGCTTGAAAGATCTTGGCGTTCTAGCTGCATCAACCACCAGAAGGAGTAGAAGAGAGAAAAGAGTTGCTGATGTCAGGATGCTGGTCATAGCTGAGACTGGAATAATGTTGGAGATATTCTCTGAGACATTTAGCTGTTCAGTGATAATTCCTAACGGTGCTCCAGTTGTCTTCTTCTTGGAGGTTTCTACGAGAATCTGGGCCAAGGTTATAGAGGTGTAAGGTTAAGTAGGTTATAGAGGGTATTCGGTTACTCTCAACAAGCAACTTAACCGGAGTAAAAAAGTCCGTCACGCAAGCCTCTTTTCATAGATCCCGTCCACGTGTGGCCACTCCTTCAGCCTCGTCTATGATGGGTCTCTCCTACTTTTTTCTATTGCCGATCCTTTGACAAATACCAAAAACACAGGAGTACTTTTTTGAAATCAATTTTATATATAAATACTTATCTTACTGGCTTGTGTGCCCATATGTTGAACTATTATTTACATTACTTTAATTAGGCCTGTAATTGTTTAGAATTTAATCAGTTTTTTTTATTGAGTTGCTATTGCCCCCTAGTATTTCAGAAAGTACTTCTGATATACCAAAGGACTTTCTGATGTCCTCATACCTTCTACACTCCAGAAGTATGTGTGAAACTGTTAGCTCTACTCCACAAGCTGTGCAGTTTGGAGGTTTTTTCTTTTTCATCAGGTACTGATGTATGGCCAATTCTGAGGCAACATATTAATACTTCGTTCCTCCTTGTAGAACTTGTTGAAGTATTCCAGGATATGACACTACTTTTTATGGGGAGCTTATTGCCATGCCACTGCCATGCCCTTTGCTCAGGAGCCAGTTTTTTGCATGATTGATGGCGTCAGCAATCGGAACTTCTGTCAGTAGTGTGGCCTCACTGATGGCTTTGGCAGCTAAGGCGTTAGCTTTTATATTCCCTTCTATGCCACAATCCATAAAAATTCTACATGAACATTTTTTCTGTGAAATTATTCTAAAATCTGTTGAATTTCTTTGCAGATGGGAATTTTGTTAAAAATCTTTTCAAGTGGCTGCTGGAAGAGTCAGAACATATCAGTACATTCTTTTGCTCATTTAACAATAAGTTCAGAGCTGCTTTTATTGCTGTAAGTTCTGCAGTAAACACACTACTTACTGAGGGAAGGGAGTACATCAGAGAGAGATCCTTGGTATATACAGCTGAACCACCTCCGGCAGTTTTTGATTCATCGGTGAGCAAATGGAAATCTAGGGACGATTCACACGACTCAATTTTACTAAATTCATTTGTAAAAATAAATTGGTAGGTTATAATTTTCCTATGTTTTTCCAATTCCCAATTTATATTTGGTGGAAATAAGAGCGAAGGCTCCAATTGATAGTTTTTGTTAAGAACAATTTCTATATTGTTCATCCCATATTTTCTGATTATTTTTTTAATAGGATGACTGTATTCATTATTATTTAATAATGTATTTGTGGCTGGGTGGCTAATTTGTGAGGACACTTTAAAATGATATGCTATGGATATCCAATCTCATCTATCATTTAAAGGTGCTTCCCCAATATCAGCAAACAAGCTTATTACTGGGCTGGACCTGAATGCACCAGATATCATTCTCAGACCACTGTAGTGCACAGAATCAATCATTAGCAAAACCCATGGTTGAGCTGTAGAATACATGATACATCCATAACCCAAAAGCGATCTTACCAGACTTTTATAGAGCTTTAGAAGGAATAGTCTATCTGCTACCCATTCCATGCTCAATATAGTTCTCAGTATATATAATAGCCTATTGTACTTATTTTAGCAGATTTCCCTTAAAGACAATCAGCTATTGAGGTTGTATTCATGACGCGATTTTCGAAATTTTTCTTCAAATGTCCATTGATCCTACCCAGGAGATGATGAAAATGAGGTTAGTTCAAATCTGTAGGTGTATATATATATATATATATATATATATATATCTATATATTATATATATATTTGTCTGTTACCGCTCTAGTGGTCGCAATTTTTGTTTTATCGTAACCAAACTTAATATATAATCGTTTTATACAAAAAGAAAGATTAAGTTCATTAATAGCTGAAATCGGTTAAGGGAGAGGGGGGGATTTAGAGGGAGAATTTCAAAAATTCTTAATATCTCTGTTATTATGTGTTGGATAGAAAAATTGTAGAGAATCAATCTTATTGCAAATTAAATTTACTATAAATATTGTTCTATACATGTATTCTGTATCTTGAATATTAACCGAGATATTTGCATTTGTATTCTGTGTGTGGTCGGCAGCAGTCGGCTATGTTCGGGACTCCGCCGAGAGCTCTGGTGGTCGTTTCCGTAACTGTTCGTCCCTCGTGAATAGGTTTAGAGATCCCTTACCACTACAGTAGTTACTGGGCAGATTTCTCTAATGCAAAACTTCACGTGGGAAATCTGCTTAGTTTACGCAGCCACTGCATGATGGACTTTTTTTAAGGTAGGTTTCATGTACATTTGAGCAAATTATTTGGAAATCACATCATGAGTGCCACCACAATAACTGATTTCCTTCAATTGAGATCTGGTAAAAATCTAGTAGAGAGACAACAGTGTACAAATCCAACCCATGGAATACCTGCTTATTTAACACAGCTCCTGGAAGTTTGCTTTGAGAATGAATAGTCATGAAATGAAGGAGAACTGTAGAAAATAAAATAAAATAAAAGAACCTAGGTTAATAACTGAAACCATGGTAATAACTATATTTATTAATCCAAGAGAACACTAGCTCGAATGAGTCATTATATCCATAAATAATGAAAGTCAAGATGTAAAATCCACTTTAATTTGATTTTATACTTCGATACTATGAGATCTATCCAACTAAAGTTAAGAATGCATCACATTAATACCAAACATTTTGATAATTGTTAACAAACATAATTAAGTACATCAAATTACCAACTAAAATAAATAGTACAGGGACGACAGATTTGAGTGTGCATATCTATAGGATAAATGGGAAACACAATTCATTTAGTTATACAATTCCATTATAAAATGTTTTTGATAAAAATAAATTTTAATATTCAATAATCAGTATGATATGCTTTATTGTCTTCGGTTAAAAAAATTCCCAGTTAGACATCTAGTCTTTTAACACAATTCTTAGTACTACTAATTATTGGAGGTGAGCATATTCATTACTTTTAAGTACAATTTTTATTACAGTTTTATAATATTTAGAAGCCTGGCAAGAATAAATAAACAGCAACTAACTTCAAATTCACAAGCTCAATAATAATTTTATATTAATTTTTGGATATGATTCGATATAATTTATTCAGTTCATTCGTTTTCTTCAGTTTTGATCATTAAGAAGTAAAAATCTATCCTACTTCTTTATCAGGAATCAGTATAAAACTTAACATTGACGCTCTATATACAAAGCTCAAATTTATACATTCACTTTATAACCAAAGTATTGTTATTTATAATATCCAACCGAAGTCGCCGAGTCCTCTCAAAAAAGAGTAACAGTGGAAGCAGGCGACATAAAAATTACGTTAATATAACTTAACAAAATTGAACTAGTAACAAAGTATTTCATGTCCGGTTACGAATATCAGATCATGAAAGGTATGAATACACACAATATATATATACACTAGGCACTGGCAATCCTTCGCTCAGTCTGCATCGTCAGCGACACCGCAAAGCACGCTTTGTAGGTCATACCCTCCCATCCCAATCAGTCCTCCGACTCTCCTGTTACAGTCTGAAAATTGAAATATTAAAGTTGTTAGTATCAGAAAAGAATTTGGTTTTACCAGAAAGATAAACTAATCAAATAAATTAGTTCTAGCATGCATTTCAAGCACACACAGAGTAGTTTGGAGCCATTGCAGTCAACTACTTCAACATATTATCTATCCGTAGATTTCCCTTAAGGTAAATCAGCTATTAAGGTTGTACTCATGATGCAATTTTTAAAAATTTGTTCAAATGTCCAACGATCCCACCTAGGATAGGAAGAAAACAATATTTAGAGTAAATTTAATTTGCTATAAGATTGATTCTTTACAATTTTTTGAGCATAATAACGGATATATTTCGAATTTTCAATCCCCACCCCCTCCCACTGGTCCGATTTCAGCCATTAACGAACTTGATCTTTCTTTTTACATAAAACAATTAAATATGAACTTTGATAACGATCAAGCAAAAATTGTGACCGCTAGAGCGTTCATTGGGTCGATGGGCATTTAAGAACTTTTTTCGAAAATCGTGTCATGAGTACAACCTCAATAGCCGACTTCCCTTAAGGGAAATCTGCTAATTTAGAAAACTTGGATCTCTGATCTGAGTTAAGTAACTATCAAAAACAAAAGGTATATCATTTTTGTTCTTATTTATTATTAACGTCCACTTTATGCTACTGAGACTACTCAGAACGGGCTATTTAACGAGTTCTTCACTTAAGAAATTCCTATTGATCACTTGGGAATCAACCCATATGTCTTGGGTTAAGCAGTAAATTAGGACCAATACCTTAATTCACATAGCTAACCTGAGCTCTTAACATGACTTACTTCTATATATATTAAAATATAAATTTTAATAAATATTATTTACTTCATCTACTAGGTACATCGGTAAAATTTCAAAGACATTTTCCAAATATCACACATACAAACTCAATAGCTTTTCCCTTATAGGGGGAATATTCTAAAAAAATAGTCTGTCACACAGGGATAAGCAGATTCCCCACGTGATTGTACTTAGGTGAATCAAATATAAACGAGACTTTTTTTTTTTTTAAATTTATTTTAATTTTAAACGCAAAAAATAATATAGCTTATTTTTCTACATAATCCCCTGACTTGGAAACACATTTTTCCCAACGGATTGGTAGCTTTCCAATTCCTTCCATGTAGAAAGATGCAGGTCGTGTCTGCAGCCAATTGCGCAATAGGCTTCAACCTCACCATCACTGTCGAATCTTTGGCCTCCTAAAGCTTCCTTGAGAGGGCCAAACACATGAAAGTCACAGGGTGACAGGTCTGGACTGTAAGGAGGGTGTTCCAGTGTCTCCCACCCCAGTTGCTCCAATTTTTCCCTAGTCATGGCTGCTGTATGGGGGCGAGCATAGTCATGGAGAAGAACCACTCCTCTGATCGGTAGGTCTCGTCTTTTGCGGCGATATGCAAGTCGGATTTTCAAGACGATCACGACCCCCACAAACTGTTTATGGCATGCAAACACTCTGGCTCGCGAAAGTGTCTTTTCCCCGAACTGTGCAGTCAATCTCCTCAAGATTTCGGCCGGTTTTACACCTTCTGCGGCGAGATACTTAAGTACGACACGTTGCGCAGTCGACGGGGGTACCTCTTCCTCCAACATCGTCACGGTGGACACCGAGACGATCGAGGTGGCGAGATCACGTGCTTCCCCTACTCCTGACTAACCTACCCAACAACAAAAAAGGCGGGAACGTTCTCCCACCACTACTGTGCCCGAAAGGCGAAAAGTCTCGTTTATATTTGATTCACCCTCCTATATCACACTTGTGATTCCAAATCATAACAAATTCTCTACTGTTTCTCTATATTAAAACTCACTGAGAAAGGGCCGAGGGAGAAGGGTGGATACGGAAGACTGAAAACCAGAAAGTAGGAATAACTCGCTTAACATTAGAGTTACAAATAAAATACATAGAACAACAATTGTAAACCATCAATAGTTTAACAAGATTGGTTATATGACATTATACGATCCTATACAAAATAACAGAAATATTTTTAATTTGGGAATTCTCCCCTCAATACTCCCACAATTCCAACCCCGATTTCAGCCAATAACAAATACAATCTTTAGTGTTGATTGAAATGGTTAAATGTCGAGTATTATATAGATCAAAAAAATATTTTTGGTTAACGAACGAAATATCTTTATTGACGATGTCATCACAACATATGTGCATGTATCTGACAAACACAATGAAAACCATATTTGGTATTTAACATTGGACTGAAGTGGTTCATGATATAACAGCTTATAGTTAGTATGACATAAGTAGGAGTGGGGGTTTACTTAAAGCTGAAAACTAATATATGGAAATATCTCAGTTAATATTCAATCTAGAGAAAACATGTATCTAACAACATTTATAGAACATTACATTTGCAGTAAGATTTTTTCTGTACAATTTTTCAATCCGACGCATAACAATGGAAATATTATGAATTTTCGAAATTCCCTCCTCTAACCCCCCCCCTCCCACTGGTCCGATTTTAGCTGTTAATGAAAATGATCTATATAATGATAATATATAAAATTTTGAACGGACTTCATTTTCGTTATATCTTGAGTAGGATCGATGTACATTTGAAGACCACCCAAGAAAAATCAGCTAAAGCCAACCAAACTTATGTTCTATATCAGGGACAAGAGATGTATTAAGCAGGGGACTTCTTTCCATAGCGGCTTCTCCTCTGCTAGGCCATCTCAGATATTACCTAATGAACTGCTCCCTTCGCCTTAATATAAATCAAACTAAAACAAACATGCCAAGTTTACTTTACTATACCACAGTGGAATAACAGTTAGCCAGGCACTTCAAATCTCAAGGCTAATACTTCTTAACCATTCTTAAGTAAATCACCATCTACCTCGGGTATGATGGAAATTGTAATATAAAATTAACTAGGCAATCTGAACCATATAGTTTCAAACAGACCTCATTTTCGACATCTCCTGGGTAGGATCGATGGATCGAGGAAGACATTTTTTTGAAAATCATGTCATGAATAGGACCTCAATGGCTGATTTCCTTTGAGGAAAATCTGCTAAAAACCTGATATGAACATGTAGTACAAACTATAATACATAAAATGATAAAGAGTGGAAAACTTACACGTAAGAAGTTGACAAAATGATAGGAGAACTATCATCACGATGATCCAAATTCAGCCATCCATTTGTCATACTTTTCGAGGTCCTCTTTGGAGACGGACTTATTGCACTTGGCTATAGCGTCGAGGAAGTCCTGCTTCGATACGGGTAGGTCGAGGTCCTCCTTAGCTAGCTGCTTGATCTGATCTGGGCGTAGGCCGGCTATCTTCCGCCTCATAGACATCATAGATGCATCCCTGCAGACATTGGTGATATCGGCTCCCGAATAGCCACTCAGTCTTCCCGCTATCTCCTCCATGTCCACCCCCTCTTCTACTTTTACCTCACGGAGGTTTATCCTAAGAAGAGCTTCACGTCCGGCATCTAGACAAATGAAAACAATGAAATTTAATAACGTATACACAAAATTCATAAATCTAATTATGATATTGTCGAATTCTAAATTTACTATAGATATACCAGACTCAAAAGACCTAGACTAGGCGCATGCATGGTCTCTGATACCCCCTCACTCATCCCCCACCCTATCTCC
The DNA here is from genome assembly GCA_019009955.1 of Riptortus pedestris. Lineage (NCBI taxonomy): Eukaryota > Metazoa > Arthropoda > Insecta > Hemiptera > Alydidae > Riptortus > Riptortus pedestris. The sequence goes on from CM032228.1 coordinate 245,263,435, forward strand.
ATTTCCCCTCTCTTCATTTTCTCTTTTGCCTCCAAGTGCAGCCACGTTTTCATCAATAGAATTTTATTTACGTTATTACAATAGTTATGTCTGAACTTTTGGCATTGGGTCGGCCCCTCAGATAACTAGTTCTGGAAGTTCGTGTTTAATGTAGCTGAATATTTAAGAAAGCAAAAAGAGAAGCATAAACTTAAATATAGCTACCAGTCAAACATATTATAGCTGAAGGAAGTAAGAACATGCAAGTTCCTAGTGCTTTGACATGACAAAAGAAGAAAATTGAGATTGGAACATTTACAAATAGCGTAATTAGAAGAAGTGAAGTGACAAGTGGTGGGGAAAGGCTACCTCCTCTCCGGCCACACCCCTGGTTCTTGTGGATGTGGTCAGCTATAGATTTTAGAAATATTTTTGTTAGGTTTGATACATAGTATCATAAGTTTTAACAGTACTTATTTAAAGACAACTATTGAATGCATATAAAAAAAAAAAAACCTTATTATTCTCAGACATTGTCTGCAACATGAACTCTGCAAAGCAGCTGTCCAAGTAATATAATAATAAACAATCACCAAGTGGTGTTAATAAAAAATCACTCGTTCTCTGATAACAAAAGAAACAGAATGACTAAGATAACCCAGTCAAGTATGAATACTCTCTAGTGATAAAGGGATGGCAATAACAGAGAATAGCGATATACGGTATTGAACCAGTAAATATTTTATCTGTAATAATGGGTAGCCTCCCATTTAACCATTTTGTCATTTATAAATTCTAGAAGTGTTGTTTTAAATAATAAAGTGATTTTCTTTTAATTATGTTTTAATTATCGCCTTTAAATGGGTAGCCTCTGGATAACCGATAAGTACCCTTTTAACATAAGTGTTCTTCTGGACATTAGTAATCTGCTGGTTTTAAATTACATTAAGGATAGTCAGGTATCACTTAAAGAAGAACTCAATCAGTCAAAAGATAAGTGTGTGTATTAGAATTAGCAGTTTCGGACAACATTGGTATCCTTTTTCAGAGCTTTAATGAGACATTCTATAAGATGTATGTGGAGATAGCATGTCAATAACTTTTTTGTAAAAGGAGTTACACAAGAAGATCATAAAAAACATTTTGTAATTGTGTAGATCGCGGATTCCCAAACTATTTTGGGGAAGATACCCCATTTACAAAATGAACTGATACCTCAGACCCCCAAATTATTTTAACACATTCGCTGCTGCAGTCTATATTTGCTTTACTCCACCACTAACTGCACTGGTCCCTGGCGTCTGATGCCTCTCCTAACGTTAACATCTGTATCGGACCCTGGGGACTGATAAAGTTTTTGAAGGTAACGTTATCTCTTGACAATTCTAGTGAACTAAATGAATGAATTAGGAGAGTCATTTGATCTCCAACCCAAGAACTAGCACTAGCAAAGCCGGTGCCCGAGGTCGGTAAATGAGCAAATGAAGTGCATGGAAGGTAAAACAGATTCAAGTCAGTTCTTGTTTGATCAAGTTGTGACTGGATCGTGCGCCAGGGGGTGGTGGCATAACCAATTCGAGTTTTTAGCAGATTTCCCATAAGGGAAATCAGCTATTGAGGTCGTACTCATGATGCAATTTTCGAAAAATTTCTTCAAATGTCCATCGATCCTACCCAGGAGATGACGAAAATGAGGTCCGTTCAAAATTATATATATATATATATATATATATATATATATATATATATATATATATATATATATCTGTTAACGCTCTAGCGGTCGCAATTTTTGTTTGATCGTTACGAAACTCGATATTTAACCGTTTTATGTAAAAAGACCGATTAAGTTCGTTAATGGCTGAAATCGGACTAGAGGAAAGGGGGGTTTAGAGGGGTAGATTTTCGAAAATTCAAAATATGTCAGTTATTATGCATCGGATCGAAATATTGTGATATTCATTTATTCTCTATCTTGAATATTAACTGAGATTTCTGCATTTTTATGAAGTCTATGGTCGGGTATAGTTCGGATTAGGTCGGCCGTTTCCGTAACTACTTGGCTCAGGTGGAAGCTTCTTCTAACCTTACCTTACCTTCGTTACTTTGTGAGATTTATGCAAATAAGTTCTTGGACTACTAAAATTTTAGTTATTAAAATATAAATTATTCTTACAATTCAGAAGCTGTTTCAGTTGAGAATTTATTTTAATTAACTGAAAGATTTATCATTACCATTTGTATTTAATCATGACGGTGTTGTGTTACCAGTATGCAGATTTCTCTATTGTAAAACTTCACATGGGAAATCTGCTTAGTTTACGCAGCCCCTGCGTGACGGACTTTTCTATTTCTAGAGAGTTATGGTCCCTGGCATCCTATAGTGTTTTTCTAGATTAACTAAAACTACAGGGTCTAAGAATAAATTACATCCAACCCCCGTTAAAATATCTCTCATAATAAGCTTGCTACAGCCTTCGTTTTTATGGAGTAGACTGAAGGAGAACGGATAGACTTGATGACGATCGGACCCCGGGGGACCAATACAGAAGCAAATGTGTTAACCCTCGGTCGGGCGCGTGATCTCTCAGATACACATTTCTAGAAAAATATTTGCCACACCTCCTAGCATAGAGTGGTGTTGTAGTGCTTCTAGTTATGTGTTTTAGAGAACTCCCCCTCAAGGTATGTTGTGTCACTGTATTTAACGGAGTCGTGTGTTTCACCTGTCATTAAATTGTATCTCCTAGATACCACGCGCCCGATCTCGTAAGTTTTTTTGAAATCGTTATTTCATAAATATGTACATCAATTAAGTTTCTCTTTATTAAATGGAATCATATAAACCTATTATTCTATTATTTTGCTCAAACATGAGCTTTCAAAAGAACTTGTACAAGGATATATTGCACGACGCAGTGAGAATAGTAGACGTTTGCCAGCCGAACTAAGGACAAAACTTTAAGACTACAGAGACTCATAAGAGTACACTAGCTCATTGGACCGACCATACATTGAACCCAAGTACAGAACAGCATAAAAAAAGTCCCTCCGCTACAACGAATAAAGAAAATGATGTGAACCAAGCAAAACTGAAAATAAATGTAGGTGTACTAATTACTTTTGTGAGATTTGCAGAAACAAAATTTGTTAACAACATAGTTCCATGCTTTGTCCTAATTGTAATGCAGCTCTGCAAAAGAAATAACAATTAAACTGGTATTTTTAAAATTTGATGATGTTTTTCATTAAATCTTATCTAAAAGTGATTTCGTGCTACTTATTTTTTATTGAAGTTATATTAAGATATATTTTTATATTGTTCACAAACTGAAATGAAATATGTATAATAAAGGCATGTGCATTTAAACAATTCCTTTTGATATTTGTGTTTTTTAATTATATTTTAAAAATTATTGTCCACCGTTTCTTTATATTATAATACTTATCAATTTTAAAAATTATTTACTTCTTTCAAACAAATACTTCCTCTGTTATGGTTTCTAATCACACGCTGAACATTTTAGTGCAAAATATATATTAAAAAACTGTATTTCCGTAAAAACGGTTGAGGTTGTATCTCTGAGATACACGCGCCCGATGGCGGAATATTCTTGACACGCCCGACCGAGGGTTAAAAATCCTATCTCTAGTATTATTTTATTTTATTGTTGGTTGAGTTTTTTTATAGTTGGTTAAGTGATCAAACGACATAATTTTCTCATCAAAATTAATAGACATGATAAAATAACAAAATAAATAGACATAAAATTTAGTAAATATGAAGTGTATAAGTGCCAAATACAGAGCAAGTTAAAACATGCTTGAAAGACTGGTATGCATGAACTCATTATTTTGGACGAACTTGTCTACATTGAATTGTTGAGGCTTTTAAAAGTACAACAATGATACTTCCAAAATGTCCAAACAACATCAACAGGGAATTTAGGAAGAGGTAATATTGGAAGTCCATCATTCCACCTAGAAAAAAGACTTATAAACAAAGAAAGCAAAATCACTAAGGAACAGTCACCAAAGAAAGTATCCAAAAAGTCCTTCATAAACTAAGCGGATTTCCCATGTGAAGTTTTACAATAGAGAAATCTGCATACTGGTAACAAAACACCACCGTGGTTAAGTACAAATGGTAATGAGAAATCTTTCAGTTAATTAAAATAAATTCCCCACTGAAACGGCTTCTGATTTGTAAGAATAATTTATATTTTAATAACTAAAATTTTAGTAGTGCAAGAACTAAAGAAGGGGGGAGGGCGGATGAACAGAACGTATTTGTATAAATCTCACAAAGTAGCGAAGGTAAGGTAAGGTTAGAAACGACAGGTAAGGGTTAGAAGGAGCTTCCACCTGAGCCGAGTAGTTATGGAAACGGCCGACCTAATCGGAACTATACCCTACCACAGACTTCATAAAAATGCAAATATCGAGTTTTGTAACGATCAAACAAAAATTGCGACCGCTAGAGCGTTTACAGACACACACATATATATATATATATATATATATATATATATATATATATATATATATAAAATTGTAACCTCTGTCTGTACATTGATTTTTTCGCGAAATTTCACGATAACTTTTCGTTTCACATGTCATAGACACCATAACTGCATTTTATTTCTTTCGTGTATGTTTGTTTGTTTGTTTGTTTGTTACCTTTTCACGCATAAACGGCTGAACCGAATTTTATGAAACTTGGTATGTATATTACTACTAGCCCAACTTAGACTTTAGGCTATATTAATATTCTCTGAGACGAACAGGAGTGGGGGTTATAAGGGAGGCCAGAAATAAAAAATAGCGATATTTCGTTTAATATTGGTTTTTCGGCAAATACGCACATAACAAAAGTTATTTATTTTGTTATTTAGAGTAACTTTTGTCATATACACTTTCGTCATATACCGAAGTATAAATGCGTTATATGCTAAACATTATAGCGGGAGGCAACAATTTTATTTGGCACAAAACACTCAACCGAACTAAATAAAATTCGGTATGTGTATTATCACTAACGCTTTCATTATAATAAGCCATACCAACGTTTCTAGGGAGGACTGAAATAAAAATTCGCGATATTTCATTTTCTATTCCAAACCAACCACGGGTATTAACCCTAAACACTGAAACGGGAAAATGTCAAAATATTGTGCAAAGTAAAGTCTTGCCGAAAAAATACCATCAACATTCAGGCTCAAATGAATTCCCGGGCGAAGCCGGGTACCTTAGCTAGTATATATATAGTTTTGAACGGACCTCATTTTCGTCATCTCATGGGTAGGATCAATGGACATTTGAAGAAATTTTTCAGAATCGCGTCATAAGTACGACCTCAATAGCTGATTTCCCTTAATGGAAATCTGCTAAAAAGGAGAGGCTCTCCCTATAGCACCAGACAAGTCAGACATATAACTAAATTGGAACGAAACTTCTCAGTCTAAGAGAAAGCCCTGAGGATGGTAGACATATGTCTAGTGAACACCAGTCAAAAACATAAAGACATGGCCAATACTTGAAGATCTTGATTATAATAATGACAAGGACAGTGGTAGTCTACAATTATATTTAATATTCCGTGCTTACTGTTAGGAAGGGGTATGTATATCCTCTTTTCGAGCCTCCTCCTGAGGGCTTCGTCTATATCCCAGGGGAAGTTGGTGGCAGCTAGGACCATCACTACTCGGCCTTGCTCTTCGGTGCAAGAGCTGATACCATCCATCTGGACCAGCAGCTCCGATTTCACTCTCCTTGAAGCTTCGTGCTCAGACTCTGATCCACGTCTCGAACACAGGGAATCAATCTCATCAATAAATATCGTTGAGGGCGCATAAAACCTTGCCTGCAAAGAAAAAATAAATAAATGCATTAAATGTTGTTTTAATAACATATTCAAATGCCATGATTAAAACTAAATTGTTGTTATTTGTCAATGTCAACTTTGTGTTACTATGCCAAATTGAGATGGGTTATCTGAAGGTAGCACCTTTTAGCAGATTTCCCTGAAGGATATATATATATATATATATATATATATATATATATATATATATATATATATATATATATATACTAGCTCAGATATCCGGCTTCGCTTGGGAATTCATTTGAGGCTGAATGTTGATGGTATTTTTTTGGCAAGGCTTTATTTTGCACAATATTTTGACATTTACCCGTCCCAGTGTTTAGGGTTAATACCCGTCGTTCCTGTGGATTTGTTAATAATAAAATTAATTTTTTATGTAAGACTTCACTGTCCTCCATATTGTCATATTTCCCGCTTCCTGTGCATTATGCATAGATTTGAATTATTAAGGACTAATTATTAACATACATTTGAATTAATTTTTCCAGGTGAGGTACCTGTTAGTTCATATTGAAAAGAATTCTTAAGCAAATTTCTCTAAATAACAAAATAAACCACTTATGTTATGTGCACATTTGCCGAAACTACAATAGGAAACGAAATATCACTATTATTAATTTCAGGCCTCCCTTATTACCCCCACTCCTGCCTGTCCCTAGAAATAGTTTGGCTTTTTATAAGGAAGGCGTTAGTGCTAATACACATACTGAGTGTTTTATTTAGTTCGGTTGAGTCTTTTGTGCCAAATAAAATTTTTCACTTCCGCTATAATTTTTAGCGTATATCTCGTTTATAATTCGGTATACGAAAAAAGTGTATATAACAAAAGTTACTCTAAATAGCAAAATAAACAACTTTTGCTATGTTCATATTTGCCGATAAAACAATAGGAAACGAAATATCGCTATTTTTAATTTCTGGCTTCCCTTAAAACCCCCACTCCTGCCCGTCCCTAGAAATGTTGGTATGGCTTCTTATAATGAAAGCGTTAGTGCTAATACACATACCGAGTTTTATTTATTTCGGTTGGGTCGTTTGTCCCAAATAATATTGTTGACTCCCACTATAGTCATAAGCATATAACTCATTTAAACTTCGGAATACGATGAAAGTGTTTATGACAAAAGTTACTCTAAATAACAAAATAAACAACTTTTGTTATGTGCATATTTGCGAAAAAAACAATAGAAAACGAAATATCACGACTTTTAATTTCAGACCTCCCTTATAACCCCCACTCCTGTTCGTCTCAGAGAAAGTTAATATAGCCTATCTCTCAAGTTGGACCAGACTGCTCACGGTGTGCCAATTTAATTTAAAATCGGTTAAGTAGTTTAGGAGTCCATCGCGGACAAACATCGTGACAGGAGATTTATATATATTAAGATATATGGTGGTGTTGTTTTTTGGAGTTTTGGTCAGTGTTGGTGAAAAAATCTTAGTTCATTCCAATATTTTGAGAAATTGTTATTTTCTCTTCTTCAGGGCTAAAAAGTACAGGTACTACTTTATATATATATATTGCACATTGTTATTAGAGAGTAATAGATATTGTTTGTGTTAATTTTACTTACCAAGACTAAAGATACTTAAAAATTATCATACATCACTGTAGATCCTTTGTTTGCATTAGGAGTTATTTTTTTATATTAGAGCTATTTTTATGTTATATTAAAGTTACAATGCTATTGTTATTTTATTATGCTACAACTAATTATTGCTGTGTGTTGTTTAAATAATAAATTGTAATAATTAAACTTATTGTTATGTTGTACCATAGATCCGTTGTTATTGTTATTTTTTTTTATTATGCAACTATTATTGCTGTGTGTTGCTGCAGTTATTTTTATATTTTGTCGAAGCCACTTTCATGCTGTAATAAAACTGTTCTGTTGTTGTTGTTCTTTTATGTTACAATTGTTGTTATTTGTTATCACAATTCTTGTTGTATATATCTGTGCTGATTATGATATGGGTGTTTATATATATATATATATATATATATATATATATATATATATATATATATATATATAAAATTGTAACCTCTATCTGTACATTGATTTTTTTCGTGAAATTTCACAATAACTTTTTGTTTCACATGTTATAGACACCATAACTGCATTTTGTTTCTTTCGTGTATGTTTGTTTGATTGTTTGTGTGTTACCTTTTCACGCAAAAACAGCTGAACCGAATTTTATGAAACTTGGTATGTATATTACTACTAGCCCAACTTAGACTTTAGGCTATATTAATATTCTCTAAGACAAACAGGAGTGGGGGTTATAAGGGAGGCCTAAAATTAAAAATAGCTATATTTCGTTTCCTATTGCTTTTTCAGCAAATATGTCCATAACAAAAGTTGTTTATTTTGTAATTTAGAGTAACTTTTGTTATATGCACTTTTGTCGTATACAGAAGTATAAATGAGTTATACGCTAAAAACTATAGAGGGAGTCCACAATTTTATTTGGGACAAAAGACTCAACCGAACTAAACTAAACTCGGTATGTGAATTAGTACTAACGCCTTCCTTATAATAAGCCATACTAACATTTCTAGGGACGGGCAGGAGTGGGGGTTATATTGGAGGCCTGAAATTAAAAATAGTAGTATTTCGTTTCCTATTGGGGTTTCGGCAAATATGCACATAACAAAAGTTGTTCATTTTGTTATTTAGAGTAACTTTTGTTATATGCTTTTTTTCCGTATACGGAAGTATAAATGAGTTATACGCTAAAAACTATAGTGGAAGTCCACAATTTTATTTAGCACAAAAGACTCAACCGAACTAAACCAAAATCGGTATGTGAATTAGCACCAACGCTTTCCTTGTAATAAGCCATACTAACATTTCTAGGGACGGGCAGGAGTGGGGGTTATTAGGGTGGCCTGAAATTAATAATAGTGATATTTCGTTTCCTATTGCATTTTCGGCAAATGTGCACATAAAAAAAGTTGTTTATTTTGTCATTTAGAGAAACTTTTTTTATATACGCTATCGTCGTATACCGAAGTATAAAGGCGTTATACACTAAAAATTAAAGCGAGAGTCAACAATTTTATTTGGCACAAAGACTCAACCGAACTAAATAAAACACTCAGTATGTGTATTAGCACTAACGCCTTCCTTATAATAACTTATACTATTTCTAGGGACGGGCAGGAGTGGGGGTTGTAAGGGAGGCTGAAATTGAAATTAAAATAGTGATTTTCCTATTGGGGGTTTCGGCAAATATGCACATAACAAAAGTTGTTTATTTTGTTATTTAGAGAAACTTGCTCAACACTTCTTTTCAATATGAACTACCAGGTACCTAAATGAAAAAATTGATTCAAATGTATGTCAATATTTTCTCATTAATAATTAAAATCTATGTATAATGCACAGGAAATGGGAAATATGACAATATGAAGGACAGTGAAGACTTGCATAAAAAAATAATTTAATTATTAACAAATCCACAGAAACGATGGGTGTTACCCCTAAACACTGGGACGGGTAAATGTCAAAATATTGTGCAAAGTAAAGCCTTGCCAAAAACATACCATCACCATTCAGCCTCATATGAATTCCCGAGCGAAGCCGGGTATCTGAGATAGTATATATATATATATATATATATATATATATATATATATATATATATATATATATTGTGGTGTGATGAGGGTGCCCGAGTATTATGTATGTGAATATGTTTATGAGTATGGTGTGATTGTGAATAATGTATAGTATTGAGTGGTATTTATGGTATTATGTTACAGTATATGGTGCTGAGTGTGTCAATGTTTGTTTTGCATGTGTTTTTGTGTTGGGCTATGTACAGCATGTCTTTAAACATCCTTTTTTTTGTTGGGTTCTATCTTTAATACTTGTGTCTCATTGTATTTGAATAGATGGTCATTATTAATGCTGTGTTGTTAGTGCACTGTTTTGTTTGTTAGTTTTTATGTTACATAAAAACTAAACAAACAAAACAACTTGAGGTTATACTCAGTACTCCTAATGGAAACAAAGGAACTACAGTGATGTACGATAATTTTTAAGTATCATCAGTCTTGGTAAGTAAAATTAACACACACAATATCTATTACACTCTAATAACAATGTACAATATATATATATTATATATATATATATATATATATATATATATATAAAGTAGTACCTGTACTTTTTAACTCTGAAGAAGAGAAAATAAATATTCTCAAAATATTGGAATGAACTAAGATTTTTTCACCAACCACTGACCAAAACTCCAAAAAGCAACACCATATATATAAACCTGGTCGAAAACAACAACACTAATATATATATATATATTTATATTTATATTTATATTTATAAAATTGTAACCTCTGTCTGTACATTGATTTTTTCTCGAAATTTCACAATACTTTTTCGTTTCACACGTCATAACCACGAAATCTTTAATTTGTTTCTTTCGTGTATGTTTGTTTGTTTGTTACCTTTTCACGCATAAACGGCTGAACCGATTTTATGAAACTTGGTATGTATATTACTACTAACCCAACTTAGACTTTAGGCTCTATTAATATTCTCTAAGACAAACAGGAGTGGGGGTTATAAGGGAGGCCTAAAATTAAAAATAGCTATATTTCGTTTCCTATTGCTTTTTCAGCATAATATGCACATAACAAAAAGTTGTTTATTTTGTTATTTAGAGTAACTTTTGTTATATACCACTTTTGTCGTATACCGAAGTTTAAATGCGTTATACGCTAAAAATTATAGCGGGAGTCAACAATATTATTTGCCAAAAAAGACTCAACCGAACTAAATAAAACTTGGTATGTGTATTAGCAGTGAGGCCTTCATTATAATAAGCCATACCAACATTTCTATGGACGGGCAGGAGTGGGGGTTATAAGGGAAGCCTGTAATTAAAAATAGCGATATTTTGTTTCCTATTGGTTTTTCCGCAAATATAAACATAACAAAAGTTGTTTATTTTGTTATTTGGAGTAACTATATACACTTTCGTCGTATACCTAAGTATAAATGAGTTATACGTTAAAACTTTAGCGGGCACTAACGGCTGAACCGAACTTAACAAAACTCGGTATGTCAATTAGCATTAATTCTTCCATGATTATAAGTTATATTAAAATTTTTAGGTTCGAATGGGAGGGGGGTTATAAGGGAGGCCTGAAATAAAAATTCAGTATATTTACATGTATAAGAGACGGGAAATATAGAAATATCGAAGACTGAGAAGCCTTATTGAACAAATAATTCTATTATTAGCAAATCCACGGCAAAGATGGGTATCAATCCTAAACACTGGGACAGGTAAATGTCAAAATATTGTGCAATGTAAAGCCTGCTAAAAAATACCATCACCATTCAGCCTCAAATGAATTCCCGGGCGAAGCCGGGTATCTGAGCTAGTATATATATATTTGTCTGTTATCGCTCTAGCGGTTACAATTTTGTTTAATCATTACCAAAATCAATATTTTAAAGTTTTATGTAAAAAAATGTCAAGTTCGTTAACGGCTGAAATTGGATCAGAGGGGGGGAGAGGGGGGAATTTCAAAAATTCTTAATATCTTCGTTATTATACGACAAATTGAAAAATTGTATAGAATCAATCTTATTGCAAATCTGATGTTCTATAAATGTTGTTATGTAAATCTTTTCAATATCTTGATTATTAACCGAGATATTCGGATTTTATAGTTTTCAGCTTTCTGTAAAACCCAACTCCTACTAATGTCATATTAACAATAAGCTGTTATACTATGAAGCACTTTATTTGAAGCCAAAATACCAAATATTGTTCTCATTAAACTTTTACGTTTTGAGGTAAAAGCAAATATGTGAAGCACGAGGGAAATCTGCTTAGTTAGCGCAGCCCCTGCATGACGAACTTTTCCTAGGCAGGTTGCAACTAAGGATTTTATTTCATGAGATCATCACTTAATAAATTGTTTTTACCCAGGCGAGAATCAAAGTTGTTTCTCTAGGTTTATCTAGTAAGATAACTAAGTATCCCTACCTAACCTAACTAAGGGAGTGCACTGCCTTCCCCCACCGATTTGAACAAAAATTTTTTAGTGTCTTGTACCTGATGAGAAACCAATTCTGTTAAAGTGAGAGAATGCACTTCTCAAGTGTTCGTCTAAAAAAAAAATTGTTAAAGTTTACCTGACCGTCTTGAGTTGTTCCCAAGGTAACTATTTCAAGGTGTCCCTCGTGGCTCAGGGGTAGTGTTTTCTTTTTTAACCGGGAGCAACTATTTTTTCTCCTGGATTTCCCCCCCCCTCATTTTTTGCTTCTAAGTCGTTTATTTAATATTAATTAATAAATAAGCAATTTTTTTTTTCATTTTTAGCGTATTCCAAATATTTAAAGAAAATGCGAATGCTTTCTGTTAAAAATTGAATTGGTATAAGGAAGTATTTAATATTATACAAGAAATATATTCGCTCCAGCAAGTTTCGATCTTGAGGTTTCCAGCTATACAAAAAGAAAGTGCTACCCCTGAGCCATAGGGGACTCCTTAGAATAGTTACCTAGGGAACAGCTCAAGATGTTCAGGCAACCATTAACAATTTTTTTTAGACGAACGCTTGAGAAGTACGTTCTCTCGCTTTAACAGAATTGGTTTTTCATCATGTACTAAACACTAAAACATTTACGATCAAATCGGTGAGGGAAAGGCCATGCACTTCCCTTGTAAGACCAACACCTTAACTCAAATGGCTAATTTGAGCCCCAACATTATAAATTAATATGGCTTATTTTAAAAACGAAAATTCGAAATATCTCCGTTACTATACGTCGTCGGACCGAAAAATTGTACAGAATCAATCTTATTGCAAATTAAATTTACTATAAATATTGTTATATACATTTTTTCTCTATCTTGAATATTAACCGAGATATTTGCATTAGTATTCTGCGTGTGGTCACCAGTAGGCTATGTTCGGACTTTCCGCCGAGAGCTCTGGTGGCCGTTTCCATAACTATTTGTCCCTCGTGAATAGGTTTAGAGGTTAGGTTAACCTCATATTTCTCTATTGTAAAACTTCACGTGGGAAATCTGCTTAGTTTACGCAGCCCCTGCGTGACGGACTTTTTCTCCTTTAGAAAGAATATTATGCAAACACGAATGAAAAGTAAGCTCGACCCCGAATATAATCGGCTAATAATGAGCTACTTTGAATTTTTCATTCCTCGTTCTCCTGGTCCAATTTCACTTATTAATAAACTTGGCCTTTAATTTTTAAAAAAAAGTTTGGTTAAATCAAAATTTAATTTAATGTATGGTTAAAAAAAAAAATTGGTAAAACAGAAATTTTGACTGCTAGAACATCAAACAAGTACACACACAGGATCAAATTCCCTGCTCACAACCCCCTCCCCTTTTTCAAGAGTTTTGAGAATTACAAAATGAAACTCGATAGATCTTAGTAGCGGGAAATGGAGTTTCTTTTGGCAGTAAAATTGACTATCTAACATCATCCAACTCTTCTCTAGCACAAATAACTTTAGAATTTTCAATAAAACTATTCATCCCTCTTGAATAGATTTAGAGATAAGATTTATCTACCTGAAAACATCACGTGGGAAATATGCTAAGTTTATGCAGCCACTGCGTGACGGACTTTTTCTTTTTACATATAAATAAAGATATTGTGGTGAGATGAGATCAGAAGAATGTTATACCAGCACGTGAGAAATCTGTTTAGTTTATGCAGCCCCTGTAAGAATAGAACTCAAATCTCTAGGTTTTCCAAGGGAGAGTAAGACCAACACCTAAACTCACATGGCCCACCTGAGCCCCCTCAAAACATATTACAAAATTTTACCATTTCAAATAGAAGCCTGACTAGTTTTTCTGATTCTCCTCTGTATTTGGAGGTAAGCGTAGACGAAGATACATTAAAGAAGGTGGTTCCACATTCGGTAGCCACAGCCTTGGCGAGCATTGTCTTCCCCGTTCCGGGAGGGCCGACCATCAGCACTCCTTTCCAAGGCCGACGTATACCCTGCAACAAATATAAACTAGAATCAAAAAGAAGTCTTGACAGAGGTTAAATTTGAAAAAAAAAGAAAAAAGGAAGCTGAAGGTTAACATATGGCATTAGGGCTAACTCAAAAAATCAAAATTTAATTTAAAGAAGAGAAGAAAGGCAGAAAGTGTGAGACTCGTGTAGGCCAATCTTTAAGGAGCCAGAAATAATGTCTTTTCTCTAAGATATATGTATGTATGTATATATATAGCTATGAATAAAATCTCAGGATGAGCTGAGCTGCTTTATAGCCGGGCAGTAAACTTGAAGGAGGAATTGCCTCGACCTTCTAGATCCCCAGATGGGTATTGCCGAGGACGGGCTAGAACATCTGTCGGCTCCTTTCATCTCCTTTGTAGTTCTTAAATATGTGATTAACTCAGTTTAATTTTTCATATACATAGTTTTCGTAAACAATTTTTTGACAATATCTTTGACAAGGTAGGTTCTACAACCCTAATAAATGCTATGCCATAATTAACTATAATCATTTATATATAAAAGAAATAAAAATCCTAGATTATATCCACAAATTATAAATAAATAAAAATGAGAAGTAAAGATTAATTGGTATTTAAAATTTTCACATGCAAACTATCAAATAACTTAGGAGTAATAAATATATATCAAACCCAAACTATCTTTACCTTTATTTAACAGATTTACATTAATTTATTTAAAACTTCAGCATACTAAATATTCAAATTCCTTGTGTCTATTATAAAATTAACTACAATCTCCAAGTCTTTGGATATGTACGTAGCTTCCAGAATTTTCCTCGTAACAGGTTTAGGTTCCTTGTGTAATACTTTTAAATTGTTAAATCCAAAATTATGTCTTATTTTTAGCAGATTTCCCTTAAGGGAAATCAGCTATTGAGGTCGTACTCATGACTTGAGTTTCGAAAAATTTCTTCAAATGTCCATCGATCCTACCCAGGAGATGACGAAAATGAGGTCCGTGCAAAATTATATATATATATATATATATATATATATATATATATATATATATATATATATATATATTTATCTGTTAACGCTCTAGCAGTCGCAATTTTTGTTTGATCATTACGAAACTCGACATTTATTGGTTTTATGTAAAAAGACAGATCAAGTTCGTTAATGGCTGAAATCGTACCAGAGGGAGGGGGGTTTAGAGGGGGGATTTTCGAAAATTCGAAATATCTCCGTTATTATGCATCGGATCGAAAAATTATATAGAACCAATCTTATTGCAAATTAAATTTACTATAAATATTGTTATATACACTTATTCTTTATCTTGAATATTAACCGAGATATTTGCATTTTTATGAAGTCTGTGGTCGGGTGTTGTTCGGCAGTTTTCGTAAGTTGGCTCTAGTGGAAGCTTCTAACCTTACCTAACCTTCTTTACTTTGTGAGATTTATACAAATACGTTCTGTTCATCCGCCCCCCCCCTACTTTAGTTCTTGGACTACTAAAATTTCAGTTATTAAAATATAAATTATTCTTACAATTCAGAAGCCGTTTCAGTTGGGAGCTTAATAAAATTAACTGAAAGATTTCTCATTACCGTTTGTATTTACTTATGGTGTCTTGGTGTTATGCTACCAGTATGCAGATTTCTCTATTGCTAAACTTCACATAGGAAATCTGCTTAGTTTACACAGCCCCTATGTGACGGACTTTTTATATCAATCTAGTGTTGATAAGTTCTTTTTTCTAGGTACTGTCTTGCCTCCCCAATGTATTTTTTGTAGTACTTAGTATCAAAGAAAATTATGGATTGCCTCAATGGATGAGAGACAAAAATTTACAAAGTTACCCTGTATGTTATTAGCATTGTTAATGCCCAGAAGGGCGAAACGACTGCTATTGGAAAAAAGATAGATGAGTTGAGACCTTAAGATCCTTTTTTTTTTCTTTTTCTCTCTTGCATGAAATACTTTAATTGGTCTCAGTAAGGACTAGATGTAATAGATAACAATACTTTTAACTATTTATAGGTACATGATATGACATTAATGAACTTGATCTTTACTTTTACAAGAAAATTTTAAATATGGAGTTTGGTATAGATCAAACCAAAATTGCGACTGCTAGAGTGCTAACAGACAAATGTATATATAAATAGTTTTGAGTTGACCTCACTTTCATCAGTTCCTAGGTAGGAGTGATGAAGATTTAAGGACATTTTTTGAAAATCATGCCATGAGTACAACCTCAATAGCTGATATCTTTTAAGCGAAATCTACTAAAACAAGATACCCCCCTCCCCAACACAAACATAAATATTTTGAGGAGTCTTTAACCCTCGGCCCAAATTTATTAAACCTATTAAAAAATATTCTTTGCTAAAAAATAAATTACTTCATGTATTTATAAATTCGACAAGAAGCTCCTTCTTTAATTTAAAATGTCTATATTTACTTATGATTTTATAACAAAAGAAAATAATATGCTCATTTGTGAAATTCATAAATTATGAAATGTATTGTACCTTGAAGAAGTCAGGCATCCACATAGGAAGTACTACAGCTTCCTCTAAGAGCCTCTTCGCTTCATGGAGATCGGCTATATCGTCCCACCTAATGTTGGGATTTTTTTGCACTATGTCTCTCTCTGTAATCAGAACAAAAGTAGGTTAAATTAAATATAATAAATAATTCCAATTTTGTGGCTGAAGGTCAACAATTAAATCAACTATCTTCTCTCCAATTTACAGAAGACTTCATTGAAGAAAATAATATTGAGCAAATGAATCAACTAATTTCTATCTCAATTTGGATTTAAGTAATCCAAATACAAAAGAAGGGGTCTGTTGCAGGCACTCCTGCTAAATTGAAAAAATAAAATGTAGTGTGGCACTTCATTTTAAATTATTTTAATTGAATGTATTTCAGGGTCTCCGTTTCAATCATCAAGTAGAAAAATATCAGAAAAGAAATGAACATAATTTATATTTTTTTCAAAATAAAAATAAAAAAGTCTCATACACATTTTTCTGTATCTAAAATACTCATAGAGAAATTAGGAACTTTTTCTTTTCACAAACAAAATGGATTCAAAATGATAATTCTGTTGAAATCTGAAATTCTTTGGAATTACAATACTTCGTTTACTTCATTTAAGGAAGAAAAGTCCCATACACAGGGGCTGTGTAAACTAAGCAGATCTCCAATGTTTACGTACAACATACTTTTGATCTCTTATTACAACATATTCCCTATTTCTATTTTTAAAAAACAGATTAGTAAAAGGGGCAGTAAGGGGGGAGGGGGAGTTACTGAAGACTGAAAACAAGAAAGTACTAATAACTCGCTGAACACTTGATTTGAGAAAAAATGCATAGAACAATTCTTGTAGAGCATCAATAGTTTAACAAGATTGGTCATATAATATTTTACGATCTGACTCATAAATTATGAAAATACTTTGAATTTTCAAATCTCATGATATTCCAGGTAACAAATATAAACACAATAACAAATATGATATTTAGTATTGACTGAAACGGTTAAATATGAAGTACAGTGTAAATCAAATAAACATTTTTGAAACAGGAAGGTAAAATCTTAATGGTGGCATCACCACACAACAAATTTGCATATATCTCACCTTAATAAAGGTCCCTTGAAAACAATATTTGGTATTTAAACTACAATTAGGAATACGGTATTTGATATTTATGAATCCAGTTAGGTTCATGATATAACAGTTTATTGCTATATGACATGAGTAGAAGTGGGAGTTTGCTGAAGGCTGAAATCTAAATAATCCAAATATTTCAGTTAATATTCAGGATAGAGAAAATATGTACATAACTACATTTTTAGGCAATTAAATTTGCAATATGATTGGTTCTAAACCATTTTTTGATCAGATGTATAATAGCAGAAATATTTTGAATTTTCAAATCCTCCCCTCTACCCAGTCCGATTTCAGTCGTTCTTGAACTCGATCTTTAGTTTTACATCAAATGCTTATATATTGAGTGTAGTAACGATCACTCAATTTGAGGAAATTTTTCTAAAAATCGCATCATAAGTACAAACTGAATAGGTGATTTCCCTTTGGGGAAATCCATTAAAAATAGCTTCTGACGGAAACCAATGATTAGATCTCAGCCCTTTCTGAATGGTAGGCTCATATATAAGTTAGGAGAAGGCTTGCTCCAGTCACAGCAAACTCATATACGAGTCATGAAAAGCAGTGACCTGGAGAAATTAAGCATAATTTTAATTCTGCCAGTGTCATGTCAAAATTCATGAATCAAAAAGAAGGATGAACACTATTTCAATTTAAGTTCAACTCTGTAGTCAATTATATTTTACATGAGCAGCAGTCTCCGACATTGCTCGGAAAGTCATTAGTGTCTGAATAATGATGGTATTTTTAAAGCAAGGTGTGTAGAATTACACTTCCTGTCTAGGCATGTCGTTTTTCCATAAGGGCCAGGTAACTGTAGGGGACTTGTAGAATACAAATTTTACTTTTGAAGAAGAAATGAAAATGCATTATAATCAATCCCTCTCCACTATTTGACACACCGTGAATAATTCAAATCATTACCATAGATACCATTTATTATAAGTAAATATCATCAATAATGCACATATTTCATGTCAAAAACCAACCCGAGCACACATTGTTTAAGCATAGTTATATACATAATATTGCATATGTAATAGTGAATTTGAGTAGAAAGCAAATCAAATAATGCCAACAATTCGCAGGAAATAAAGTAACGTCTGTTAATTTACGTCAGGTAAGATGTGTTAGTTTCCCGACAACTTTCGCTCCCGCTCAAGGGTTATCAGCATTGATATACTTAAATTATTTATTCAAAACATTTAAAAATCAAAAGTTCTAATAATTGATATACCCAATGGAATTAAATAACAGTGGAAGCTTAAAAATAATTTAATTAATATTGAAAAAGCAAAACGAGGGGAAGAGGTCGTAGCCCTCCATGGAACCTGAAGAACACTTTAAACAACCGTATTAAGTTTAAACACATATTGTATTCTGTCTTAATAACATTACCAAGTAGCATTTACCACACCATATAACTCCCTTCATCATAAAGGGGCTCATTTCTGAGATTTAGCGGAACACTCATTATACACTTTCTTTTATAATATGTATGAATTAGTTTTAATGATAGAGAAAATGACACCCAAAAGAGAAAATCTAATGAACACTAAATAGCAAAGGGGGAAACAAATGAATTACTAAGGAAACAATGAGTAGACTTGAAACACTATTCAGATCCCTCCTTCATTTCCCACCGATGGCGTTATTCAAGTGTAAAATGATGCGTACGGTTATAAAAAAAAAAAAAAAAAAATATTTTCAAGTGACTATTAACGACAATGCTTGGACCTCAATCAATGTGCAACTCGTGATTGCCATCTTTTCTAAAAAAATTTCAAACACCCAGTTATTCTGCGGCCCCGGCAATAGTGTATGACATTGAATAATTACCATTGGGGCTCACCGATTAATAACCACAGTCAGGACCCAAAAGCGTGAAGATACATCACATAATGAAAAACGTCAGTCCCCTGGCGAGGTTATCCCCTGTGTTAAAGCCAACACATGTTTACTTATTATTTGAACTAATATAATTTTTTTCTTTCTTTTTTAATTTTATGGTTTAAGGGTTTGTTTAAAAAGATCATTCTAAGTGTAAAAATGATGCTGTAGCGGTTATAAAAAAAAAACATTTTCAATGACTATTATAGACAGTGCTTGGTCTCAATCAATGTGCATCTCATGAGTGCCTCTTTCTAAAAAAAATTTAAAACAACAGTTTTTGCGCCCGCAATAGTGAACAACAGTGGAATAATTACAATGGCTGCACGATTGTTAACCACAGTCAGGACCCAAAAGCGTGAGTTACATCACATAATTGAAAACGATGTCCCGGAGGTTATTAAGTGATAAAGGCCAACACATGTTTACATTATTATTTTGATAAATATAATTTTTTAATTTTTAATTTTATGGGTTAAGTTCGTTTAAAATCATAATAACTTAACAATGCCTTTTCCATCCAAAAAAAATCATTTTCCATCTAGTTTTCTTTTTTTTTAAGAAACATATAAAATATAAATTAAAAGAATTTACCAAGCATTTCGACTAGGTCATGATCATAACCACTTGGGTCAAACCTCTTCTCTTCGGGTGCATCGTTGTTTTCCTGATTGTCTTTCTCTTTATCACTTTTATCACCCTGTAACACATTTAAAACATGTCACATATAAACAAAATGGCAAAAAAAGTATAATTACAAAAGTAATAATTAACATCACTTACATTAGTATGAGTATTGCCGTTAGTTTCTTTTTTAGGCCCTGGCTTACTGCCTTTCTCATTCGTTTTCTTATTGGAAAATTTATTGTCATTCTTACGAGTAACAATATTCGTTTTAGTATTTTTTGCACCAGGTTTGGTAGGCTCAGGCTTTCTCACTGGACCCCTTTTATTAATTGTAGTCCTGAAAAAATAATTGGATAATGGATTTCATTTAGCTAAAGTAATAACAAAATATTATTAACTCTTTATGTTAAATAATCATTATTATTATGAGACTCAGGTTTAGTCTCACAGGTAAAACCTAGAGTGGCAAGTCCGATTCTCATCGTGGGCAGCACAAGAATGTATTAAATGAGGTGAACATCACATAAAGATTAAATCCTTAGTGTCATCCAGACTAGAAAAGGGTGGAAAAACTGTAGATAACCCGTCCCATTAACCATAAGTAAATCAAAAAGTGGATGTTAATAAAATAATAAATAACATAACACTTTGTAAGGAATACTCGCCACCTCTAATTGATCTACATTATCATATTCAAGAATTTATTTTTCAGTTTTATTTTAAAATCACACATATAAAAATATTCCATATTTGCTCATTCTGGCAAAACAACACATTGTGTTATTCACTCTTCTCAGATAAATTCTAACTGACGGATGTGGGAGTGTAGGAAACAGGATAAAATTCTATCTTACAGGTGCTGAAAAAAATAAGTAGATTCCCATTCACTTTTCCATTTACTCAACAATTGTCCCTAGGGTAACGCTTGGAGGCGAGAAAGCTCACGTTTTGCACACACCTAGCTGAAGAGGCGTCCCGAAAGGTCAAAAAGAAGAGTTGCCCTCAAACGTATAATCACTGAAAATAGGACTTTTAAACATAACTTTTAACAAAATTTATACACCGATGACTTGTTTTCGGTTGGAGGGACTTTTATATAGAACATTACATTTGCAAATAAGATTTGGGATTATATACAATTTATATTTTTTTTTTTGATCCTAGGAGCTCATAATAGGAGATATTTCAGAGAAGTCTGCTCCTCTGAAACCCCCTTCCTCTGGTCCAATTTCGGCGGTATAACAAACTTTTAATATGTCGATTGCAGATTGAGTGATAGTTATTAATCTCCCGTTATATAGATCTTTTATTAACTTAATATAATCTTATGACAATTGAAATAATCTGAGTACCCAGAATTGATTAACTTGTGAATTAGTTAATTTATTATTAATAAAAATAATGTTTTTTATGTGTGCTATAAAATCCCACTTCTTAACATGACTAGAGTTAGCAATTCTCAATAATTTATTAGTAAACTAAGAGCATAAGACCAGTACTTTTTACTGGTCAAAACCGAAAAATCTTAATTAAATCACCCTAATAGGTTTGCATGTATCTCAAATAGTAAAAAGGTAAGTTGAAAACAATATTTGGATAATTTAAACTTACAAGCGTTCTTCACATGATTTTCTGGATAAATATAAATACCTTATATTGCTCTTCTCGGCAATCTAAATCTATGTAGAAATACAATTTTTTTAGTAAACCCAATGCACAAAGCCATAAGTTAACTGACCCTATGGAAAATAAACAATTAGTAAATTAGGCTACTTGGCAGACATTTACTTAACATATTTTAAAAAAAGGCGAACGTGATATGTTAGTTTTTTACTAAATATCTCACCCATGTGCTATCCAAACCAGTCCCTGTCTAGTGCTTATTTGTTCTTCATAAGTTTTAATAGTAGTACAGGCGGCCATAAATTACAACACCTTTGTTTTTTCCCGGGCGCAAACTTTCTATCACAATTCGCCCCTACATTGTTTCCTATGGCTGACCTCTTTCAGCTGATAATTTTGTCCTGAAGTGCTTGTACCCACTTAAGATTTGTTGAAATGAGTTTTCCCCAGTATGGAAAGGTCCTTTCAAAATGACATGTAAGAGGAGAACAAACACTGTCAGTAACTGAATGGCCTCTGAAGAGGTGGTAGGGAAGCAATGAAACATGTAGGGCAGTTGTGAATAAAGTTTGCAGGGAAAGAAATGTTTTTTTTATTGGTGATTCTTGCCAGTGAACTATGAATTATATTTAAGAATATTGGGTCCAAAATAAGAAGAAAAGTTTAGGCTTTTGTCGACAAACCAATACTTATATGGTTGTTTTGGACAGTCTATTAACCCTTTCCTTGCACAAAGCCACTATTGTGACTTGAATCAAGCCACTATAGTGGCTTTGCACAAGCAAAGGGTTAAGTAGCACCTTGATTATCTCATATTGGTTATTTACAATTGTTTATGCAATTATAAATTAAGTAAACAATAATTTTTACAAAGTATATAGGATACCTATGATCGACGGGTGTTGGAGGAGGCCAGACATCTGGATCTCGGTCGGGAGGAGGCGCCCATACATCCTTCGGAGTGCCCAACCAAGAAATAGGGTCTCGGGTTGGCTCATCGTAAGGTAATGGACTCCTCACTGGAATTCCTAAATTATATTTGCAAAAATGTATCAATTAAAACAATATTAAAAAATGTTGACCAGGCAGAGTTATAAATAATGAATAAATGGGTTCATTTGTTTAAATTTAAGAGAGAAAGGTACATATGTTCGAATAATGTTATTGTGTAAGGAACTAAATTTTGGTAAAGTTTTTAATGGGAAATTTCACAAAATTGTTTATTTTTCAATAGCTAAAAACAATATTTTTTTATTATTTCCTGTCAAAGTACTAATTCTTATTTTGAAATAGCAAGGTATTTATTTCTTATTTTCTTAGATATAGTCAGCATTTAATGGTGAAGGTTAGACTTCTACCCTCTTTTCTGCTATATTGTGAGCTCCATCACAGACATGTGTATAATCGAGTTAGAATATAGTTCTGTTTATTTCTCTTCAATGTTCTTCTATGTAATAGCCTACAGACCCAATACGTCTTTTTGGTTTTCAATGACCTGTTATCAATCATGGAAATTAGTAGTTTATTACGTTATTTCCATACTCATGATAGTTCATGACTATCGTAAGTCAGCCTAAAAATTCCTAAATGAGGGATGGATAACTAACAACTTTTGGACTGACAATGAGTGAAATTATTTCTTCAATGTTAAGTACTTTTCCAAGCTGACTTATTTTTATTAAATGATACCAGGGGCTCAGGCTAGCCATAAGAGTTAAAGCATTGGTCTTGATCTCACACAACAAGCCTAGAGTGGCGAGTTCCATTCCTATTGGGGCAATAGGTATATATTTAGTAATGAACTCGTTAAATAAAGTCCTTTCTCCCACTCTGGCTAGAAAAGTCCCTCACACAGGAGCTGCGTTAACTATCCAGATTTCCCATGAGCGCCACAACTTCAATGAAAACAATATTTGGAATTTAGCCTTCAAATAATGCACTTCATAATATAAGAGCTTATTGTTAATATGAGATGAGTAGGAGTGGGGGTTTACTGAAGGCCGAAAACTAAAAAATGCAAATATCTCGGTTAATAATCAAGATAATGAAAAACGATACATAACAACATATATAGAATACATTAAATTTGCATTAAGATTGATTCTATACAAATTTTCGATCCGACGCGATATTTTGAATTTTCAAAATTCTCCTCTCTAAACCACCCCCCTCCCACTGGTCCGATTTTAGTTGTTAACGAACATGATCTCCATTTTTACATAAAACGTTTAAATATCAAGTTTGGTAATGATCAGACAAAAATTGCAGCCGCTAGAGCTAGCTAACAGGCGTCAGTTTTTTTATCTCCTAGGTAGGATTGTTGGACATTTGAAGACATTTTGTTTGGAAATTTCAAAGTGAGTACAACCTCAATAGCTGACTTCACCTAAGGGAAATCTGCTAAAAGGAGGGTACTGTTAATAACACACCCCAATTAGCCGTAGTAGCACAAAGTGGACATTAATAATTATAATTCAGCATTTAAATGTCCCGCCTTTTTTTCTTTAGCTCAATGACCTTGGGTTAAGTCATCTTCATTGTGAGCCTAGATGGGTTATTTATCTCAAGGACTTGCCGAATAAAACAGTTAATATTTATTTTTATTTGTTTACATAGGTCACATCACTGGACAATTATTAATGTTTTGACGAAGTGTTGATCATAGCCACAATATAATAACTATGGCTGGTACTATGGAAGAGATTGCACAAGCAGCCCAAGTTCTGGGCATCAAATAAATCCAGAAGACACTGAGTACATGAGAGTACATTTCGAGGGAACAAGAGAGAAAAAGCCCGCCTGCAAATTAATTCTGATGCCCTGAATTAAACAAAAACTATCAAGAACATCAAGGACTTGCAGCTCATTACTATTAATACTGATCTTCAAAAATGAATTATCTATTGATTTTGTCTTTCAAATAATTAAAAGTCTGTCATGCAGGAGGGGGGACTGTGTTAACTAAGCAGATTTCTAGAAGTCTAGGAGAGAATATATTCAGAGCTATAGGCGAACAGAATGAATGGTGAATCAGAAACAGAGCTGAACTCATAGAGTTATATGTATGACCAGTCCGATATTGTTTGGGCTATTGGGAAGGCAGAATTTAAGATGCTATTGAATTTTTAGAATGGAATACACTACTGTCGATAAATAATTAATACCTCATCTTATTTTTAATTTGACAGAAATATAGTATAGTATATTTATATAGTTGTTTTCGTCCTGACGCTATTCCCCTGAGATTTCACTACATGCACCTATCATAAATGAGCATATATTTTATATTTTAAGTAATGCCAGCACAAAGCTCAGTTAGATTAATAGTTATAATAACTTAAATGTAGAATTTTCTATCTGTAATTTAGAGATATAACCAATTTTGAGACAACCCCTTGTGCTCTGGCATTTGGTAGTTAATGTCAATAGATTTATACAATAACATTCATTGCTCTTAAAGTCAATACACTGAACAATATTCGAGAAGAAATATGATAATTAAATTATATTTAGTAGCATTTTTGAGCATATTTGATCGATGGGCTCAGGCTACAAAAGGGCGATCTCACAAAGGGTTTAAGATAGTCAGATTTCAGGCATTCCAGAGATGAGACCCTTGTTAATCCCTTCACCCGTAAGCCTGCACATCCTCACACAGCAGAGCCTGATCTTAGTGAAACTTCTAGAAATCAGCTCTTAAAAGTTCTTGCTCTGTAATTTAGTTTAATTAGACATATGGGCCCCCACTATATTGCTTAAAAGGTGCCTATCTGATTTTCAATTTTATGTTTACAATTGGAGGAATTTTGATTATATGTATTTAATTTTGAATCAAGAGTCGATTGTTGGTTGTACCCTTAAATTAAATTCTTTGTTAGTGATTTGGTTGTGGGAACTATTTTTACAGCTTCCACTGGCTATTGCCACGGCAAGATCGCTACAAAATCAGTACTCGACAGATTAATATAGAATTTTAAAATATTTATAAATTCATTATATTTTTCAAAAGGTGTTGCATCTTGGGCTACACCCGTTGACTTTTCCCCGAAAACAAGATGTGATGACAAACCAAACAAAAAAGAGCTACATTAAAATTCACAGATTTCACATTATGTTCTGCACAAGGCTATCCGACAATAAAGATATCAGGAAGAGAGAAGTGAAATCAACCAGTGGCAAAAGTTCCTGCATGAGCTGACAAATATATCAACCAATATGAGCTTGCAGATTATTTTAATTCTCCACTTGCTGGTGTCAGTAGAATTAACACAAGAGAAGGAACACAACAGGTGGTTTCGGCTATGATTAAATTAATTTAACAAAAAAAAACTTTCCTTTTTTCAATTTTGCTTCATTAGTTTACATATATCAAAATAATTGCTCAAAGTCTCTATATGAACACCAAATTTACTACGCTTAACTGAAATTTTGGTTCAAATGGAACCAAAATATAAATATATACATTCTATTTCACCTTCCAGAATTCTAGGATGGTTCTGAAGGTATTCTTCAAAAACCATGTATGAGTACAACCTCAATAGCTGAGATGATTCCAAAGAGCTTACGGGAAATTTGGTAAAACATTCTCTTCACATATAAACTACAATGTTTTAAAAACCACTTTGGTCATACCTCAATATAACCTTGGATTTTTAAACCAGCAGACCCTACTTTATTTTAATTTTTATGATTTTCAAAATTGGTAGGAACTCAGAAATTTAACAAGTATATTTAGCCTTAGAATAAAAGGGAAAATAGAAAATACTCAAATGTAGGGAAATTCAAAATAAGTTTAGGTTTCACTAAATGTGTGATGGTACCTCTTTAGTACATGTTACAACCAAAAGATAGCAGCACCATCTACATTGAATCTATTTAACTTCACATATCAAGCATTATTTACATTTATTTTACTCCCTACATGTTATTTCAGTGAAAAAAAAAATTGATATTATTCTTTCTAGAGCTTTAATAGTTACTAATTTCAATTTTTCATAAACAATCACTAACAGACTAAAGAACTGGGAATGAACATCCAACAAGAAAATCTATTTTATTAGCCAAAATCCATTTTGATATAAGTATAATAGGTACACAACAAAAAAATAAGTATTTAAATTTTACAAAGTAATTACTTTGTTAGATAGAAATGATCAACAGATTTCATTCATAATTTTTAATAAGCATTGAACTAACAGCTAAGTAACCTTTACAAATGTATAAGATATCATTTTTCAAAGTAATTACGAAAAATACAGTATGATATTGAGGATAAAAATAACCATAAACGGGGAGTTAGAAACATACATCTAAAGTTTATAGAATGAAAATAAACAGCAATACCATTTTAATAAAAAATCGCTGATTTGGCGAAAATGATAAAATAACAGGTAAACGAATCAGATTTTATTTTTTTTTCATCTTCAGAAATTATTATTAGTAAGTACTGCTTAATGCGATAAGCAAGAACTTTGAAGAATTGATTATTTGAATTTAATATGGAGGCAATAAAATGTAATTCTCACTAGTTTTCATTTGTTATCTTAATTTCAATATTATTTTGCAAATTATTTATAAATAGAACACTATTGAAATTGTTTTCAAATCTGTGTGTATGAAAGTACAACCACACAAGCTTGAAAACAATAGGATTTATTCTTAAGTGCATGATTATGAATTTGAGAGACAATAAGTAATCAGTTAAAATATTTGTTCAGGGATTTAAACTTTAGTATAAGAAAAGCAAAACTAAAAACAAATATGACTAATAAATAGAGGTTTAGTAATAAATTAAGCTTTCGAAGATATATGGAATGATCGAATTACGTTATGAAATGTTAACAATTTTAAAGGATTTACTAATCAAAAAAACAACTATTTATTTTTTTTTTTTTTAAATATGTCAATAGGTAGAAGAAATAAAAATATTAAGTAGTTGAATAATATAAAAAATATTGTAATCCGTTATCAAAGAAACTGCTTTTATGTTTACCAAAAGAAATAAATTTGTTTAGTAAGCAAAGCTAAAGGAACATGTGCAGTGATATATTTAGACATGCACAATCATATCTGATAAGTTCTTTGAACCTACTAAACTGTCACAATATTAATATTTAACATACACAAATAATTCTTTATTTTAGATTTTGCAACGAACAATTTACATCCCAAAATTTCCTTTGTACAGACAATTGATAGGATCATCTTTCATAGTCCATGGCCAAAGATCAAGGATGAATACAAAGTAGTCAAGGCTTTATTAAGAATAATTTGGGGGAAATTACGAATTGTCGGAAATTGAAAAACTCAAATTTGTATTGCTAGTAAATAGTAAATTAAATTATTTTCTCCTTTACCTATGGGCCGATTATCCCTGGGATCTCTCCTGAATAAGTCAAGAGTGTTTATGTTTGAAGTAAGCCGATCATATTCTTGAGAAATTTGATGTTCAACCTAAAAAATTAATTTATTTAACATTAATTGTCGAAGGAGAAGATGCACTGAGACTGTCATTTTATTCAGTGAAATTACAGTGCATATGTTCACAAATCAAATTAGAAAAAAAAACTGAAAACTATATAATTTGACGGGAAGCAATATAGTCAAGCAAGCATATGCCAAGCATATTAAAAGTAAGTACTCACCAGTTGCCATTTACTTCTTCGAGTTTCATCCAAAATAGTCATTAATAGTTTACGGATTTGTTGGATAACACCTTGATAATAAACACTTGAAGACTCATAGTTCCCCATCACAGCCATTTCTCTGGCTAATTTCGTACTTTCACATATTTCATTTATAGAAACTGCCATCACTGTCATCACAACTGAAAAATTTTAGCTAATCTGAATCATTTAAACAGACACTTTGTAAAAATAAAAAAATAATTGAGACAATTATCACTCAAACAGGTAGAACTCCCAAAAAACTAAATAAACCCTGATAGAAAACACTTAAAATAGGGTTTAGCTACACTAAATCACTGTTATACCACAAATACACACAAAGAAAGACTTTAACTGATCGTTTAAAAATCGACTAATTAAAACCAGTAAACAAAGTTGAGCTGAAACACATTAAATAACACAACACGGTTGCAACGAACTTACAGGGCTTTAATATTTCCATGTAGACACTAATATTCCTGAAAAATTGGCGCGAAACAGATGCACAACTTCATTATAAAAGACGAAAGATTATAGAGACCGAGGGAATAAGCTTTTGTTCATCACAACGGTTCTCTGGCTGTGTCACAACTGAAGGTTTTACTCGCAGTGTAGCCAACCCAACTTTCTCGCGGCTAAATCAGGTGATCCCACACATTTCTCAAATGTAAACAATCAAAACAGTTTTCAATAATAGAAAATATACTTTAATTATCAAATAAAATACAATAGAGCAGAATATTATTTAATAGAATTTCATTTAGTCAGTTATAAGTCTATATAAGGAGTATTAATTTCTCATAGTAATATTGGTAGAGGGGGCACATTGAATCATTTCAAACGTTGTCTTTTCGCGCCATTTTTGTGTTCTATCATAAAGTGGGGAATAAAACCTACCTACCAGGTTGCCCTGATGATAACTGATATAGTTTAGGTCAAAAAGTCACTGCTAATCTTTATTATCTAAACTCCTGAGAGTCTAGGGTATTATCGCTGTATTTGTTATCGAGCCCGATTCATTTCTATTTCCACAGTTTCACCCGAAGTAAAGTCTCAAAGCATTATAAACATTATCATCGTTTTAAGCGGCTTTAGCAAATAAAAAGGCGAAATATTGTAATTTGGTTTTTAAAATATCTCCCTTAACGGAAATTAGCTATTAAGTTCGCACTCATGACTCGGAATTTCCTCAAATGTCCATAAATCCTATCTAGAAGATGACGGAAAAGTCCGTCACGCAGGAGCTGCGTTAACTTAGCAGATTTCCCACGGGCGTTACTCAGTTTCATTTATCACAAAACTAAACAGCCCAATGAGAACAATATTTAGTATTTAGACTTCAAATAAAGAACTTCATAGCATACTGTTAATATGAGATTAGTAGGAGTGGCGGTTTACTAAAGACCAAAACTAAAAATGCAAATATCTCGGTTAATAATCAATATTGTGAAAAAATATACGTAACAACATTTATAGAACATTACATTTGCAATAAGATTGATTCCATACAATTTTTCTCTACCCCCCCCCTGCCCATGGTCCGATTTCTTTATACATCAAGTTTGGTAACAATAAGACAAATACACACGCACACACACACACACACACACACACACACACACACACACACACACACACACACACACATATATATATATAATTTTGAACGGGCCTCATTTTCGTCATCGTCATAGATGGACATTTGAAGAAAAATGTCGAAACTCGCGCGTCATGAGTACGACTTCAATAGCTGATTTCCCTTGAGGGAAATCTGCTTAAATAAAGTCCTTTCAAAATTTTATAAATATATAGATTTATATATTCGTTTGTTAACGCTCTAGCTATCGTAATTTTTGTTTGCCTACCAAACTGAATATCTAAAAGTTTTCCGTAAAACTAAAGATCAAGTTCTTTAACGGCTGAAATTGGATCGGTGGGGGGGGGGGGGTTAGTAGAGGAATTTTTGAAAATTCGAAATATCTCCGTTATTATACGTCGAATCGAAAAATTGTATATAACCTATCTTATTGAGAACGTAATGTTCTATGAATGTTGTTATGTACTTTTTTCACTATCTTTATCATTAACCGATGTATTTGCATTTTTTAGTTTTCATCCTTTAGTAAACCCCACTCCTACTCATGGTATATTAATATTAAACTATTATATCATGGATCAATTTATTGGAAGCTTAAATACCAAGTAATGAAAGCGTTACCTGAAATGGTAAACTTGGACATGGTAAACCCGCCTTAGAATTTATTTAGTGACGAACACATTAAATAAATTTCTTAGTCCCACCCTGGCTAGAAAAGGGTGGTAACCTGTATGTAACCAGTCCCAATTCGCCATAGTAGCAGTGGACGTTAGTAATGAAATGAATAAAAATAATATAATTAATATGAGTTATTAAGGGTAGGAGCTCAGGTTATTTGAACGTTATATTCGACCTACTTAAAGTTTATTGCCTTTTATTATATTGTGTCATCCTCAACAAGTTTGATATTAAGAATTCTCTAATATGTCTAAAAATAGATTTATCGCCAATACTCAGTAGTTAGCTTCTTTAGGAATTAAAAGAACTAACACTTGGAACAGACAACTCAGAATGGATTAGTTATTTATTCCCAGCGGCATGCTCAATACTCGGTTTTAGCAGATTTCCCTTAATTAGCTATTAAGGTCGTACCCATGACGCGATTTTCGAAGTTTTTCCTCAAATGTCCATCGATCCTGCCCAGGATATGACAAAAATGTGGTTCGTTCAAAATTGTATATGTATATAATAGTATATTATATATTCATATTATATATATATATAGTACATATATATATCTAGGATATTCTGTCTAACGCTCAAGCAGTCCCGTATTTTTTTTTTAGCAGATTTCCCCTAACCCGGGAAATCAGCTATATGAGGTATGTACTCATGACGGAATTTTCGAATTTTTCTTCAAATGTCCATCGATTTCTACCAGAGATGACGAAAATGATGTCCGTTCAAAAACTGTATATCTATACATTTATATATATATATATATATATATATAATATATAATATATATATATATAAATATATTCAACATTATATATATATATATTTGTCTGTTACCGCTCTAGCGGTCGCAATTTTTGTTTGATCGTTATCAAACTCGATATTTAGTCGTTTTATGTAAAAAAGAAAGATCAAGTTCGTTAACAGCTGAAATCGGACCAGTGGGAGGGGGGGTTTGAGGAGAGGATTTTCGAAAATTCGAAAAAACCTTATTACAAATTAAATTTACTATAAATATTGTTATATACATTTTTTCTCTATCTTGAATATTAACCGAGATATTTGCATTTGTATTCTGCGTGTGGTCACCAGTAGGCTATGTTCGGACTTTCCGCCGAGAGCTCTGGTGGCCATAGATCCATAACACTATTCGTCCCTTGTGTGAACTAGGTTTAGAGGTTAGGTTAACTGTTTTTGGGGGCTAGTAAAACTACTGGGTTATTACGTCACTATAAATAATGTTTTAGGTTTAGAGGTTTCTTACTACTACAGTTGTTATTAGGCAGATTTCTCTATTGTAAAACTTCACGTGGGAAATCTGCTTAGTTTACGCTGCCCCTGCGTGACGGACTTTTATTGGTTACATCGTTACCAAACTTGATATTTAAACGTTTCATGTATAATTAAACATCAAATTCGTTAATGGCTGAAATCTGAGCAGTGGGAGGTGCGTTTAGATGGGGAATTTCGAAAATTCTTAATATATCCATTATGATGCATCGAATTGAAAAATTGTATACAACCAACCTTATTGCAAATTGAATGTTGTTCTATACATATTTTCTGTATCATGAATATTAACCGAGATATTTGTTTTTTATAGTTTTGGGCTTTCTATGAACCCCCACTCCTACTCATGTCATATTAGCAATAAGCTGTTATATTATGGACCGTTTTATTCTAAAGTCAAATAACAAATATTGCTGGGGCTCAGGTTGGCCGTGCGAGTAGATCTAAAGTAGCCGGTTCGATTCCCTAGGCAGTAGACATTTATTTAGTGACGGACTCATTAAATAAACTCCTTAGACCCACCCTGGCTAGAAAAGGGTGGCAACCTGTAGATAACCCGTCCAGATTAGCCATAGTAGCATAAGGTGGGCGTAAATAAAAATGCATATATACAAATATTGTTTCCATTGAACTTTTACTTTTTAGCAGATTTCCCTTAAGGGAAATCAGCTAATTGAAGTCCGTAACTCATGACGCAAGATTCGAAAAATTTCACTTTCAAAATGCTCCTTCGGATCCTACCAGGAGGAGACGACGAAAAATGAGGTCCGTTCAAACGATATATATATATATTTATAAATATTATATATTATATTATATAAAAATATATATATTTGTCTTTTAACGCTCTAGCGGTCGCAATTTTCGTTTGATCGTTTACCATCAAACTCGATATATTTAAACGTTTTATGCAAAAATTAAAGATCAAGTATTCGTTAATGGTGTGAAATCGGATCAATGGAAGGGGGGGAGTTAAAGGGCAGGAATTTTTTGGAAAATTTTCCAAAGGAAAATTTTGAATTTTCGAAAATTCAAAATATCTCCGTTACTATACGTCGGATCGAAAATTTATATAGAACCAATCTTATTGCAAATTAAATTTACTATAAATAGTGTTATATACAGGTAGTCTGTATCTTGAATATTAACCGAGATATTTGCTATTTTTTATGAGAGTTTCAGCTTCTGAGATGAGAATCGGCTAACCTATAGGGTCTATGTCGTGTGAGTTTCACCGTCAAGAGCTAGTTTCAGGGCCGTTCCCTGTAACTTGTTTGGGTCTCTTATTCTGAAATTTTCTCTATTGTTAACAAACTTCTTCTATTTGGGAAATCTGCTTAGTTTTACGCAGCCCCTGCGTGACGGACTTTCTCGGAATACAGGTATTAAGGGAGTTATTCGTACTTCCTTGCTTCCTGCCGTCTGTAACCCCCCACTCCCTTTCTACTCATCGTTTTTTTTTTTTTTTTACATAGAAATAGGCGATATCTGGTGAGATGAGATCATAAGTTCGTTATACCAGTACGTGGGAAATCTACTTTGTGTACGTGGTGGACATTTTATCTTACAATCTGAGTGATACGAATACAATTCGTTTTGGCTGGTCACCCCTCGGTGTTCCATAAAAACTGGTTTTCCATGAAACAGGCTTACCAATAGTTTACTCTGTACGAGGTAAGGGAGTATTGTAATCGTAAACAAATTTCCGGTTTCAAGATTTTAACGGAATTACGCGTTTTGACCTTGCCTGACTTGTTACAGTGTTGGAGCTATAGAAAACGACAAAATAGCTTTGTCGGTTCAAAAAATACGCAGTTAACTCACTTGTGGTTTTTTTCTTTTATCGTTACCAAACTCGATATCTAAGCGTTTCATGCAAAACTAAAGGCCGACTCGTTAATGGTTTATTTATTTTTGAAATCTAGGCCAGTGGGAGCAATGGGATGCGGGGGTTTGAGAGGGGGGGCGCGAAATATCATTGTTATTATAAGTGTAAGTCATTTAATTGTAATATTAGCTAATTGTAATACCAGTAGAAAATAAGTACTTTTAAGAAAGAAAACTTAGATTTAGTTAATAAATAATTATATAAAAATTAGTAACTTAAATACCCTTAGGATATGGTAAGAGCATATACAATCTATTAGATAATATTATTTATAACATAAACTAATACAGACACTTGTAAACAGCATTATACTACTATAAAGGGCATAATAACCTAGCTGTTGATTGCCTAAACCATATAAATCCTAATCCTAATCCTATTATAAGTCTGATAAAAAAAAAATAAAACAAAAAAAAAAAAAAAAAAAAAAAAAAGATCTATAGAATCAATCTCATTGAATATTAAAATTATAATAAATATTGTTATATAAATTTATTCTCTATATTCAATATTAACCGATATATTCCGATCTTTTAGTTTTCGGCCTTTAGTAAACCCCCACTCCTACTCAGGTTATGTTTACAATAAGCTGTTATATTATGAAGCACATTATTCGAATCACACGATGAGTATAACTTCAATAGCTGATTTCCCTTAGGGGAATAATTAAGGGAAATCGGCTAAAATAGAATGCGTGTGGTGTGATGGGATGGTCAGTTTGCCTACCAGCGCGTGGGAAATCCTCTTAGCTTACGCAGCTTCTGCGTGCCTATATAGCCTATTGCTAGATGTAACACTTGTTATAACTATAAGAGTTTATATATAAAAGGAGTAGCTGTAGAGACAAGGTGACATTGTATGTTTGAAGATAGCCGCAGCTGAGGTGAGCAGAAGGCTGCTTGCCTTGGACAGCTGATGAAACGATAGGGCACAAGGACTCGCTACCAACCACATAGATCTGAATCATATCACAGCTGATCGTAGGACCTGTTGCACTCTTGCCCACAGCACTGACACCCCTTGCCGCAGGGGCTGTGCAAACAAAGCAGATTTCTCACAAGTTGCTATATAACGTGGTGACTAATCAAACACATCTATTCTCTATTAATCTCGAAATGAGATATAAATGTAAACAGGTGGAATACTAACTGGACATGAACGTACCGGCCATCTTGGAGACAAACAGAAAGATCGTCACGCAGCCTGCGAAAACTAAGAATTTCCTTCAACATTCAAACAGCCATTGGTCATTTGTGATTAACCTTTTAAATAGTATGTATTGTAGCGGCTGTTGGTGTATGCAGGTGTAAACAGGTATATATAGTTGTTTGCAGAAATATATAGGTTCTATATAGGTGTACGCAAGTTTATATAGGTATGTATGGTCATATAGGTGTATGCAGAAGTATATAGGTTTATTTAGGTGTATGCAGAAGTATATAGGTTTATATAGGTGTATGGAAGTTTATATAGGTGTGCGTAGGTTCATATAGTTGTATGCAGGAGTATATAGGTTTATGTAAGTGTATGCAAGTTTATATAGGTGTGTGCAAGTTTATATAGGTGTGTGCAAGTTTATATAGGTGTGTGTAAGTTCATATAGGTGTCTCTAGGTTCATATAGTTGTATGCAGAACTATATAGGTTTATGTAGGTGTATGCATGTTTATATAGGTGTATGTATGTTCATATAGGTGTATGCAGAAGTATGTAGGTGTATGCAAGTTTATATAGGTGTATGTATGTTCATATAGTTGTATGCAGAAGTATATAGGTTTATGTAGGTGTATGCATGTTTATATAGGTGTATGTATGTTCATATAGGTGTATGCAGAAGTATGTAGGTTTATGTAGGTGTATGCGAGTTTATATAGGTGTGTGTAGGTTCATATAGTTGTATGCAGAAGTATATAGGTTTATGTAGGTGTATGTATGTTCATATAGTTGTATGCAGAAGTATATAGGTTTATGTAGGTGTATGCATGTTTATATAGGTGTATGTATGTTCATATAGTTGTATGCAGAAGTATGTAGGTTTATGTAGGTGTATGCGAGTTTATATAGGTGTGTGTAGGTTCATATAGTTGTATGCAGAATTATATAGGTGTATGCAAGTTTATATAGGTGTATGTATGTTCATATAGTTGTATGCAGAAGTATATAGGTTTATGTAGGTGCATGCGAGTTTATATAGGTGTGTGTAGGTTCATATAGTTGTATGCAAAAGTATATAGGTTTATGTAGGTGTATGCAAGTTTATATAGGTGTATGTATGTTCATATAGGTGTATGCAGAAGTATATAGGTTTACGAGTATATAGGTGTATGCAACTTTATATAGGTGTGTGTATGTTCATATAGTTGTATGCAGAAGTATATAGGTTTATGTAGGTGCATGCGAGTTTATATAGGTGTATGTATGTTCATATAGTTGTATGCAGAAGTATATAGGTTTATGTAGGTGTATGCAAGTTTATATAGGTGTATGTATGTTCATATAGGTGTATGCAGAAGTATATAGGTTTATGTAGGTGTATGCAAGTTTATATAGGTGTATGTATGTTCATATAGGTGTATGCAGAAGTATATAGGTTTACGAGTATATAGGTGTATGCAACTTTATATAGGTGTGTTTAGGCTCATATAGGTGTATGAAGAAGTATATAGGTTTATATAGGTGTATACAACTTTATATAGGTTTGTGTAGGTTCATATAGATGTATGCAGAAGTATATAGGTTTATATAGGAGTATGCAACTTTATATAGATGTGTGTAGGTTCATATAGGTGTACGCAGAAGTATATAGGTTTACATAGGTGTATGCAGGAGTAATGTTTATGCAGGATTATATAGGTTTATATAAGTGTATGTAGGTTCATAAAGTTGTATGCCGGAGTATTTAGGTTTATATAGGTGTATCGTTTTATAGAATTGTATTTAGGTGTATATAGCTGTACACAGGTCTATGCAGGAGGAGTATATAGGTTTATATAGGTATATGGTAGTATATATAGGTGTATTTGCGGGTATGTTGGTTTAATTTGTTATTGGTGTATAGATTTTTGTATAGATGTATGCATTTGTATATAGTTGGTCACAGTTGTATTTTTTCTTCTCCTCATAGTGAACCTATGAGAAGTTCTCTATTTGATTACATGTTCCATTACTATATGGCATATAACGTTTATGATTATGTTGAAATACAAATTGGCAATATATCATATTTAATGGGTTGTTACTTAATAATAAAAAATAACTAAATAAAATTAAATAATAAAACAAAAATATGAAATAAGCACATTTCCCACGTGAAGTTATACAATAGAGAAATTTCATGAGAGCCAAACAGTTAAGAAAGTCCGTCACGCAGGGGCTGCGTAAACTAAGCAGATTTTCCACGTGAAGTTATACAATAGAGGAATCTCCATACAAGAGCCCCTACACTTACGGCAAAGGGCCGAACTAGGTCTTCTTTGCTGGAAACTCAAAAATCCGTTACCGGCCCAAATTTGTGAATAAAAAGTGCATTATTAAATATCCTGGCGTTAATATTCAAGATAGTGGAATAAATGTATAGAAGATTAAATATTTTATGGTAAATTTAAATTGTAATAAGATTGCACATTCTATACCATTTTTCAATTCCGTACGCATAATAACGGAGATATTTCGAAATTTTTCCGAAAACCACCCCCCCTCTAAACCCCCCCTCCCACTGGTCCCGATTTCACCATTAACGAACGATCTTCCTTTTTACATTAAACGATTAAAATTCCGAGTTATGTAACGATCAAACAAAAATTGCGACCGCTAGAGCGTTAACAGACAATATATATATATATATAATATATATATATATATATATATATAGATATAGATATATAATATATATATATAATATATATCTAGATATTAGATATATAATATATATATATTTATAAATTATTGAACGGACCTCATTTTTGTCATCTCCTGGGTAGGATCGATGGACATTTGAAGAAATATTTCGAAACTCGCGTCATGAGTACGACCTCAATAGCTGATTTCCCTTAAGGGAAATCTGCTAAAACAAATTAAATAAAGTTAAACTCCAACGATTTTAAGGCGTTTCTCTTCATTAATTTGCGAGTCTATCTAAGGCAAATATATTCAATTATAATTCCCTTTCATCATAATCATCTTTATATGAATATTCTAATGTATTTTTAGCAGATTTACCCTTAAGGGAAATCAGCTATTGAGGTCGTACTCATGACGCGAGTTTTGAAAAATTTCCTCAAATGTCCATCGATCCTAACCAGGAGATGACGAAAATGAGGTCCGTTCAAAATTATATATATATCTATATATATTAATATATATAAAAATATATATTAATATATATATATAATATATATATTATAAAGAGTTATATTTGTCTGTTAACGCTCCTAGCGTCGTAATTTTTGTTTAATCGTTACCCAAACTTCATAATTTAAGCGTTTTACGTAAAAAGAGAAGATCAAGTTCGTTAATGGCTGAAATCGGACTAGTGGAGGGGGGGTATTTTAGAGGGGGGGATTTCTTTTGAAAATTCAAAATATCTCCGTTACTATACGTCGGATCGAAAAATATTATAGAATCAATCTTATTGACACTCATCAATTTACTATAAATATTGTTATATACATTTATTCTCTATCTTGAATATTAACGGAGAATATTTGCATTTGTATTATGCATGTTGCTCGGCAGCAGTGGCCTATGTTCGGACTTTTCACCGCCGTGAGCTCTGGCGGCCGTTTTTTGTAATTATTCGTCCCTCTCGTGAATAGGTTTCTAGAGGTTACTTACTACTACAGCTGTTATTAGGCAGATTTCTCTATTGTAAAACTTCACGTGGGAAATCTGCTTAGTTTACGCAGCCCCTGCGTGACGGACTTTTACTATATCCATATCTATACGATTGATAAACTTTTTGAGTTCTTTATTACATTCATTAAATAATATATGAGATGGTTCTGGCCAATTACCCACTCTTAAAATTATTTTCATTATGAAATTTGATCTATTTTGATTACATGTTGAAAAGTTGTAGAGTATATGTAAAAACGTTTGTTTTGCCTGTGTGTTAAGAACTGGAGGACTAGATATGTGTATATAGGTTTATATACGTTTATATAGGTGTATACAGATGTATATCGATGTATACAGATGTTTATATGTATAAGCGCTTGTATGTATATGTACAGAACGATACGGCATAAGGATTCCACACCAATCACAGACCTCTAATTCGTTCCACAGCTGATCTCGTCTACACAGAGCTTATAACCAGAAGGCTTGGGCACAAATAGAAAAGTCCGTTACGCAGGGGCTGCGTAAACTAAGCAGATTTCCCACGTGAAGTTTTACAATAGAGAAATCTGCATACTGGTAACACAATACCACCCAGATTAAATACAAACGGCAATGAGAAATCTTTCAGTTAATTAAAATAAATTCCCAACAGAAACGGCTTCTGAATTGCAAGAATAATTTATATTTTAATAACTCAAATTTTAGTAGTCCAAGAGCTAAAGAAGGGGGGTGGCGGATGAGCAGAACGTATTTACATAAATCTCACAAAGTAACGAAGGTAAGGTAAGGTAAGGTTAGAAACTACAGGTAAGGTTAGAAGAAGCTTCCACCTGAGCCGAGTACTGACGGAAATGGCCGACCTAATCCGAACTATAGCCGATCACAGACTTCATAAAAATGCAAATATCTCGGTTAATATTCAAGATAGAGAATAAATGTCACAAAAACAATATTTATAGTAAAATTGATAAATTTGAAATAAGATTGATTCTGTACAATCTTTCGATTTGACGTATCAGATTAACGGAGATATTTCGAATTTACAAAACGAAAATCCGTCTCCTCTAAACCCCCCCCCCTCACACTGGTCCTATTTCATCCGTTAACGAACTTGATCTTTCTTTTTACATAAAACGACTAAATATCGAGTTTGGTAACGATCAAACAAAGCTAGAGCTGTAACAGATATATATATATATATATATAGTTTTGAACGGACCTCATTTTGGTCATCAAGAAAAATGTCGAAAATTCCGTCATGAGTATAACCTCAATAGCTGATTTCCCTTAAGGGAAATCTGCTAAAATGACATGAAACAGTTGGTTTGAAACCTTCCTAAATTAAGGTCTTTGAGAAATGTCTGTTACATTGATCTATTTGGAACTGTAAATTTTTTTTTTTTTTTACCTATTTGGTATTTTTTTTTTTAAATACCTATTTGGATTTATTTAAGTGAATACAATCTTATTGTAGCATAACTCCAATAATAGTTATAGAGCCTACCTGGTATTAGATAGGCTATTGCTGAACAACATTCAATGGGACTTATAGCCATAAGTTTTTATTTTCCTGCATGGTTTTAGTTTTGACTTAGAAGAATAATATTAAACTTAGGTTTGTACTCTTGGGGAAATTCTAAATGTCTCAGGTAAGAGGCGATGATAATTATTAAATAGAATAACCCCGCATTTATAGCAGAGTAAACATTTTCTCTGAAGCAATAAAGACTGTTGCTCAGAGCTGAAGATATTTTTTTAATGCCTTAAGAAAAAATTCCATCTTTACTTCAGCCCATCAACTGCAAGCGGGTAGTAAAACTAATGGAGGCTGACCGATATAACAGAGAAGTAACCTTCCTTCTGTTTATATATGCCTTTGATAAGAAGGGAGTAGCTCATAAATCCACCTGTTTTCCTCAGATAATGTTAGAGTGATTTATGTCAAACGCTATCTCACTTTCGGACACTTTTATATCTATGTCACTGAGTGTAATTGTTAATCTCAGGTGAAGAAGCACTTATATGAAGGTGCAATACAACCTTTGTCACTGTCCTATTGGGTCAGTGTGACCTAATGCTATTAGTGCTAATATTTCTTATAATCAATTTGCAACTAAACATAACAATATTAGAGCTATCCTTTCATATAACTGCCCAGAAATCATATCTCAACCTAACTGTACTGCATTACGAAACGTAGTTACGTTTATTACTAAAATAATAAACTTTCTTTATTACAGTTCTTTTTGGATTGCAAAATCAAACCCACAAGCTACAGAGTTTTTATCACTGGACAAGTTATTTAACAATGCACTAAGCACTTGGTAAATTATTCTTAACTATTACTCACAGTATGCACTGATAACTTCACTTCTGATTTGCACAATAACTCAGGATCACGTGAACCACTGTATCACAAAACACGACACTGCACTGATTTAATGACGGACTCATAAAATAAACTCCTTAGGCCCACCCTGGCTAGAAAAGGATGGTAACCTGTAGATAACCCGTCTCGATCAGCCTAGTAGCATAAAGTGGACGTAAAAAAAAAAAAAAAAAAAAAAAAAAAAGTAAACGGAACTTCACATAACTGTGTGTACTGTTCTTCACAGAAAACACAGTACCGCACTGAAACTAAAATGCACTGTTCCCTCAAGCTGCACTGAGCGTACTGTTCACTAAAGCTGCACCGAACGCACCGTTATTCACTAGATAAGAACTGAGAAAAAATTGACTGTCGAGAGAGCTGGGCCGCTTTTAGCAGATTTCCCTTAAGGGGCTAAATCAGCTATTGAGGTCGTACTCATGACGCAAGTTTTGAAAAATTTCCTCAAATGTCCATCGACCCTACCCAGGAGATGACAAAAATGAAGTCCGTTCAAGATTATATATATATATATATATATATTTGTTTTACGTAAAAAGAAAGATCAAGTTCTTTAATGGCTGAAATCGGACCAGTGGTGGGCGGGGGTTTAGAGGGGATTTTTGAAAATTTGAAATTTCTCCGTTATTATGCGTCGGATCGAAAAATTGTATAGAATCAATCTTATTGCAAATTAAAATAATAAATAAATATTGTTCTCTACATTTATTCTGAATCTGGAATATTAACCGAGATATTTGCATCTGTATGCATGTGTGTGGTCGGCAGGAGTCGGTTGCGTTCGGCACTCTCCACCGAGAGCTAGGGCTGGCCGTTTCGGCAACTGTTCGTCCCTCGTGAATAGGTTTAGAGATTCCTTACTACTACTATTTGTTATTACGCAGATTTCTCTATTGTAAAACTTCACGTGGGAAATCTGCTTAGTTTACGCAGCCCCGGCGTGACGGACTTTTATAGTCGTGCGGCGAGATCAGAGGAAAAGGTCCCAGTCTAGTAGCCTAGATCCCAGACGGGTGTTGGCGCCAACGGTCCTGCCATCAGTCGGCTCCTTCCATCTACTTCGTACTTCTTAAATACGTGCTTAACTCTGTTTAATTGTCTCATATTTGTTTTTGCAACAATATATTTTTATACACGTACCTCTGTGTAATTTTCTATAATGTTCTTTACTATTTTTCTCCGAATCTTAACTGAGATATCTGAATTTTTCAATTTTCAACCTTCATTAAACCCCCCACTTTAAGTCAATACACGTTAAAAATATGTAGACGCATCATAAAAAGTCT
This sequence comes from Riptortus pedestris, assembly GCA_019009955.1. Taxonomy (NCBI): domain Eukaryota; kingdom Metazoa; phylum Arthropoda; class Insecta; order Hemiptera; family Alydidae; genus Riptortus; species Riptortus pedestris. Next base: position 245,305,752 of record CM032228.1, read on the forward strand.
TATTCCAAGCTTAAATATCAAGATTGTTTTCAACTCTGGCCTTAATCTCACATGACAAACCTAGAGTGGGGAATTTGATTCCCGTCTGGGCACAGGAATTTATTTAGGGACGAACTCATTAAATAAAACCCTTAGCCCCACCCTGGCTAGAAAAGGGTGGTCACCTGGAGAGTACCCCTTCAAATTAACCGTATTAGCAAAACATGGATTTTAATAAATAACAATAATAATAGGAAGCACTAGGGTCTATCCAACTATTTTTTTGGTGGATTGAGTTCCAGCCTACTCGCTTCTTCAAATTTATGAATTATAATTCTTAGTTGATAAAAAAATAAATAAATAATAAAATGAAATACAGCACTAAAATGCTTTGGAATGTGAACAATCTCTTAGAATTCCTCAATCCCATTTGAACCAGCGAAGCGAATTTAACAAGAAAAGGGTAAAACCCCTCAGGGTGGAAGCACTAACTGGAGGGGGCGTTCTTTAATTTACTCGAACATTCAACCAGAACAAATCTGAACACACCAAAATTTCCCTAGTTTTAACACTTAATTTTTTTTTTTTCGGACAAACTTGGGAAAGAGTAAAGCCGGATACAAGGAAGGGAACACAAGCTCTTTTAGTAGGTTATACAATGACGAAATAGGCTATTCAGATTGTGTTCGTGGCGTGAGTTGTGCCAAATGTACATCAAACCTACCTAGGAAATGAAAAAAAATGAGCTCCGTTCAAAATTTAAATTTATATATGTATATATATATATATATATATATATATATATATATATATATATATATATATATATACTAGCTAAGGTACCCGGCGATGCCCGGGAAATTATTGTTGACTCACTATTGATGGTATTTTGATAGTAAGACTTCAATGTGTACAATTACACTGCCCTCCATGACGTAATGATTTTCCGAAATAACCAACCCTGAAGGGTAACTTTTGGAGATTAATAGAATAGAAATTTTAGTTTTGAAGGATAAATGAAAATGTGTTCCTAATTTATCCTTCTACACATTATGACTCATCGTTTTTCAATAATTCAAACCATAATCATGGGCAGCATTTATCACAATTAAATATCATCTATAATGAACATATTTTCTTTCAAAAGCCAACCCGAGCTCAAATAGTTTAGGCAAAGTTTTGCACGTAAGATTATATTTGTAATAGTGAATCTCACTGGAAATCACTTCCAGCAATGCCAGACGGGAATAAAAAAACTCAATATGGTAAGGCTCCCGTCATCTTCCGGTCCCGCATTAGACTTATATTTATAATCATGGATATTAATATTGTCATAACCAGCTAAGTTCATTGTCAATTTAGTGCTAACCACCCACGTCACAAAAATTGTAGTGTATATCACGTTTATACTTTTCTATACGACAAAAGTGAATATAACAAAAGTTACTTTAAATAGAAAAATAAACTACTTTTGTCATGTGCATATTTGAGAAAACCCAATTGAAAACGAAATACAGTTATTATTAAATTCAGGCCTCTCCTACAACCACCACTCCTGCCCGTCCCTAGAAATCTTGGTATGGCTTATTATAAAGAAGGTGTTAGTACTAATACACATACCGAGTTTTATTTAGTGCCGTTAAGTCTTTCGTGCCAAATATAATTGTTGACTCCCGCAATAATTTTTGGCGTTTATACTTTTCTATACGACAAAAGTGTACATAACAAAAGTTACTCTAAATAACAAAATAAACAACTTTTGTTATGTGCATATTTGCCGAAAAACCAATAGGAAACGAAATATCGCTATTTTTAATTTCAGGCCTCCCTTATAACCCCCACTCCTGTTTGTCTCAGAGAATATTAATGTAGCCTAAAGTCTAAGTTGGGTTAGTAGTAATATACATACCAAGTTTCATAAAATTGGGTTCAGCCGTTTATGCGTGAAAAGGTAACAAACAAACAAACAAATAAACAAACAAACAAACAAACAGACGCTAAAGAAACAAAATGCAGTTATGGTGTCTATGACATGTGAAACGAAAAGTTATAGTGAAATTTCGCGAAAAAAATCAATGTACAGACAGAGGTTACAATTTTATATATATATATAGATGTGTGTGTGCACTCAATCTGAACCTTCTAAAATTTCCCTACTTTTAACAATTAATTTTAGCAAATTTCCCCCAAGGGAAATCAGCTTTTGTGGTCGTACTCATGACAGCGATTTTCGAAAAATTTCTTCAAATGTCCATCGATCCTACCCAGGAGATGACGAAAATGAGATCCGTTCAAAATTATATATATATTTATGATATATGATGAACAACCTCATTACAAGGCTAAATACCAAATATTGTTTTCATTGAACTTTTACTTTGTGATATATATCCAATTGCTTTTTCCCCCCCCCCCCCTACTTTTGTACTTGCATTACTAAAATTCGAGTGATTCAGATACACCTGATTCTCAGTCATTACAAATTACAACACTAGTTTTAGTAAATTGTTTTCAATAATGTTAATATGCTATATTCAGATAAATTTCATTAATTTTAGTAGATTTCCCTTAAGGGAAATCAGCTATTGAGGTTGTACTCATGACGGGATTTTCAAATATCCATCAATCCTACCTAGTAGATGACGAAAAGGAGGTCCTTTCAAAACTGTATACATATCTATATGTATATATATCTATATATTTGTCTGTTACTGCTCTAGCGGTCGCAATTTTTGTTTGATCGTTACCAAACTCGATATTTAGCCGTTTTATGTAAAAAGAAAGATCAAGTTCGTTAACAGCTGAAATCGGACCAGTGGGAGGGGGTTTAGAGGGGAGGATTTTCGAAAACTCGAAATATCTCCGTTACTATACGTCGGATCGAAAGATTGTACAGGCTCAATCTTATTGCAAATTAAATTTACTATAAATATTGTTATATACATTTATTCTCTATCTTGAATATTAACCGAGATATTTTCATTTTTATTAAATCTGGGCGGCTAACGGACGGGTGACATTCCCGTCAAAAGCTAGTTCGGCCGTTTCCTTAACTGCTCGACTCTCGTGAAATTTCACGTGGGAAATCTTCTTAGTTTACGCAGCCCCTGCGTGACGGACTTTTTTTGTCTTTCTGGTATATCTATCTATTTAGTGCTACGCGGTTGGCTGGCCTGTTTGTGTACAATTCAGCCAGTTTCCATTGTAGAGATTATTAACTTGTATTGTAAATTGACTGAAAAATTTCTCATTACCGTTTGTATTTATTCACTTAACACTCACAGTAGTGGTACCTGTATATTTATCTACAGTAAACGTTCGCTTGGGAAACCTTCTTAGTTTACGCAGTCCCTGCCTGACGGACTTTCTTCTTTTAGTGTTGATTGTCCACATCCTGGCCTGTACAAGGTTCGGGTTTTGCCACACCTGTTTCTCGTGACAGTCCTACTCCATTCTGTCTAATGGCCTGGCTGCTGGGAGAGAGTGAGCCTGAGTGTCCGGAGAAAGAATGAAAAGTGCGTAGGATCGAGCGTGGGCATTGGAAAGTGGTCTAGTCGGAAAACCCCCACAACAAACTGCCAAACATACTTTCACGAAGAATTTAAATCAAGGAGCTATATTTCGAATTTAATTAGAATTATTAGCTTATTTCGGTTAAGCATATTTATATAGTTAACGCTCTTGCGGTCGCATTTCAGCAGAATTCCCTTACGTAGTTATTGAGGTTGTGGTCATGACGCGATTTTCAAAAATTTTGTCAAATGTCCATACTAACACGCAGGAAATCTGCTTAGTTTACGCCATTGTGCGGCGGACTTTTTGTTCGATCATGAACAAACTGGAGTCATATACATCGATGACATATTTCAACAACTGGAGAGTTCAAAGATTCCAAATATCTCCGTTATTATACGTCGGTTCGAAAAATTACGTCGAGACAACATTATTTGCAAAGTTAATTTCACTCGATTAACAGTTAATACATTTTTTTTTTTTTTAAAACTGGAATTTAACTGAGAAATTTCCAACTTAAAGAGAAATCAGCAACAGAGGCTGTACTCATGTGGCGATTTTTAACAATTTCTTCAAATGTCCTTCGATCCTATCTAGATGACGGGGAATGAGGTCCGTTCAAAATTGTACATATATATATATGTCTCGAAATTTCACGATAACTTTTCGTTTCACATGTCACAGACACCATAACTGCATTTGTTTCTTTGGTGTCTGTTTGTTTGGTTATTTGTTTGTTTGTTACCTTTTCACGCATAAACGGCTGAACCGAATTTTATGAACCTTGGTATGTATATTACTACTAACCAAACTTAGACTTTAGGCTATATTAATATCCTTTGAAGCGAACAGGAGTGGGGGTTATAAGGGAAGCCTGAAATTAAAAATAGCGATATTTCGTTTTCTATTGGTTTTTCGGCAAATATGAACATATCAAAAGTTGTTTATTTTGTTATTTAGAGTAACTTTTGTTATATACACATTTTCGTATACCGAATTATAAACGAGATATACGCTGAAACCTATAGCAGAAGTGAACAATCTTATTTAGGACAAAAGACCCAACCGAAATAAATAAAACTCGGTATGTGTATTAGCACTAACGCCTTCCTTATAATAAGCCATACTAACATTTCTAGGGATGGGCAGGAGTGGGGGTTATAAGGGAGACCTGAAATTAAAAGTAGTGATATTTCGTTTCCTATTGGGGTTTCGGCAAATATGCACTTAACAAAAGTTGTTTATTTTGTTATTTAGAGAAATTTGCTCAACAATTCTTTTCAATATGAGCTACCAGGTACCTCACCTGGAATAATTAATTCTAATTATAATATATTATTATAATATTTTTTCCTTAATAATTTAAATCTATGCATAATGGACAGGAAACGGGAAATATGCCAATATGGAGGACAGTGAAGTCTTACATAAAAAATTAATTTTATTATTAACAAATCCACAGCAACGACGAGTATAAACCCTAAACACTGGGAAGGGTAAATGTCAAAATATTGTGCAAAGTAAAGCCTTGCCAAAAAAATACAATCGCCATCCAGCCTCAAATGAATTCCCGGGCGAAGCCGGGTATCTGAGCTAGTATATATATATATATATATATATATATATATTTGTTAGTACCAGTATTTTGAGGGGGGGGGTCCGAAAATTATTATTACATTCGTATTGAAACATTGCATAAAACCTATCTTAATGCAAATTTAATTTTCTATAAATGCTGTTATATATTTGTCCCTATCATGAATATTAACTGAGATATTTGGATTTTTTCAGCTATCAATAAGCCCCCACTCCTACTCATGCCATATTAACAACACACTCCAAAATTCAAAATATCTCCGTTATTATGAATTGGAACGTATAATGTTATAGAACCAATCTGGTTAAACTATTATTACTCTACAATTCTTGACGTATGCATTTTCTATTAAGTCAAATATTAAGCGAGCTATTAGGACTTTTTGTTTTAGCCTTCAATAACTTCCCCCCTCCCCCAAATGTTGTAGAATGGAAATCTGCTTTGTTTACGCATCCACTGCGTCAGGGATTTTTATCATTTTCAGTCTTCGGTAAACCTCCATTACTTTTCATGTAATACTAAAAATAGGCTGTTTTGATATTTAGTGATCGGTGTTGCAGGAACTATCACTTTAGTAAAAGAAAGTGTGGAATGTTGACTTCCTGTATTAATTCTAGAAAATACAAATTTATGAGCAATTTAACTGGTTCACACAATTACACACATTGCCGTGTGAAACCGGCAGTTCAAAACAATGATTTAAAACAGGAAGATTACATCTTTCGTTTCGTGATATGCTATTATGTCATGAAGCACTTGTGCCGAAGGTGAAGTACCAAATATTGTTTTCATATTTTCGATCTGGCGTCATCATCAACAACACACTCGATATTAAACAGTTTCGTGGCTAATCTGAGGATTATAGGGGCTCAGGTTAGCCATGTGAGTTAAAGCGTTGACCTGAATCTCACATGGTAAACCTAGAGTGGCGAGTTTCGTTCCCTCCTGGGCAAAGGAAATTATCTAGTGACGGAATACATTAAAAAAATCCTTAGTCCCACCCTGGCTAGAAAAGGGTGATAACCAGTAGATAACCCTTCCCAATTAACTTTAGTTGCAAAAAGTGGACGTTAATAAATAATTTTATTTAATTTAAAGAGTATAGTTCAAAAAGGAGGAATAATTGAAAAATCTAAATATGTTAAGGTAATTATGAGTCTGATTGGTAAACGTTTATACAACAAGTGTGTTTTGATTTTGTCTACAACTAATGTTTTATACATGCTTTTTCTGAGTCGAATATAAACGGAGTTATTTTTCGGTTTCGGCTTTTTGAAAACACCCAAGTCTCTAGTCCTAATAACAATTTATTTCCTATTTACCTAGAACCCCCCCCCCCCTTCCTACAATGAGGTAGAAATATAGAATAGACGTTAAGATGAGATCGTGAGCTAAACATGTTGCAGTGCGTGGAAATCTGCTTCGCATACGCAGCCTGATATACTGCAAGGAGATTTTCCTGAGGGCTATTGAGGATCTACTGATCATTGGAATTTTGAAAACTTCTCCAAGTTTCCATCGATCCTACCCAGGAGATAACGAAAAAAATTCGTTACGTAGGGACTGTGTACTCTAAGCAGATTTCCTAGGTGCGTCACGTATTTGCATTTATCTCAAAACATAAAAGTTCAATGAGAACAATATTTGTTATTTAGGCTTCAAATAAAGTTCTTCATAATATAAAAGTTTATTAATATGACATAAGTAAGAATGATGGTTTACTGAAGGCCGAAAACTAAAAAAAATGCCTATATCTTGGTTAATAATCAAGATAATGGAAAAACGTACATAACAAAATTTATAGCACATTACATTTGCAATAAAATTCATTCTTTACTAATTTTCGACCCGACGCATAATAATGGAGCTCGAATTTTCTGGTCCTATTTTGGCCGTTAACGAACTTGAATTCATTTTTACATGAAACGTTTAAATATGGAGTTTTCTGTTTATCAGACAAAAATTGCAACTACTAGAGCGTTAATAGACATACCACTGGGAGGGTGGGTTTCAAGGGGGAGAATTTCGAAAATTCAAAATATCTTCGTTATTATTCGTCGGATCGAAAAATCGTATAGAACCAAATTTATTGCAGATAAAATATACAGTAAATATTGTTATATATTTTTATCCTCTTACGTTTATATTAGCAGAAATGCCTGCATTTTAGCAGATTCCCCCTAAGGGAAATCAGCTAATGAGGTCGAACTCATGACGCGATTATCGAAAATTTTCGTCAAATTGTCCATCGATACTACCCAGGAGATGACGAAAATCAGGTCCGTTCAAAATTATATATATATATATATATATATATATATATATATATATATATATATATATATATATATATATATATATATATATTTGTCTGTTAACGCTCTAGCGGTCGCAATTTTTGTTTGATCGTTACGAAACTCGATATTTAACCGTTTTATGTAAAAAGACAGATCAAGTTCGTTAATAGCTGAAATCGGACCAGAGGGAGGGGGGGGGTTTAGAGGGGGGATATTCGAAAATTCAAAATATCTCCGTTATTATGCATCGGATCGAAAAATTGTATAGAACCAATCTTAATGCAAATTAAATTTACTGTAACTATTGTTATTGCATTTATTCTCTATCTTGAATATTAACCGAGATATTTGCATTTTTATGACGTGTGTGGTCGGGTATAGTTCGGATTACGTCGGCCATCTTCGTCATTTCTCGGCTCAGGCGGAAGTTTCTTCTAACCTGTCCTTTCTAACCTAACCTTACCTACCTTCGTTACTTTGCGAGATTTATACAAATATGTTCTGTTCATCCGCCCCCCCCCCTTCTTTAGCTCTTGGACTACTAAAATTTGAGTTATTAAAATATAAATTATTCTAACGATTCAGAAGCCGTTTCAGTTGGGAATTTATTTTAATTAACTGAATGATTTCTCATTACCGTTTGTATTTAATCAGGGTGGTATTGTGTTACCAGTATGCAGATTTCTCTATTGTAAAACTTCACATGGGAAATCTGCATAGTTTACGCAGCCCCTGACTTTTTCAGTTTTCAGAGTTTAGCTCCCACTTCTACTCATGTCATATTAGCAATAGGTCTTATATCATAAACGACATTATTTCAAGCTTAAATACCAAATATTGTTTCCATTGAACGTTTACTCTCTGAGAAACTACGTATTGTGATGACTAAGATTTTGCTGTAATAAATCGAAAATATTTATTTCTTCTATACCATACTCGATATTTAACTCTTCTGTTCCACAATAAAAATCGTATTAGTTAACGGCTGAAATCGGGGTTGTAATCAGGGGGGGGTGGTTAGAAGTGGGGTATTGAAAATTTACAATATTGTTGTTATGAGTTTTATCGCAAAATGTTATAGAACCAATCTTGTTAAGCTAGAGATGCTCTACAATTTATGTTCTGTACATTTTTTTGCTAGTCAAATATTAACCAAGATATTTCCACTTCCTTTTTTTCAGCCTTCTATTACTCCCCTCCCCTACAACCATTTTAGCAGATTTCCCTTCAGGGAAATCAGCTATTGAGGTTGTACTCATGACGCGATTTTCGAAAATTTTCTTCAAATGTCCATCGATCCTACCCAGATGACGAAAATGAGGTCTGTTCAAAATATATATATATATATATATATATATATATATATATATATATATATATATATAATTTTGAACGGTGTTTTATGTAAAAAGACAGATCAAGTTCGTTAATGGCTGAAATCGGACTAGAGGGAGGGGGGTTTAGAGGGGGGATTTTCGAAAAATCGAAATATCTCCGCTAATATGCATCGGATCGAAAAATTGTATAGAACCAATCTTATTGCAAATTAATTATACTATAAATATTGTTATATACATTTATTCTGTATCTTGGATATTAACCGAGATATTTGCATTTGTATGCGTGTGTGTGGTCGGCTACGTTCGGGACTCTCCGCCGAGAGCTAGTGCGAGCCGTTTCGGTAACTGCTCGTCACTCGTGAATAGGTTTAGAGTTTCCTTACTACTACTGTTGTAATTAGGCGGATTTCTCTATTTTATAACTTCACGTGGGAAATCTGCTTAGTTTAGGCAGCCCTTGCGTGACGGAGTTTTACTCATCGGTTTTATACAAAGAAATAGGCAATGAGATCACAAATGTGCTATTATACCAGCACGTGGAAATCTGCTTAATGTACTCATCCCCTGAGTGACGGACTTTATTTAAGTAACAACTGACCTTTGTCCTTTGTAATATATAGCTTTTTAATCTAAATTTTACATTATATTTAAATTTAATTTTTATATTGCAATCGAATCTAATGTAATATTTTATTTGGTGAATTTTACATAATTAAAAAAAATTGTTATCTTTTTTATATTCAATGATTTTTTTATGTCAACAGGCACTGAAGGTGGTGCTGGACCTCTGAAATTGGACTCAGTCCTAATAAATGTTTTCTGGAGGAAACAGGCCTAGTTAGTTCATTCAGATAGCCAAAGAACGCCTAATCTGCTCAACGAGAACGACCACCTCCACATAGCTCTTTGGCTTTATCAATTTGAATGTGGAGTTGAGCGGTGCATTAGGAACGTAGCAACTGCATGGGTTGAGTGACATAGAGGAAGCGAGTGTTTTAGCTGCAATTGGCTCTATTAAAGTCATTGCCCCATTCGTAGGCTGTGAATCTCTACTTTCCCTATTCAAGTTGTGACGGTAAACTATTTGTTCCACTTATAATCAACAGATGTGAGCATACATTGCTTTTCAGAGAGAGAGAAAGAGGGAGGGGAGAAGGAAAGAGATAGATATGTAGATAGACAGACAGACTGAGAAGATGAGAGAGAGCGTGATACATAAACAGAGAGATAATAGATACATTTAACTGATAAAACTAAAGTAGTCTCCTTTTTGTTTGATGGTTACCAGGTGTATAAGCTTGAAACTCAAGTTTTAAATCTGTTTTGCTAAACTTAAGTTCATGTTTTTTAAAGGGAAATTCGAAATATTTTCGTTATTCCTCTCTCTCTCTCTCTCTCTCTCTCTCTCTCTCTCTCTCTCTCTCTCCCCTCACCCCCTCTCCCCCTCCCCTCTCCCTCTCTCCCTCTCTCCTCTCCCCCTCTCTCCCCTCTCCCCCTCTCCCCCTCTCTCCCTCACCCCTCTCTCCCCCTTTCCCCCTCTCTCCCCCTCTCCCACCCTCTCTGCCCCTCTCTCCCCCTCTCTCCCTCTCTCTCCCCCTCTCTCCCTCTCTCCCCCTTTCTCCCCCTCTCCCCCTCTCCCCCTCTCTCCCTCTCTCCCTCTCTCCCTCTCTCACTCCCCCCCTCACTCACTCTCTCCCTCTCCCCCCTCTCTCCCCCTCCCCCCCTCTCTCCCTCTCTCCCTCTCCCCCCCTCTCTCCCTCTCTCCCTCCCTCTCTCCCTCCCACTCTCCCTCCCTCTCTCTCTCCCTCTCTCTCGCTCTCTCTCCCGCTCTCCCCCTCTCCCCCTCTCTCCCTCTCCCCCTCTCCCTCTCTCTCCCTCTCTCCCTCTCTCCCTCTCCCTGACCCTCTCTCCCTCTCCCCTTCCCTCCTCTCCCTCCCCTCCCTCCCTCCTCTCTCTCTCTCTCTCTCTCTCTCCCCTCTCTCCCCTCTCCTCTCTCCCTCTCCCCCTCTCTCTCCCTCCTCTCCTCTCTCTCCCCTCTCTCCCTCCCCCTCTCTCCCTCTCCCTCTCTCCCTCACTCTCCCTCGCTCCCTCCCTCCCTCCCTCCCTCTCTCTCTCCCTCCCTCCCTCCCTACCTCCCTCCCTCTCTCCCTCCCTCCCTCTCTCCCTCTCTCTCTCTCTCCCTCTCTCTCTCTTCTCTCTCTCTCTCCCTCTCTCTCTCTCCCTCTCTCTCCCTCCCTCCCTCCCTCCTCCCTCCCTCCCTCCCTCCCTCCTCCCTCCCTCCCTCCCTCCCTCCCTCCCTCCCTCCCTCCCTCCCTCCCCCCTCTCTCCCTCCCTCCATCCCCTCTCTCTCCCTCCCTCCCTCCATACATCGGGGGCAAAGATTAGCCATGTGAGCTTCAAAAGAACCAAACAAAAATTAATTTTGTGTATGTATAGGTGATTGTAGGGAAGCCGAATAGACAAGATGCATGACAGAGCGACAGGAAGTAGGAGGGGCAGGCCCACACATAGATGGTATGACCCCAGACAGGACTTGCGTAGGCTGGGTCTCGGGCTGGCTGAGGATGGTGAATCAACCCCAGGGGAAACAAGCTATTGGGGGCGTACTCATGATGGGATTTTCGAAACATTTCTTCAAATGTCCTTTGATCGATGTCCAGGTAATACGAAAATGAAGTCCGTTCAAAATTATATATATATATATATATATATATATATATATATATATATATATATATATTTGCCTGTTAACTCAGTGGTCGCAATTTTTTTTTAGTGGTACCCAACTTGTTATGGTAGAAATCTTACAAGAGGGAACTGGGCTTAGAGGGAGGATTTTGAAAATTTGACATATCTCCGTTACTGTAAGTCTGATCGAAAAATTTTGCATATCCAGTCTTATTGCAAATTATATTATTTATAACTATTGTTATATGCATACTTTCTTGATCTCAAATAAATACCGAGATATATGACTTTTTTTCCCCTTAAGGGAAATCAGCTATTGAGGTTGTACTCATAACGGAATTTTCGAAATTTTTCTTCAAATGTTCACCGATCCTACCTAGTAGATGACGAAAATGAAAATGAAGTCCGTTCAAAACTGTATATATATATATATATATATATATATATATATATATATATATATATATATATATATATACACACACACATTAGTCTGTTACCGCTCTAGCGGTCGCAATTTTTGTTTGATCAGTACCAAACTTGATATTTAGTCGTTTTATGTAAAAAGAAAGATCAAGTTCGTTAACGGCTGAAATCGGACCCCCCCCCCCCTTTAGTTCTTGGACTACTAAAATTTGAGTTATTAAAATATAAATTATTCTTACAATTCAGACGCCGTTTCAGTTGGGAATTTATTTTAATTAACTGAAAGATTTCTCATTACCGTTTGTATTTAATCACGGTGGTGTTGTGTTACCAGTATGCAGATTTATCTATTGTAAAACTTCACGTGGGAAATCTGCTTAGTTTACGCAGCCCCTGCGTGACGGACTTTTTTTAATTTTCAGCCTTCAATTTTGTCAATGAATAACCCATCATTTTTTGAACTTTCTTTTTTCAAACCGAAATACCAAATATTGTGTTCAACAGATCATTTCTACATGAGATACATGCAAATACGTTCTGATGATCCCCTCCCTCAATACTGATTGTGATAAACGTTAATCTGGGTTTCGACAAAATTAATATATTATATTCAGATATATTTCAGTAATTGTTTTTATTTTCTGTCAAAGATATTTCTTTCTTTAGGTTCTGACAGGGTGGCTGACCTGTTTATTTCCAATACAGACGCTTTCCGTTGTGGAGTTTACTAGCCCCTGCGCTAAGGATTATTTTCCCTGGAGCGAGAATGCAAAATACCCCAGGCAGATGTGTAAGGCCGTGTAGTCGAGGACATCTCTAGAGATCTCGGCTACTGTCCTTGGAAGGTCAGACGTCGGCCGAATAGCTAATCTAACAGGTGCCCATTATCACTCATGCAACAGCGTTGTTCCTCTAACGTGCCTCTCTTATCAATAGACTCGCCAGATAAAGAAAAACATGTTACGCTCTTAATCTCCCCTTTCTCTCGCTTATCAGTTCTTATCAATAAATACGCCGATCCGTTTAATACTTGAGATATAATCTCCTGCAAGAATTATTTCAGATTTTTTTTGCTTTGCTTTTTATTTCATTTAGTTTGTTATCGACTAGATCCAACCTCGAGCCTGGAATATATAATTTTCAGAGGGTGTTTCACGAAAAATCAGAGGTCAGGAGGCCAAAGCAGATAATTACGTTTAAATTTGTAAAACGAAAATTTTACAGTAACTCCTTTAGTACCTTCAATGCGTTAAAAAAGTTACATATAATGTTAATTATAAAAACATTCATAACGCAGAGATAGCATAAACTAAGGAGATTCCACACGGGCTGGTATGACACATTAGTGACTTCATCTCTTCACATATTCTGACAAAACCAGAAAGTACCAATTACTCACTTAATATTTGAATTATGAAAAAGTCCGTCGTGCAGGGGCTGCGTACACTTTCCCAGATCTCAAATCTGAGCAGATTTCCCTCTTGAAGTTTAACAATAGATAAATCTACATACTGGTAACACAACACCACCGTGAATATTAACTGAAAAATATACAAACGGTAATAAGAAATATTTTAGTAAATTTTAATAATTTCCTGGCGAGGAGCATCTGAAATGTCAACAAACAGGTCTGCCAACCTCTCACCAGAAAGAAAAACAATTACTAAAATATATTGGAATATAATGTGCTATATTTTATTAAAAAGTATTTACTATATCTGGTACTGAAGAATTTGAAGTACATACTTGCATTTGTCTCGTAGTATAAAGATGTCTTGAAAACAATATTTGGTATTTCAGCTTTGAATGAAATGGTTTATTATATAAGAGTTTTGTTTATGTAACAAGTGGGGGTTCGCTAAAGGCTAAAAACTGAAAAGTGAAAATATCTCGGTTAATATTCAAGATAGAGAATAAATGTATGTAACAATATTTATAGCACATTTAGTTTGAAATAAGATTAGTTCTGTACAATTTTTCAATCTTCAAAATAGTTAGTTAATTACATATTATTAATTAATATATTACATTATATATATAATTAAAATTTTAGTTTTAGATAAAACTCTTATTTATCGAGTTTGGTAACGATTAATAAAAAAACCCGAAGCGCTAGAACGGTAGCACACACACACACACACACACTTATATATATATATATATACAAATATATATATATATATATATATATATATATATATATATAAAATTGTAACCTCTGTCTGTACATTGATTTTTTTTCGCGAAATTTCACGATAACTTTTCGTTTCACATGTCATAGACACCATATCTGCATTTTGTTTCTTTCGTGTATGTTTGTTTGTTTGTTTGTTACCTTTTCACGCATAAACGGCTGAACCGAATTTTATGAAACTTGGTATGTATATTACTACTAACCCAACTTAGACTTTAGGCTATATTAATTTTCTCTGAGACGAACAGGAGTGGGGGTTATAAGGGAAGCCTGAAATTAAAAATATCGATATTTCGTTTTCTATTGGTTTTTCACCAAATATGAACATAACAGAAGTTGTTTATTTTGTTATTTAGAGTAACTTTTGTTATATACACTTTTGTCGTATACCGAAGTTTAAATGCGTTATACGCTAAAAATTATAGCGGGAGTCAACAATATTATTTGCCAAAAAAGACTCAACCGAACTAAATAAAACTCGGTATGTGTATTAGCAGTGAGGCCTTCATTATAATAAGCCATACCAACATTTCTATGTACGGGCAGGAGTGGGAGTTATAAGGGAAGCCTGAAATTAAAAATAGCGATATTTCGTTTCCTATTGGTTTTTCCGCAAATATAAACATAACAAAAGTTGTTTATTTTGTTATTTGGAGTAACTTTTGTTATATACACTTTTGTCGTATACCTAAGTATAAATGAGTTATACGTTAAAACTATAGCGGGCACTAACGGCTGAACCGAACTTAACAAAACTCGGTATGTAAATTAGCATTAATTCTTCCATGATTATAAGTTATATTAAAATTTTTAGGTTCGAACGGGAGGGGGGTTATAAGGGAGGCCTGAAATAAAAATTCACCATATTTACATGTATAAGAGACGGGAAGTATAAAAATATCGAAGACTGTGAAGAATTATCGAACAAATAATTCTATTATTAGCAAATCACCGGCAACGACGGGTATCAACCCTAAACACTAGGACGGGTAAATGTCAAAATATTGTGCAATGTAAAGCCTGCTAAAAAATACCATCACCATTCAGCCTCAAATGAATTCCCGGGCGAAGCCGGGTATCTGAGCTAGTATATATATATATATATTCTATATATATATATATATATATACTGTTTCGAAAATGGTAGCATGCATTCGACGAAGGCCAGGAAGTTCAAAACAGATAATTCCTTTGAAATTCGATAACGAAAACTTTCTATTTTATATTTTACAATAATCCTTTACTACAAGACTACAAGATAAAGTTGCATGATGAGTTAAGCAGGAAAAGGGAGGATACGAACATGTCACTATTATTATTCGAAACACAGCTTTTCAATGCGTTTAATTACCATTTATTATATCACGGATATCATAACTAAATCAGTGCAAATTTTCATGTACATTATCAGGACATTGGTTTTACTTGAAGAATGACGGAATGATGTTGTGCAGAGGTTAATTATATTTCCATGAATTCCATATGATATTATGTTATGTAACCATGTATTTCTTTAGTAAATTAAAAAAAAATAATGAAAGTTAATTAATGCAAAGTGAATACTTTATAGTATTAAAAAGTATAATTTGAAAGCGAATAAAATGGTTTGCAGCTAAAAAACAATGAGAGTAAATGTAAATTAATAAATACAAAAGAAATTAAGATTTAATCAAACGAATATAATTATAAATGGTAATGTCTTCCACATTCCATTGGAATTAATTGTTCTAAGTATTTCTGTTTATTAGCAGATTACCCTTGAGGGAAATCAGCTATTGAGGTCGTACTCATGACGCGATTTTCGAAGTTTTTCTTCAAATGTCCATCAATCCTACCGAGGTGATGACGAAAAATGTCCGTCACGCAGGGGCTGCGTAAACTAAGCAGGTTTCCCACGTGAAGTTTTACAGTAGAGAAATCTGCCCAATAACAGCTGTAGTAGTAAGGGATCTCTAAACATATTCACGAGGGACAAACAGTTACGGAAATGGCTGCCAGAGCTCTGGGCGGAAAGAACCGAACATAGCCGACCGACTCCTGCCGATCACACACAGAATACAAATGCAAATATCTGGGTTAATATTCAAGATACAGAATAAATGTAAAGAACAATATTTATAGTAAATTTAATTTGGAATAAGATTGATTCTATATAATTGTACGATCCGACGCCTAATAACGGAGATATTTCGAAAACCCCCCCTCCCACTAGTCCGATTTCAGCCGTTAACGAACTTGATCTTCCTCTTTACATCAAACGATTAAATACCGAGTTTGGTGTATAGAACCAATCTTATTGTAAATTAAATTTACTATAAATATTGTTCTATACATTTATTCTCTATCTTAAATATTAACCAAGATATTTGCATTTTTATAAATTGTGGGCCGATAACGGATTACAGACTTTCCCGCCAAAAGCTAGTTCGGCCCTTTGCTTAACTGTTCGGCTCTCGTATGGAGATTTCTCTATTGTATAACTTCACGTGGGAAATCTGCTTAGTTTACGCAGCTCCTGGGTGACGGACTTTTTTATTTATTCAGTTAATATTCACGGTAGAATAGTCTACCAGTATGTAGGTTTTCACTATTGCTAAACGTCACGAGGGAAATCTGCTTAGTTTACGCAGCCCCTGTATGGTGGACTTATATTTTAATTTCCTACTTCAGAAGTCCCTCACTCTTACTCATGTCAGGAGCTATTAGGATGAGTTGTTGCACCATGAACCATTTCATTTTGAGGTTAAATACCAAATACTGTTTTCTCTGAGCTTTTGCTTTGTGAGATACATAGCAAATATGCAATGCTAACAACAAGCGGGAAACCTGCTAATGTGTACGCAGCCCGTTTGTGCCGGACTTGACGTAGCCTCGATCTGATAGATCGATGGATTATAAATTAATAATAACTCGGCGACTCATTCCGTTTCAAAATGGGCAATCTTTCACTTTTGTCCTTGCCATTAAAGGCAAGCCAACCTTGGTCACTGGAGTAAGCTGACCGGACCGGCTCTGAGAATACCTTCTCTTGAGTCATCCATGAATCCCGTTCGTAAATCAAGATGGTAAACAGTTGTTTGATCTGTCGTATTCTGGATTGTTCTGAATTAGGAAATAAAGAAAACTCCGTCACGCAGAAGCTGCGTTTGTATATATAGACAGTTATTTTTTTAATAAGATAGGTTTTATACAATTTTTAGATCCAAAGTATGGAAACGAAGATATTTTCGAAATGAAATCACGTTGAAAATATTTGTAATAGTTCGTGTTTAGGCTTCGAATAACGTGGTATATGATATTACAGATAATTGTAAATTTGACATGAGTGGGGGTTTACAATTTGTTTGCTTAAAGCTGAAAATAAAAAAGTCCGTCACCACTTCAGTTACATACACGGCCGAACTAGCTTTTGGCGGGAACCATAGCTCGTCCATTATACTCATAAAAATGCAAATATCTCGGTTAATATTCAAGATATTCGGTCAAATTTTCGATCCGACACATAATAACGGAGATATTTCGAAATCCCCCCCCCCTCCTATTTGTCCGAATTCAGCCGTTAACGAAATTGATCTTCATTATTACATAAAACGTTTGAATATCGAGTTCGGTATCGAACAGACAAAAATTGCAACAGCTAGAGTGTTAACAGACAAATATATATAAAAGCCTATATATATGTTTGAACGGACCTCATTTTCGACATCTCCTGGGTAGGATCGATGGGCATTTGAAGAAATTAGTCGGAAGTCGCGTCATGAGTACGACCTCAATAGCTGATTTCCCTGACGGGAAATCTGCTAAAAATCTAACTATCTCGGTTAATATTCGTGATAGAGAAAACATTCACATTAGAACATTTATAGGCAAATCAATTTACAATAAAACTGGTTATATACAATTTTTGCGATCCGCCTTATAAGAGAGGTATTTCAAATTTTCGAATCACCCCTGAAAGCCCCCCCCCCCTTCCGCAAGACCGATTTCAACCGTTTCCTAATTTGATCTGTAAGTTTATATGATTAAAAGTTATACAGTTCGAGCTATCGAGTTTGGTAACGATACGACAAAAATTTCGAGCTGTACAGACAAGTATATATATATATATATATATATAAACACATCTTGAACGGACCTGAATTTCGTCATCTAGGTTTGATGGATATTTGAAGAAATTCTAGAAAATCACATCATGAGTACAACCTGATTAGCTCATGAAAATTCACAGACAAATATACCTACATACTAATATATATATATATATATATATATATATATATATATATATATATATATATATATATTACGACAGATGGCACCCTTCTTAAACTGTTTGAATTGGGCCAAAACCATTCTCTACATTAAAACATCTTATTTATATGTATCCACAATGCGTTTCTAACTATTTATCAAGGGGCTTCTTATCTCTAAATTATGTGATCTATTTTTTTATGCTTAATGAACACTGCCACGTTTTGTTTTCATTTCATACTTTAACGTTAACAAAAATGCAATAATATTGGTTGTATTACATCAGGTCAACTCTTCTAAATCATTGACCAGGCGATGAAAATAAATAAGATGTTTTAAAGAAGATGTGTGTTTTTGAGGGATTTTTTTAAAGCTTAATATTAAGGTTAGGTATTTTTATTATGTGTAAAATATTGAATTTCGAGATTTTCAGATTAGTTGCCATCTTCTAGAATAGGTATGGCCAACCTTTGACATTTTACGGGACAAACATTAATATGCAAATACGTACGAGGGCGCTTTTAAAAGTAGTGCATTTTAAAGAAGTGTTCATAATTTTTAACGATATATATCAGATATGAAATTATACGACAATGCGATTTTAATCCAATTTATTAAAATAAAATGAAATAAATAAAATAGGTACAACAATATAATTAAATCGTAAAATTTGGAATTATTACAAACAACGAAAGTTAAATAGAGACACCGAAATCATTGAGATACTTGAGCTTGAATTTGGGAAACTAATCTATCGATGTTAGGATTAAT
This sequence comes from Riptortus pedestris, assembly GCA_019009955.1. Classification (NCBI taxonomy): domain Eukaryota; kingdom Metazoa; phylum Arthropoda; class Insecta; order Hemiptera; family Alydidae; genus Riptortus; species Riptortus pedestris. The sequence goes on from CM032228.1 coordinate 245,324,808, forward strand.
TCCACTGATACAAAGACGAAAAGAATTTTCCAAATTATCGTGGATAGGACAAACGATGTTTTGATCGCCGTAATTAGTGTAATATTTTGTTTAATTGGGTTTCTAAAAATGTCTCGCGGGCCGGAGGTTGCCCACATATGTTCTAAAAAATACCCCGTCGTCGCCTGGGATTTTACTATCGATGGGCATTTGAAGAAATTATTAAGAAATGTCGTCATACGTTTGACCTATATGGCTGATTACTCTCAGAAATAGGATAGCTGACGTCAGTAGTGATAAGGGACTGCTGATAAGAGGAACAGGTGTTTGAAGGAAGGTTGCAGAGGGTTACCTTTGGGCGGCAAGCCACCGCCTCCTGGTTGCCCTTCGCCTCTCACATTTCACCTTGCTCGCCAACTCTCGTCTTTGACATTTGTCTGCAACAGAAAGCATAACAAAAATTTGATCTTCAAAACTTTTCAAAGAAATACCTTCAAACACAACAAATATGTATAATTTAAAGACAAAATTATGTATGTTATGCGTGCAATTTTTAAGACATCAACATATTGTTTCTACTTTTATACAAGATAATTTTATGATCTGAGATATATTTCAATGGAACTGAGGATAACGTAAAAAATTAAAACAATATTATTTTTACGACATCAGCGTATTGTTTGTATTAGCAGATTGCCCTTAAGGGAAATCAGCTATTGAGGTTGTACTCATGACGGAATTTCCGAAATTTTTCTTCAAATGTCCATCGATCCTACCTAGTAGATGACGAAAATGATATCCTTTCAAAACTGTATGTATATATATATATATATATATATATATATATATATATATACACATATATATTTGTCTGTTACCGCTCTAGTGGTTGCAATTTTTGTTTGATCGTTACCAAACTCGGAATTTAATCATTTTATGTAAAAAGGAAGTAAAGTTCGTTAATGGCTGAAATCGGACCAATGTGAGGGGGAGTTTAGAGGGGAGGATTTTCGGAAATTTGAAATATCTCCGTTACTGTAGGTCGGATCGAAAAATTGTACGAAACCAATCTTATTACAAATTAAATGTACTATAAATATTGTTATATGCATTTATTCTGTATCTTGAATATTAACCAAGATATTTGCATTTGTATTCTGCGTGTGGTCGCTATGTTCGGACTTTCCGAACGTTTGTTTTAGGTTTAGAGGTTTCTTACTACTACAGTTGTTATTAGGCAGATTTCTCTATTGTAAAACTTCACGTGGGAAATCTGCTTAGTTTACGCAGCCCCTGCGTGACGGACTTTTTTTTTGTACACGATAATTTCTTTGATCTAAAATATATTTCACTTGATCTGAGGACAAGGGTAGGTAGGGGTGGAAAGGGTTTGGGGAAAATCTAAAGGAAGGAAGATCATTCAGCCTGTAATATTTTAAAGATGAGTGCATATTTTAGCAGATTTCCCTTAAGTACAATCAGCTACTGAGGTCATACTCATGACGCGATTTTCAAAATACTTCTTCAAACGTCCATCGATCCAGCCCAGGAAATGACGAAAATGAGGTCCGTTCATCTAACTATATATTTGCCTGTTACTCAATTTCGTTTGATCGTTACCAAACTCGATATTTATTCGTTAACTGCTGAAATCCAGGGAGAGGGGTGGGGGTTTAGGGAGAATTTTGAAAATTCGAAATATCTCCGTTAATATACGTCGAATCATAAAAGTGTATAGGATGAATCTTATTGCAAATTTAATGTACTGATAGTTATTCATTATACAAGTGACGAAAGTTGTAAGTAATTTTACAACTCGAGTGAAACGTTTACCCACATGAACGAAGCAAGTGTGGTAATTTCACGAGAGTTGTAAATTCTTTTTTCATCACGAGTGTAATATTAAATTTTTTCTGTAATCGTGTAATACATGATCAGATCTAACCAGAATATGAACAAAATTAGGATGTTGTGAAGATTATAGTATGTTGTTGGTAGGTTATAAGCATGGTTGTGAAAGGTTATAAGCATAGTTATAAAACAACTAGTGATGATTGTGAAGTAGTGCAGTTATAAACAAGTGCAGGTTATAAACAAGGAAGGTAATTATTATTATATTTAAATTTTAAAATATATTGATTATTTCCACCAATAATTCATTCACATTTCAATTTATTTTGTTAAAATAAATTCTTTTAATGTTAAGAAACATTTAAAAGCATTTAATTTCCAATTTCAAATTTTTTTTTAAATTATACTTATTACTAATTAAGAAGGTAATTCACTTTCATCACTTGTGAAGAAAGTGATTACTTTCTTCACTCTATTGCAAAATGTTTCACTTTCTTCACTCATTTCAGTTTAGTAATGTTACCATTATTCAACGATTGCAGAAAAAAATATTGTTTTATACAATGATTCTCTCTTTTGAATATTAACCGAGAAATTTTCAGTTTTCAGCCTTCAGTAAACCCCCACTTCTACTCGTATTACATAAAGAATACTCTGTTATATAATAAACCACATTATTTGAACCTTAAATATAAAATATTGTTTTCCAGAGATCTTTATTATATGAGATAGATGCAAATATGTTCTTGTGACCGCCCCCCCCCTCGTCTTAAATTTTTGGACTACTAAAATTTGATAAAAATTATTCTGATTCATTATAAACGACAGTACTATATATAGTAATAGTTTTTTAATAAAATGAACATGTTATATTCTGATATGTTTCAGTTATTGTTTTCTTCCGGTGAGCCATTGGCAGACCTGATTGTTTACATTTGTGATGCTTCCCGCCGGGAGGGGAAATATTTCTTATTACCGTTTGTATTTATTCACTTAATATTCACGGTGGTTTTGTGTTAGCAGTATGTAGGTTTATCATATGATATTAATCTTCACAAGGGAAATCTGCTCAGTTTACGCAGCCCCTGCGTGACGGACGTTTTGCTATGTACATTGGAGAAATAGAGAACAGGTTTTCAGATGACGACATCACTCCAGAATATGGAAAATCCCCGAGTATGAGATAGCAAAGATTGCGCCAATAACCTATATCCGATTAGGTCAGGAATCCAAGGAATCTGCATTGCTCGTCATGCCTCATGATCTACCGATAGCTCCTTTCTCTTCAATATTATTTATTACTTTGGTTTACTGCTAAGGTTACAGTTTGAATATTGTTTAGAGTATTGCACGGTCGCTTGGACGTCCGGACTAAAGCAGAGGGCATCTCCGCTAAAAAAAAATATGTTTAATTATCCATGAATTGGTCCTAGCAGATGACAAAATGTGGTCCTTTCAAATATATATATATATAATTAGATTTTTATATATATATATTTATATATATATATATATATATATATTGGAACCTCTGTTACTGTACATTGATTTTTATCGCGAAATTTCACGAATAACTTTTCGTTTCACATGTCATAGACACCATAACTGCATTTTGTTTCTTCGTGATATGTTTGTTTGTTGTATTCGTTACCTTTTCACGCATAAACCAAAGGCTGAACCGATTTTATGAAACATTGGTATGTATTTTACATACTAACCCAGACTTAGACTTTTGGCCTATATTAATATTATCTAAGACAAACAGGTGTGGGGGTTATACGGAAGGCCTGAAATTAAAAATAGCGATATTGTTATATGCCCATAACAAAAGTTGTTTATTTTCTAATTTAGAGTAACTTTTGTTATATACACTTTTGCCGTATAAGGAAGTATAAATGAATCCCCGAGCGAAGCCGGGTATCTGTGTTCAGTTGTTTTATATATATATTTTTATAAATATATATATTTATATATTTATATATATTATTAATGTGTCTGTTACCACTCTAGAAGTAGTAAATTTTTGTTAATCAGAACAAATCTCGGCTATTTAATCGTGTAATGTAAAAAGTCCGTCACGCTGGGGTGCGTAAATAAGCCAGATTTCCCACGTGAAAGTTTTACAATTAGAAATCTGCTAAATAACAAACTGTAGTGAGTTAAGAAACTCTATAACCTAAAAAAACATAATTTAGGTGCGTAATAAACACCAGTGTTTCTACCGTTATACCTAACCTCTAAACTATCTCAGAGTGGGACGATAGTTATGGAAATGGCGCCAGAGCTCTCTGTCGGAAACTCCGAACATAGACCTATTGGTGACCAGCAGAATACAAATGCATATATCTCGGTTAATATTCAAGATAGAGAATTAAATGTATAGAAACATTATTTATTGTAAATGTAATTTGCATAAGATTGTTCTATACAATCTTTTGTTCCGACGTTTAGTAACGGGATATTTCGAATTTCGAAAATCCTCCTTAAACCCCCTCCCACTGGTCCGATTTTCAGCCGTTAACGAACTTGATCTTTCTTTTTACTAAAACGCTTATATATGAAGTTTGGTAGGATCAAACAAAATTTTGGCGACCGCTAGAGCGGTAACAGACATAACATATTATATAATTTAAATTTATATATATAGATATATATATATATATATATATATATACAGTCTTTGAACGGACCTCATTTTCGTCATTCTACTAGGATGGATCGATGGACATTTGAGAAAAAATGACGTAAATATTCCGTCTGATCGTAACCAACCTCATAGCTGATTTCCTTTAAGGGAAATCTGCTAAAAGGAAGATCAAGTTCATTAACAGCTGAAATTGGACCAGTGGGAGAGGGGGTTTAGAGGACTGGTTTTTCGAAAATTCCAAATATCTCCGTTACTATACGTCGCACACTGGAGCGATCCTTCAGTAATGTTGGACATTGGGGGAAAAAAATAAAAGTTTTAATTTGGGATTTTGATTGTATTGTTAGTACCACATAAACCCTTGTCAATTGAGCAGATTGATTTTTAGCCATATTATTGCAATGGTTTTTACATAATGCCTGGTTATAATTGCTATGTTAAAAAAAGCCTTGGCGTTATTAATTTCGTCGTGAACTCTTATTTCATTTTATAAATTATTGTTGCTTCTCAGTACACATTAAGGGTATTATAAAAAATCCCAAAATGGCACCAAAAGGTTTTTAAAAATTCCTCTTATTTTCTTTTTAGCAGATTTCCTTAAGGGATAATAAAGCTATTGAGGTCGTACTAATGACGCGATGTTCGAAAAGTTTTTCACAAATGGCCATCGATCCTACCAGGGGATGACGAAAATGAGGGCCGTTCATAAGTTTAATTATTATATATATATATATACTATATTATAATATATTATATTTATATTAAATATGTGTTGTTAACGCTCTAGTGGTCTCGCATTTTTTGTTTGTCGTTTCGAATCGTTTTTAACTGTTGTATGTTAAAGGCAGATAGTTAGTGAATGGCGGGGGGGTGGGGAGGGGGGGAGAGGGGGGGGGGGGGGGGGGGTTCGGTGGTGCGGGTTTGTTTTTTTGGGTGGGGGTTGATAGGGGGATATGGGGGGCGGGGGTGGGGAAATATTTGTTTTGATTTGTTTTTTTGGTTTCGGGGGGGATAATAATATTTTCGGGGGGGGTGTCGCCGGGGGGGGTATCATTATATGTTTATGGCTTCGGACCCCAAAAAAATATCCTTTTTTTTTTGGGCCACAAATAATTTAAAAATTTTTTATCCTTTTTTATTAAATTTTGTTATATGCGTTATTCTTATTTGAATATTAACCGTGATATTTGCATGTTTTCAGTTTTCAGCCAACGCCATTCTACTATGTTTCGTTAACAATACTCTGCTCGTATTAAAAAATCACATTATTGGATTGGTTGACTATCAAAATAGTGTATTCAAGAGACCTTTATTATACGAAATACACTTGCAAATATGTCCTGGTGACTCCCGTCCCCCCCCCTCATCTTAAGTTTTGGACTACATAAATTTTATTGATGGAGATATACAATTACTTCTGAACTAATAGTTCTCTATAAAATAAAGTGTTATATTCTGATATATTTATTTATTGTTATTTCTTTTCTTTCTTTCCGGCGTGAGGCGGCCCGACCCGTTGTTTACATTTCTAACCTACGCTTCCTGTCTGCAGCATTGAAATTGGATGTAAATTCTTATATCCCGTTTGAATTTATTCACGGTTGTTGTTATGTTACCAGTTTGTATTATTTTATTCTATTACTAAACTTCACGTGGGTATCTGCTTAGTTTACGCAGCCCCTTTGGTGACGGAACACCTTTTTACTTCGAGTGAAAATATTTTTATTAATTGAATTCGTAAATCGCTTGTATTTGCTTGAAAAAAATACCCACTTGGCATGCTTTTAGGAGTATATTGTCTTATTTACAACGTCGGCAGATCTTGCCTAAACTTGCCTATTCATTAAATATTTGACTTTTAGTGTTAACACTTTCGGTGCGGAAGACGTATTCTTATACCTCCCGCGGACCTTTCCCAACTACGTAGGGTGTATTACATTTAAGGCCAACACTTAACAATGCTTAGAAACAATATCTTCGGAAATAAAAGAACTTCTAATTGAAAAATAAAAAACATTTGAAATTTTATAAATGTTAGATATTCTTCCAGCTTACAAATTCTCATTATTAAATTAAATACATCGATTTTTTTTTTAATTTTTATTCTAGACATATTTTTGTTTACAATTTTAGTATTGCGTTTGTGAACTTCAATTTATAAAAAATAAAAATTTATAAAACATATGTGTTGATATTATGTGTCTACAAATCACAATTCTCTACTTAGTAAGCGATACATAATCTGGCTGTACACATTTAAAATTCATCCTACCGTTATATCGCATCTGGCAAAATTGCTTTAAAAACTGCTGATGAGGTAGTTCAATAGAGTATTCGATGTGCTTTAAAATGATACCAGAATCAATATTCTAGGGCCAGTAGAAACGGAGATATTAATGAATGTCCGGCTTACCCTATCACTCGCTCCAGTGTGCGGTGGATCGAAGAATTGTTGTTGTATAGGGTTTAAGGAAAGAAGAATTGTATACAACCAATCTTATTGGAAATTAAATTTAATATAGATCTTGTCCTACACATTTATTCTCTATCTTGAATATTAACCGAGATATTTGTATTTTTATTAAGTGTAACGGACGAGCTATGACGCTTCTATTCGTTCCCGCCAAAAGCTAGTTCGGTCGTTTCTGTATCTGTTCGGCACTCGTATGGAGATTTCTCTATTGTATACCTTCACGTGGGAAATCAGCTTAGTTTACGCAGCCCCTGCGTGACGGTCTTTTTTATTTTTCTGCCTATTCAGCTCTGAGATGTTGGCTGACAGGTTTGTTTACAATTCAGACGCTTTCCGTGGGGGATTATTAAAATTGGCTGAATTATTTCGCATGCCTTGTGTATTTGTATACTTGGTGTTGCCAGTATGTAGATTTATCCTTTCGGAAACTTCACGAGGGAAATCTGCTTAGTTTACGCAACAACTGCGTGGCGGAACTTTGACGACAATTGTTGAGGCGGATACACAGGATGGTAGCTGCTACAGGATCCTGGCCTGAGAACACGAGGCTATCCTGGGAAATGCTAGCCCCACTTCCCACAGACTCCTACAGGTGGAACAACAGTATAGTTGCATAACCTCATCAGTAGCCTAGTATTTCTCACGGCTGTTCCCCTACTGTCTAGCCTCCTTCTTCAGTCTCTGTCTTCCTACTTACATTAGACAAGCTGGTTTTTGCTCAGTAGTTCTACCTCGATGTCTAACACATCGACCACCGTTTGTACGAACGGTAGCTCTTTGGGGATAACAAGTCACTTTCTGCTGCTCTCCAAAAGAAGAGTGATTTCATAGTGTTTTAGCAATGTTCCAAGATGAAATCTGCTAATAAGGTTGTCATGATAGTATTTCCAATAAAATGTTTATCGATCCTAAAAATGAGATACCGAAAATGAGTTCCGATCAAAATTTTATATACAGGGTGTCCCAACTTCCAGTGCCCCCCCCCCCTTAAAATCGCCAATTATGTAAATAATTGGCTGAGACTCGGTGAACGCAGCCTTTAGCCGTAAAATTGCAGAAATATTTTTTTAAGGATCGGCATGTTTTATTTAAAAATGCTGCAACAAAAAAGTTGAAGCCAAGAAAATTATCTTTGAAACACGTCTATGGGAAGAGGAATGAATTCTGGAATCAAACAGAAAAAGTCCGTCACGCAGGGGCTGCATAAACTAAGCACATTCCCCACGTTAAGTTTTACAATAGAGCAATTTCACGAGAGTCGAGCAGTGAAGGAAACGGCCGAACTAGCTTTTGGCGGGAAAGTCACTCTCGTCCGTTAGCCACCCAGATTTAATATATATGTAAATATCTCGGTTAATATTCAAGATAGAGAATAAATGTATATAACAATATTTATAGTAAATTTAATTTGCAATAAGATTGGTTTGGATTTTCGAAAATCCTGCCCTTTAAGCCCCCCTCCCCCTCCCACTGGTCCGATTTCAGCCGTGATCTTTCTTTTAACATAAAACGACTAAATATCGAGTTTGGTAACGAACAAATAAAAATTGCGACCGCTAGAGCGGTAACAGACAAATATATACATATATATATATATATATATATATACAGTTTTGAACGGACCTCATTTTCGTCATCTAGTAGGTAGGATCGATGGACATTTGAATAAAAAATTTCGAAAATTCCGACCTCAATATCTGATTTCCCTTAAGGGAAATCGCTAAAAACAAACAAATTCTTTGCTATGTAGATGTTTTTTGAAGAATACATTTCTTTAGGTACATTCAAGAATACTTTTGCATTATTTCGTTTTAAATACATTTTTTTTCCTTTTGTATCCAGAATCCTTGTTTGTAGCCAGCAAAAATATCGTTGAGATAAATTTATGGGAAATAATGGATTCTGAAAAAAAGAAAAGAAAAAGAAAGAAAGTATTTAATTCGAAATAACACAAAGTATTCTCGTATGAATTCAAAAAAAAATGGTTAATTTAAATTTTTTTTCTTAGAATTAAGTTATTTTTAACTAATTAATTAGTAATTATTTGTAATTATCGAGTTCGATTCCCGCCTGGGCAGAGGAATTTATTTAGTGATGGAATTCATTAAATAACATCCTTGGTCCCACCCTGGCTAGAAAAGAGTGGTAACCTGTAGATAACCCGTCCTAATTAGCCTTAGTTGCAAAAAGTGGACGTTAATAAATAATAATAATAATATTTGTAAAAGGAAAACATTTTTCTTTCTAGTTCCAAGTAAATACACGGTGCGGTATCTTCCAGGGAAGAATCATCAAGAATACTTTCGCATTATTTGGTTTTATTTTTTTTTTTTTGTGTTTTTGTTTGTTTGATGTCAGGATTTATTCCTCTTCTCATAGACTTATTTCAAAAATAATTTTCTTGGCTAAAACGTTTTTGTAGCAGCACTTCTCAATAAAATAGGCCGTTTCCGAAATAATGATTGGTTCATTATTAGCATATTTCCCTTGAGGGAAATTCAGCTATTTGAGGTTGTACTCATGACGGAATTTTCGATAAATTGTTTCTTCTAATGTCCACGATTCTACCACAGGAGATGACGAAAATGATGGTCCGTTCAAAACTGTATATATATATATATATATATTAGGTTTTTACCGCTATAGCGGTCGCAATTTTTGTTTGATCGTTAACAATCTCGATATTTAGTTGTTTTATGTAAAAAGAAAGATCAAGTTCGTTAACGGCTGAAATCGGACCAGTGGGAGGGGGGGTTTAAAGGGGAGGATTTTTGAAAATTCGAAATATCTCCTATTTAAATATATTTACTATACGTCGGACCGAAAAATTGTACAGAATCAATCTTATTGCAAATTAGATTTACTATAAATATTTCTATATACATTTATTCTCTATCTTGAATATTAACCAAGATATTTGCAAAAAAAAAAATTTTTGGATATTCTGTGCGTGTGGTCGCCAGTAGGCTGTTCGGACTTTCCGCCGAGAGCTCTGGCGGCCGTTTCGATAACTATTCGTCCCTCGTGAATAGGTTTAGAGGTTAGGTTAACTGTTTTTTGGGGCTAGAAACTACTGGGTTATTACGCCCTAAATAATGTTTTAGGTTTAAAGGTTTCTTAACTTACTACAGTTGTTATTAGGCAGATTTCTCTATTGTAAAACTTCACGTGGGAAATATGCTTAGTTTACGCAGCCCCTGCGTGACGGACTTTTTCCATTCCACTCTAATATTTTGACAAATC